>VZTJ01003874.1:0-190257 GCA_013397795.1 Orthonyx spaldingii | reverse complement strand
TCTTCTCTCTCTCTCTCTTTTTTTTTTTTTTTCCTGAGAATAAATTATGTCTTTTATAGAAGAATATGAATGCTTTCCCATTGATGCAGTACATCCACGGAAGAGAGTACTGACTTTTCAACAATTCACCGATAGTTTTTTGGGGCTATTTGTTTAAAGTTGGTCCAAAAAGCTATCACCAATTAACAACAAACCTTTTATTACAGATGTAAGCTTCAAAGCTTTTCCATGAAGCCAGTTCCTATTAAAGTATTTCCAGTAAAAGTGCCTATTGATAGTCATTATTCAGTAACTACAATATAAAATAGTTCCAGCTACTGCACCGAAAAAGTCTTGGCCTCAGTATTTCACATTCAAAAGAAATTTATCACCTTGTTGTTCTTGCCAGAAAGACTAATCAATATTAAATCTTTCAAATTTCTTTGGATAATACTGGCATCTGAGAGCCTAGTATGGTATCAGAGTTCTTTAAAATAAGTCTATAATAGAGATTAGTACCTCTTGTGTAATACTGTATGCATTGCATTTTGTTACATTTATTATACAAATTGAAATGAATAACAATATGCAGTTTAACATCCCATGAATATTTTTTAGCATTCTCCAACAGTAGTTAATATGCTAACCAACTTCACTGAAAGGCATACAGATGTGGAAAGAGTCTATCTAGGGACTTTAATTATCACCTTGTCAAATTCAAATTATTATCTTGCGAGTTCATTTCCATAAAGTATCCCCTTTGCTGTTGGATGATTTAACATGTGTCTGCTTTTTCTTATCTTATTTGTATCTATCTGGAGGCTTTAAACCTTTCGAAGTAGGCCAGCTCTTTGTCAGATCATGATGTTTACTGGAACTGATTTTGTCAAATACATTTTTGCAAACACTCAATTTTGCTAAAGATGGGTCTGTAAAATGTGAAGAGAAACTGGTACACACCACCAATAATGTTACATAAATCAGACTAAGACTTCAACTATTTCTAAACGGGATTATTTTACGGTGAAAAACCAAAGAGCCTGGGGAAAGATTTACCTGACAAAATTCTGGAGACAGTCGTTCTTGGTTGGTAAATCATTTAGCGTTTCAAGAAACCTGGAGTAATTCCAGCTGTGAGAATTGGGTAGACATTATTTTCTATGCTAGTCTGCATCACATGATAGGGCAAAAATATCATATGAATATTAATGACAGTGTTTTTAAACTTATTTAAAAGTAACAAAGCAGTAATGAAAATAAACAAGGACAGAAGAAAAATGCCCTATTGGATAAGATTTACATCCTCCACAACTGAAAGTTTATACTTTTTTTTATATTTTGTAAAAGACTGAGTGAAGGATAAATGTGTGTATAATATGGTGGATGTCTTTGTAAGGGTGGTGAGACACAGGAACAAGTTGTCCAGAGCTGTGGATGCCCCATCCCTGGAATTGTTCAAGGCCAGGTTAGATGGGGCTCTGAGCAACCTGATTTAGTGACAGGTGTCCCTGCCCATGGCAGAGGAGTTGGAACTGGATGATCTTTAAGGTCCCTTCCAACTGAAACCATTCGATAATTCTATGATTTTGTGATATAAACATAGAATTGATCAATCTCCAAAATTTCTGCTTAGAAAAAATCAAAAGCAAAAATGCTGTATCTTGACATACACTCCAATAGCCTGCATATAAAGTTAACTGAATCTGCAAACAGAAAATATATTACATTTTTTTTAAGTTTTTGAATTTCAGTTGTGTGAGAACTTGTGAGAATTGTGCAATTGTGACTCTTACAATTAAACTAAGATGCACATAAAATTTTAATAACAGTAAACAGAAAAAAGAAGAATGGTTTGCTTGAAAAAGTAAAAGCAATAGCATAAACGTGACTTTAAAAAAACCCCAAACAATCCAAACCAGAAAGAAAAAGACAACTAACTAGGTAGCTCTTTGTAAATACATCCACATATAGTTTTCAGAAGAGACATGGATCGTTCCTGTTCAAGGGCCACAATACTCACTTATTTTGGTTTAGATTTTATCGTCTTTCTTATACCTCTGCTATATTGGAGAAAACTTTAACATGTTTAGCAGAACAACTTCCACTTCTAAATGGATATATAATACTGGATAAATATTAGGGATTATTACTAAGGATTACAATAACGGATAAATATTAACTTAGAGGAAATTTGCAGGAAAAGAAGTAAAATAGACACAGCTTTGGTGACTAGCAGAAGATGGAAAAAACATCATACTCAAGGCAAATTTGGCTTCTGTTTATCATTTATTAAGCATGTATTCCTTTTTATTCTTATTGGCTTTCATGCATTTACTCAGTTTAGATTCAGAATTAATTTCATTGGGAATTTAGAGAGATTACTTGTACATGTACATGTAGAGAAAAAAATGTGTGTGTTAAATGTGTTAAAAACTCCTAAAACTGCTTCCACTGCATCTGTGTAAACCAGAGGTGCAACTTAAGCAGTTAGTTCTTGCATAAATTTCAGTAGAATAGATCAAGAAATTGTATCAGGAGGGTAATTATAATTTATTATGTTTTTTAAGTAACAGGCTATGCTCCATGTTCCCCAAATTCTTTCTAATTATAATTAGTGAAGACTACAGTGAAAAGAATTTGCATAGTTTTAAAAAAAAATGCACATTTCTTAGCAAAAACCTTAATAAAGAGAGTGATGTTAAGTAAGTGCTATAGACCTAATTGTAAATAGGAAGAAAATTTGAAATGTGATTATGGCAATTGCATTTCAAACGCCCATGTGGATAAAACTACAGATTAGGATATAAGAAAGAAAACGTGAAGTTAAATTATGGTGTTTGACATGAATACATGGCTGAAATGATTGAACTTTCAAAAGCATATAATTGAATAGGACAATCTTAGCTCACTACACTTGCCATTCACATCTTCAGCACTAAAATAAAACTGAGGGATGTTTTCTCATGGTCCCATCCTTCAGTGCTACCATCAAGGCACTCTTTTCTCATATGGGGTAAGGGTCATCAGAACAATCTTCAGCAAAAGAATATGTTGTCTTACAACATTGTTAAGGCTATAACCTCAGCCTAAAATACAGATTTCAACAGGCTTTGTTGAAGCCTTTGTAATGCAGCCATCCTTGCCGGTCATGTAAGTGTTCATTTTTCAAAAATAGTTTCCCTGGCATTTGATGTAATGTAAAGGATAAGGAGTAGAGTGTGCTAAACAGTGGTTAAACACAGATAATTGTCCTCAAAATATATACCATACTGAAGAATGCCTGTGAACCAATAACATAATTCAGATGCTGTGACCATACTGCAATGAATACACTATAGTGGGAAATGCAGCTGACCACATCACAAATCCTGACAGACAAATAAATGTCCAGTCAAAACAGATTTTGCACCCTTGACCTTAAGGTGAACACCTATTTAAAATCAGGGTATTCATGAATGAAAGAGGAGGAATAGTTAACACAGCCTGACCATGTGGTCACCTGATTATTTAATGCAAAATTCATGGGAAAATAACATTAACAAACCTACTTAACTGAGTGCCAAAATTTACTGCATCTTCAAAAAGAATTTGTCATTTTAGCAGTTTGAGCAGTACTCCATTTAGTTCCTTTGCTTGAGATATACAATGAAATTTAAACATTCTTTACTAATTTATTATAGAGATATAGAATGACTTTTAAATATTTGAGATACAGAATGGCTTAAGCATTCTTTACTAAATTACTATTTTCAATGAATGCAACAAGTTACTGCCCCGTGACACTGACTGTGGTGGATGAACTCTCCTTTGGGATATTTCTTTTACTTCTTGGACAGGTAACATTTCTTCATATCTGTTGCACCCTGTATTTTGGGATCAAAAGAAAGGCATTCTAGATAAAGGAATCTACGTCTTGGTTTTAGATATAGTCAACACGATTTTTGGAGAAAAATAGAGTATTAAATCTAAAAGATAAATTATTTTTTCTTAGCCCTGATCGTTATTTATTATAAGCCACAATAACTTTTACAGCAAATTCAGAAAATGAAACATAAATTAATCAACTGTGAATACATGCATAAATGCATATTTTTGAAATGTTATGGCAAATTGTATTTTTAGGGGATACACTAGAGACACATAGGTGCAATACTTAATCTATACTGAAACTACCCATAAGGAAAAATTTAACCCCCATTTTCCTCTCTTCTCTGTGTGAAAAGAGAACCATTGATTTCTGCCAACGGACAAGCAATCAGGCATACAAAACAAGTAGCAGACCAACCCATACAGTAATTCCTGTTAATTCTCTCCCCAGGGTTTGGGGTTGTTTTTGTTTGGTTTGTTGGTTTTTTTTTTCCCTGCAAGGGAAACATTGATTTGAATATGTTTTAGTGGATTTTCCAAAATCATACGTTACTATAGAGTTTGCTTTCCCAGAATATTGGGATCAGATACCAGGAACAAAAACCTCATGAAGCTTCATTAAAAGAAAAATCAAATCTTTTGTGTTTCTCAGGAGCTATTCTACCCACTGACATTCTGTAGGGGTTTTGTTTGCTTGCTTTATATCTTTTATGTTAAATTTGTTCAGTAGAAGTGCTTTGTCTGGGTTTGTTGATAAGGAGATTGATTAAGTGCAATGAAAACCTAATTTGTTATCATCATTTAACAAAAATAGGCCTCTATTTTCTTTCCCTCCCTCTTAGAATGAGTAAACAAAACAAATCAATAANATAAAGAGGATTAAACACAAGAGGAAAATGAAGACTGTGAAGTTGTCATTGTTGTTTTGTCAGGAAGTGCTGAAGTCCAGACTCCAGCTCTGTCACTAAATATTTTTACCACCACCACATAGCGCAAGAAGTCCTTTCTAAAATTAAGTTGAAAGAGTTCTGTCCTCTCATTATCTTCTTTCTCGAATCCCTAGTATTATTCAAATTTTGGATTGCACATTTGTAACTTCTGCTGTCCTCAGTGTGAACACGCGTTAAATGAAATGACCTGGCCACTTCAGCAGTGGCCCTCTCCCTCTTTGCTCTCCCTGCCACATCCCAGCTGCAATATTCTGTTCTGGTTAAGAGCAGAAGATGTAGTCTCTGCTGATTGGCTCTTGCTAATGATTTGATCATCCTTGAAAGCTCTGTAAAGGGAATGTCTAAAGTAAATAAATTAAGTCTTTTTGGTCCTCAGGTGTGTCTTGCTGAAGAACTTAGGTATCTATGATAATTAATTTTACATCTGTCTTTTACAGACTGTTTTGGAATATACATTTTTCATTAATGAGGATTTCTTCATTCCTCCCTTAAGAATATGCTGTATCTCTTCTGCAGAAAGTCGACTAAGAACTTTTTCACTAACTAAATTTTGGTCATTGCAAAAGTGACATGCATTATGAATTGTGAATTTTTTTACTTATTTTTTTGTTGGTTTCTATAGTTAGAGTTAAGTAGCAAAAGGAAAGAGAGAGGAGAATTATTTAAGTAAAGATAATTTTATGAACATAATGTATCCATAAAAATAGTTTTAATTATTCTCAACCTTTTCCCCTAAATTCTTTCTTCTTCTAAAAGACTTAAGTTGGGGTTGGGATTCTGTAAAAACCCATTCTCTAGACACTGAAAAATCGATATACTGATTTCTTGCTTTTCTCCATGTGTAACTTTATTTTTTGTCATAAAAGGAGATAACTTTGCTAATTCTGGTAATTTTCAATATTAGCCTCCTTCACTGTATAGAAGGAAGAAAAAGAGGGCTAAAAAGACATTCAACTATTTTCAAACATTATGTTATTTAGTCAGTCCATTTGAGTGGTCTTCATAATTCATATAACTGTATTTTACTTTCTTTTTTATTCCTTTTAATAATATAACTTTGGAGGTTTTTTATGTCCAAATTCATAAAAATAAAACTATATCAAGATTAACGATGTTCCAAATTTCCTCTAAAACCAGTATGCAAAAATCTTTTACTGCTTATCAGTGTATAGGGTACTGCACTTTAAAAAATGTAACAATTAAAGACCATGAACATAAAACAATTGTTGCTTGAAACTGGCAGGTAGTGACACCGAAAGGTTGTTTTTTATCCTAAAAGTCCTGGTACTTTAAACTTAAGTGTATGAAGTAGTAGCTAATCAACATATTTAGGTGACCATTACTCTGTGACCAATGTCAAACGTTTTTAATTAACTAGTTAGGCAAGCTTAAGAAAGCTTGCAGAGTAAAGTTGTATAATGTCAAAGCACTCTCTTCCTTTGTCACTTCTATTAGGCAGAGGAAGAATTACGAAAATCAATGGCAAAAGAAGAAGAAAACCAAACCCTTTATTCTAGAGCAGAGGTCAATCTGTTTATAGCGGAATTAGGTGGTAATGGTAGAACAGACAATTTAAAAAGAATGCTAAAAATTAACACTTGAAGTGATAAAATAAAAGATGCTGTCAGAAATTATTAAAATTCCATGTTATAGTAAAAGATATTTTTCATTTTCATCAATATTTTAGTCAAATTAAAATCCGATAAAGCTGAGAAAAATGCAAAATCCCATTTGAAAGTCATGGAAGTCCTGTATTCAACATGTGACAGAACCGAAACACACTGTCATCCCTCTTACAGAAATACTGGGTTCTCTCCAAAAGAAGTGGCTTCCCTCATCAGTAGTATCATGTATGAAGTTCAGAAATATCCTTATTTGCTTCGGCACTTTGAAAAGCAAGGAGAAGCATATGCGTACTTATGACTTTTCATCCACTGAATGCTTATAACCAGTGCCAATTAAAGTGAACACACATCAACAAATGAGAAACTAGGAAGCATACATTAAATCTGTCCTACTATACTAGCTTCTGTGGTACCTTCTTTGTCATATAAGTTACACCTACTCAGCTGTCAAAAGCCTCTATAGAATTTAAAGTTCTCCATTGGCCACCATTTTACCTACCTAGTACAAGATCCTAATTTCTAGTTTAAGGAGGTGTTTAGGTCAGTGTCATATGCTGATAGAGTGCCCTGACGAGAGGTTAGTAACTCTAACTTGTCTTCCCAGGCTGCCTTTGAGTGCGGACCTCCCCAGGGCAGCAGGTCAAGGCGGTGGTGGCAGATCCCTGTGGTGGGGCAGGCACCCAGGGCACAACCACTCCACGCAACAGCATTCACTGCCTCAGTCACGGGCATACCAGGGCACTTCTACAGTCCAAGCTGAACCTGTCCCTCTCCTCCTCTGCTGACACTGGGTCTGAAACACAAGAAAGCAAAGAAAAGAAAGGAAAAGAGAAGGGGGAGTGGGAAGGGGGAGGGCAGGCAAACTCTGCTTTACTGCTCATTCATTCTTCTCCATTCAATCACTCCAAGGCAGTAACTAGCTCAGCCCCAGGCTCCCCTTACATGCACAAAAGAAAAGCAATCCCATTCAGAAGGAGACCATGAGTTATTGATCTCATGCTGAATGTTATGTTCGGTTCAGCAGCACTGTCAGCTCCCTCACACGGAAAGCTTATGTTTCCCACCAACTCTGTTGAATGGTACTCAGCCTTTTTGAAAATGAAGTGTTGGGGACTAGCGGTCAAGGGCAGAGACATCTTAGCTTTCATCCTGGAACTTCAGGACACATTCTGGGTCATGATGAAGGGTAAGCCTGCCAGGAATTAATTGTAAAAGTACTGTGGAGCTTGTTCACCAGAGGAGCAGGCAATTCATGATTGCTTCACTTTCTAATTCAGACATTAGAAAATGAGCCATAAAGCCATCATTTGTTAATGTACATTAGATTTATTTTATCCATTCAAATTAATGAACAAAGTTTTTTGCTAAGACACTTTATAGTTCATTTATTTAGCTTAATATCCTCGTTTGCAGAAATATGCGGAGATTTTGTTTTAATCAATGAAGACATTAAAGTGAAAGCTTAAATTAAAAATGTATTTTTTATAACATGTTTCACTCTCAGTCTTTCTTTATATGAACTATGCACGGCATTACCTCATGTATTGACACTCAGTAGTCTATATAACCACTTGACAGAAAGCAAGAGGAATTTTAAAATTAATTATTGCTACCACGATGCAAACATGAAACATTCAGACCATATCAAGTCCATATTAAGTTCTTGATTAAAAATTGTAAAAAAAGGAATTTTTTGTAATTGTTACTTTATGAGAATTCCACCTGCCAGGAATCTAATTGTGGCATAAGGATAATTACTTATCATTAATTACTATTTTTGTTTGCTTTTTTTCACAAATATTCTTTCTCAGAGGTCTTTCACTTATTTAGTCAGTTAGTTAGGTTGGAGCTTTGATCTATTTGAAGGAAGGAAGGATCTACAGAAGGACCTGGACAGGCTGGATTGATGACCCCCTTCCAGTGGTATGAAGTTCAACAAGTCGGGTACTGCACTTAAATAACAACATCTCCATACACCGCTACAGGATGGGGGAAAAGTCACTGGAAAGCTGCCTGGAGGAGAAGGACCTAATGCTGGTCAACAGTGGCTGAACATGAGCCAGTGTGTGCCCAGGTGGCCAAGAAGGCCAATGACACCCTGGCCCGTATCAGCAATTGTGTGGCCAGAAGGATCAGGGCAGTGATTGTCCCCCTGTACTCAGCACTGTTGAGGCCACACCTCGAATCCTGTGCTCAGTTTTTGGCCCCTCACTATGAGAAAGGTGCTCAGTTTCTGGAGCTTGTCCAGAGAAGAGCAATGGAGCTGATGAAAGGTCTGGAAACAAGCCCTACAAGGAGCGGCTGAGAAAGCTGTGGTTGTTTAGCCTGGACAAAAGGAGGCTCAAGAGGGACTTTACTTCTCTCTATAACCACCCAAAAGGAAATTGTAGCCATGTGGTGGTCAGTCTCTTTTCCCGACTAACAAGCAACAGGACAAGGAAATTACTTCAAGTGACACAAAGGGAGGTTTAGATTGGATATTAGGAAAAAAATTCTTCATGGAAAGGGTAGTCAGACATTGGAACAGGTTGGCCAGGGGAGTGATGGTCACTGTCTCTGGAGAAATTTAAAAGATATATAGATATGACACGTAAGGGCATGGTTTAATGGTGGACTTAGCAGCAGTTGGACTTGGTGGTCTCAAAGGTCTTTTCCAACCTAAATTATTCTATGATTCTATGATTAAGCAAAGGGCTGAGTAGACATTTAAAAGAAGGAAAAGACGGATGAATATAGACACTTCAGAGGAACAAAATTAATTCACAAGAAAAGCAAAGTAAAAAACTCCAATGAAAGTAGAAGTGCATATTTAATGGGACTCCAGAGCTGAGACGTGAAAACCCCCTTACAGTCTTAGTGTCTTTTCTTCAATGCAAATTCATTTTGCCTGAGTAATAAGTACTGTCAGAATGTCATTCCACAATCATGTTCACATAGTCACACTCTCCTAAAACAAAATATTGTAAATGAGACATATAATTTCATCAACTCAAACTTAAAAATTAAAGTGATATGCTGACTAATGTTTGCTGTAAATTTAGTGCTTTATTCTTCTCAAAACATTTCTGATCATACCAAACCTTTTATGCATTAAAAAGTATGTAAATCTCTGAATGTATTTGACTAATCAATTCAATTTTTGGGTTCATATTGAAGATTCCTGCTTTTCACTGGATATAATTGATACCATTCCATGCACTTGACTGGTTCTCTGAATTACTCAACATTCTTTTTTCCTGTGATTGGATAACTAAAACTTTCAAATGGAAAAACATATATTGAAAAGTTCTTCCTGTCTAAAGCATTTCTATTAGTAATATTTAGAGTAATGACATACATTTAAATACAAACATTATGAAACTTGATATACAGACAAATAGGAAAAAATCGAGCAAATAACCAAACACAGCAAATAAAATACCCTGATTTCACCAAAGAACATGATAATGACGATTTCTAATAATTGGTTTGATGTTTTCTCAGTTGGAGTTTTCTCTACCGTTTCCACATGATAAATCTCATATAAATAAAGAGAAACTTTAACTTTTCATGGAAATCTTTTTGTGGTTTGTTTTTTTTATCTCTCAGCTCTTAACTATAGATACATTACATGAATGTAATTACTTGAAGGTAATTATTCTAAGTGAAAACTAGTAATTTTTTTAGCAACTACATTTTAGAAACTACTAGTTTATTCTCATACCAATTTGTTGTGTTTTCTTCCACATTTTTTTTCTAGTCTTTGTTGAAATTAGGTTCTCCTATTTCTTATTTGGATCCTCAGACTCTGATGAGAACAAATAGGAACTAAAATAGCATAACTACTTTATTGGCATTCAGTGGAAATGGCTGTCCAAGGATTTTTGAACATTATATCTCTACTTCTAGGTAAATACATTCCAAATACCACAAAATCCTATTCTATTCTCTTTTACTGATTTCCTGAGAGAAAAGTATTTCAGGTGGAAGGAAAAACCAAATCCTGTGTTGCGCTCTGATTCAATACTCAATATTCTGTAATCATGCAGAAGAAGAAACACAAGCCAGACAGATGAGTGAGTCTGTAGTCTACTGTATGGATCTGTTAACATGCCACATATTAGCTTTACAACTACCTTACACCAGAACTCTAGCAGCATTGTGTTAGCAGTGGTAGCACTGAAGTAATGCTATGTTAATACTGCTAGTATGCATAACATTATGTATCCTGTTGTGAATGCAACCAAAGTCACAATGCGAATTTTCTTGCTCATTTTTGGTCAGTCTGCCACAAAATTGAAAAGAAAAATTAAATATAAACTTCTCTAATTTTTGTCTTCTTCTCCTTCTATTCTCATAACTGTTTCTATGACAATAATGTAATGCTCTATCACGTATTTCAGTTCACATTTTCCTCACTTCCTTCAGTTGCGAATCATATGTGATTCACATATGATTCACATATGATTCAGACTATCTAGTTGCCTGATCATACTGTTCCTGTTGAAGAACATTTAAGAAAAGTAGTATGGTCATTAATTTACATGCCATATGTAAAAACTCGTCTGGGGAAATATGATGAATTGCATCTAATCTCACTACACCACTTAGGCTTTATTTTATAGAAATATTAGTGGACAAGTACTGTGAAGCCAGAGAAGATTTCAGGTTTTTTAGAAAAATTCCTACATTCCTTACAAAATCAATCACAGCCGCCTTCACTAGGCATAGAAGTATGCTTCCATGGATACAAAATCAACAGAAATGAAAAAAGCTAATATCCCACCTATTGCATGTAATATTTTCATACGTTTCTATGTTTCTTCTTCTGGAGCATCACTGTCTCTCCATAGACTGTCTGATGATATATGAGATTTCCAGCTAGAGCATGGAACCTCACAATAAAACTGAGAAACTCTTGTCAAAACCGATTGTGCAAATGGAAGACTGTTCCTACAATCAAACTTATAGAACATATAAACAGGAAGAAGTTTAAATTCAGTCTGAAATACAGTGTAGTCTAAAAATGAATTTAAACAGAGTAGGAGAAATTATTCTCTTAAAAATCAAAGCACACAAAAATATTAAGACTAGAAGTAAAGCATGAGTTACGTAGATTACAGTTTAAGCAGGGGGATAGAATAACTTTTTGATAGCTAACTTTTTTTCTAATCCCCCTTATGATTCTGAGGCTTAACTTTGAGCTGAACAAAAGTCACAGACTTTCCTGTCATTATGATTCCATTTATAAAATATGTATTTTTTTCTTCTCCTCAATTCATTACTCCAGTTGTGTATTTTAGTTTCTTGCTGCTTTGCTCTGTATTTGAATTTTTCCTTGTATAAAGACAGAGTGTTTGAGTTGCCTCTCAGCTACTATCCCCTTTAACCTCAGATCATGACCTCTTGTTTTGCAGCTAGTTACTATCTCTGCTGCTTGCTGATATCAATTTGTTTCCGCTTCATTTGGGATCAGTCATCTGGGCTCTTGATCTCTTACATGCCCTCTCTGGCAAACATCTTTCAGTACCCAGTGAAGGGAAGAAACTCCCAAACTTAAATGAAACAAAACTTCTGCAGGTAACAAAAACATAGTGTCAATTCACCCACGTCTTGAGAGATGATTTAAGAACACATAATGTTTATTCACAGATTGTCAGTTAATAGATGAATAACAGATCACTGTGGGGTCAAATGACAGAGTTTTTAAATTTCAAGAGACAAATTTCAGCTGAGAGAAAGAGGTGTCAAATAGAATGCACCACCACAGCATATCTGATAGCAGTAGGAATATGGCATAAGCAAGAAATAGAATTTTAAGCCTAATCTGTCACTATGTTGAAATGGTAGGAAATTCTCTTCTCCTTTCAAAGCAAACACATGTGAAATGAAATAAATTGTAGGGAAGCACTTTGGAAAAAAGACAGAATGAATTGAAATGTTTATAACATAGGGAACAGAAAAAACCTGAAATGATCAGGTTTAAATAAAGAAAATTGGTTATAATTAGATACGGATTTTTGTGATATAATTTTAATTATTTAAATAAAACTATGTTTATGCTCCCCATAGGTATTATGATTCACTGTCATATTATGTGAGGAAAGTCAACCGAAAACTAAATGAGACTTTTGTTTTATTTAATATTATTGTCATAAAATTGAATTATCCTTACCCAATGATGTAACAAGACTGACACCCTACCTTTTACTTAACTAATAATTGCTAAGCAACAACACTTAAATATTGAGTAATAAGCTATACATTTGTATGAAAAATAAAATAAATTTCTGAAAAAAGTAATTGTTTGCTGACATAGTTTCAGAAATGTAATTGAATTATTATTTATTATGAATATTTGCTCAGTTTCAATAACAGTGCTGCCTTGTCACAATTCAGCAAGGGGAAATTATGTAGACTAATAAGATTTGACATACCTCACTGAATTCCCAATCCTCCTACTTCTTCCCTAGTCATCAAGATTAGACAGGATCTTTCTAATCACTAGACGATACATGCTCTCCAGTCACTGGAATGCTACCTGGTATAATCTTTTATTATTATTTTCTACAGTATTTCTACTGTCATGGAAACAAGAACTAACACATATAAAAATGTTTGCATTTCTACCATGATACAGTCAATGGAATGCATCCACACAGCTTGATGAGTACTACATTCTGTGTGTAGAGAAACAACAGTTTCACTTTAATTATAAAATATCTTGGCTTAAAATTATGTTTAGGGATTTTACAACTTTTTGGACTATTAATTAGATGTTTCCATAAATCTAATCACAGTAAGATTTATATACCCAATTAGGAGGACTTTTGTATTAATAATCTTGGTTTCTGAGAACGTAACCTCACAGACAATATTCTCTTATGGAACGTTCTCGTACGATAAACAGAAATCCCTGTTCAATTCTTCATTCTTCCCTCTCTCCCATTCACATATATATCCTCATCTAATGGGCACCCATAATTTATTTAATCCATGAATGGAAATCCCACAAAAATTCTGAAATCTGTTCCTGGGTAGATTTATGGCAACCATTTTGCTTGAGTTAAGGAGGCAGTTTACACAAATGGAGAGATGTGCTGCATCAATAGCAATCAAAGCAAGAGAATGAGCCTTAAACCTTTTTAATTTAAGAATATGAATGTAGCAAAAGACTCCAATCTGCATAGCCATACAGAATTTCCTATTCAAGAATAAAATGCAGTTTAACTAAAAATTCCATGTCATACTCTATAGCAAACCTGAAAAAAATGTGACTGGAATTTTTGAGTGAATATGCAAGCTCAGAAATATTTGGGGACCCACCTTTCACTCTACTTCAGGGGCCAAGTTCCTATGCTTCCATATAAAAAGGAGAATTGATTAGTAACCCTGGCCCAATTTTCAGCTATTGCACAAAATCCCTTTCCTGCAGTTCTTATGCCAAAACACTGTTAGCGCCAGCATAGAAATGCACTTCTGTATAATGACATATAAAAATGTTTCTGAAATCCACATTAATTATTTCCACTACTATCTTTTTGTTCACAAAGATAGTAAATATATGTTTTTAAAATAAATAAAGTAAATTAGTCATGTCCCTTATATGCCATTGTTTAAAATGGCTCACGATCCTATCTTATGTGCTCCATTCACAGTATTCTTCTAACTACTATATGCTTTTCAGGTCTGTAGTTTTGAATCTTTCATAGATCCTTTCTTAAACTTCTAAAGAGAAACACATTTTTCTACCTCGGTTACTTCATTAACCTCAGTGAGTTATCAAAAATATCTGACACCGACTTTTCTGTTTCCCCAAACAAGCCACAGAACAATTTATCTGAGCCTGGTGCTTTATCATCCTTTAATCATTCTAATTTTGCAAACACTTTATATGATCTGGGGCTCATAAAACTCTTGTTGTATTTCACTTTCACAGAAAATTTATTCCAGACCTTAGGTTATGGCCTCCAGCTGCACTCATAAATATCAAGGCAAAGAATTCATTCATGCTAAATTACCTTCCAGAGATGTGCAGAGTTATTCATACCACTCAGAAGAACACCAAAATTCATATTTCTGTCAAGTTCCACAGAAATAGAATACATGAGATTGCCAGTTAAAACTTCCCTGCCAACATGTTTTGAAAGCATGGAAAACAGTCAAATTCCACACAGGGTTGCTGCTGAGAACACATTCAGACAACTCAATTAATGATTGTCAGACTTCAAAACTCTACTTTATCCAGATATACAAATTTTAACTGAAGTCTAAATAAAAGTACTATAAATAAACTCAAGCAGTTGTGGGAAAGTTAAAGCAGGAA
The DNA here is from genome assembly GCA_013397795.1 of Orthonyx spaldingii. Classification (NCBI taxonomy): domain Eukaryota; kingdom Metazoa; phylum Chordata; class Aves; order Passeriformes; family Orthonychidae; genus Orthonyx; species Orthonyx spaldingii. Next base: position 175,531 of record VZTJ01003874.1, on the reverse strand, counting down.
ACACTATGTCCCTATTTTAAGTATGTATTCCTCATCCTCAGTTTCCAGTCTTTCAGAAAGAATGTGATCTGCTTGTCAATGGAACTTCTCACAGCAAGCACAGCAAGTCCCAGAAATCTGTGGATCCTAGACCATGTCCCATAATCACAAAAATCTTCATTAGTTTGAGTCATTTCAAATAAAAGTGAAGACTTCTGCATCAATTGGCTTTTGCCAGTTTTATTTTTCCCCCATATAATCTTGATAACATTTTGACAAGAAGCAACTATGAATTTACCATCTCAACTCAGACCTATGACAAAATGACTTCTTCCTGTTTTCAGATAAACACTGCATTTAGATACACATGAAACATCATAATTCCTATTAAGTTCTAAAGTTACAATAAAAAAAAAGTTTATAAAAAGAAAATTCAACAGCTTTCAGAAGAGTAATCATTATCATTTAAATACAAACTTAGAATATCCTTTATTTTGTTTGGCCTAAGTCTAATGAGAATGCCAGAAAAGTTTCAAAACAGAATTGAAAAGTATGAATTGTCAACTTGGTTTTCTTGCAAGCTTTAAGTTGTGAATTAGAAGAAAATAAAGACAAAACCCCAAATGCAACATGTATAATGGAAAAAAAATTGAATAAACCCTGACTGTTAATAAAAAGCCATGCAACCTTGTGGGCAGCCTTCATTGCACAGGTGTTAGAGGCAGCTAGAAAACCAACAGATCTGCATTCATTGGAAATTTGTCTCCAGTAACTAATAGCAATCTACCCCTGCAGAATGAATACATTTCTTCACAACATTCATGATTAATTCTATCCTAACACGGTACAATTTCTTTTTATTATTCATCTTTTGAAATTATTGAAACATGTATAAAGAGTAGAAAAATCTGGGGATTAATTCGCTTAAGAATATTGTCCAATTTAAAATTAAAGCATCAAACACCACATCAAATGTCTGGAATATAATCACTATGTTTATACATTAATGAATCCATCAGAAAGGATGTGGTTATATATAATATTAAATAACAGAGTTCTAGCGTATCATTATTATTTAGGGATCATGCAGTGCAAATACCTTTAAATCCAGTACTGCAATTTGCCATATCTGAAGGTGAGGGTAAACTTGCTCAGCAGTATAGCCTGCTTACCCTGTACTGTTTCAGTATGTAAGTTCCTTATTTCATTCTCTTCACTCACAGAGCATGAGTAGCAGTAGCAATAAAACTCTGCATGTGTATGCCAGTAGAAGGTTTTTATTGCTGTTTCTGCTCCTGTTTCCCATGAGAGGAAGAAAAAAAAAAGGGTATGTAAAATCTTGGGTTTTAACAGGGATTTCTGCTTCAGAAGTGACACAGGGGTTACACTGCTTTTAAGGAACTTACCTTGTTTTGTTTCTTCTTCCCTAACTTGAACTCTCCTAAATTTTAACAAGCAGATCTACAGTAATATTCCAAATACTATGAGCCACCTTCTTTCATGATCTTTAGGTCATCAGGGACTCCCAGGAATACCTGCCTCCATGCTAACTATGCACAGTAAGTCCACCTGCTGGAGAACTTCCATCTGCTGAGGTTCTACTACCTGACCCTGCTTTAATTCTTCCATGACTGAGATCCCCTCAGGTAAAATGGCACGCCTTTCCCCAAATCCTTTTTCTTCCTTTTCTCGCAGGTATAGATCAAAGTAATAATTCAAATTTATTCATCAAATATGCTTTTGGAGAAATTTCCTATGTAGGACATGAAATAGATTATATATGGTTATATGAGATTCAAACCTGCGAGACTTTCACAGAAGAGTGTCAGTAAAAAAACACAAAAATACAAAGTGTGTCTTAGAACTTTTAATGAATGAATTTTAGTCAACTATAAATACATTCCCTCCAGCAAATATACAATAATTTTTTTGTGCTGAAAGTAAATATCTGCAGTCTTTCAAACAAAAAATAGGGCAGCAATTTTTATGGAATTGACTTGTTGTGTGTTCTGGCCTGTGTTGTTTGGCTGTTTTTTTTCCAGATACTGATATTACTTTTATTTCCTTTTGTTTATTACTTTTATTTTGTTCAGAAATAATTGTGTGTTGTCTATTCCCAATAGTGAATTAGGAGTTAAAACGATCTATCTTGCAAGTGCTAAAAATCGACTCTCAGCCCTCCCAACCATATCTCACCTCTCCCACTACTGCTTGAGATGCTAGATGATGAAATGCCTGATGAGGTAAGACTAAACCACAGATTAATTGGTATGACTGCTGTTTGTGCAGCAAATCCAACAGTAAAAAAAAATTTTAAAAAAGAAAAGTAAAGTTATGTAAAAATTAAATGGGATATTTTGGTTAACTAGGGAAAATATTTTTATTTCTGTTTTTTGTTTCCTCAAGTGGCTGCAGCTGATGACTTGACATTTATTTGGCAAGATGGTCAGATAAAGTCACATGGTTCACCAGGAGGGTGGCTAATAAGTAATTTCATACAGTGTTCATCCAGCTAAAGGAACAGGCTTCTCCTTCTTCATTTGTTATTTTCAGTGAAATATATTTTTGCTAACTTGGAGAAGAAAAAAAATCATGAGATTATTTTTATGATTCTGGATCACCCAATGGTGCACTGAACTATTTAACTGTGGGAACTACTGATCAAAGAGAATAATAGTAAGTAGACATGTTTTAATGTGCTTTATCTTGAAGGTAAAATCATCATACCTGAATGTATTTGTAAGACAACATGCAATAAAAATTAGAAGAATTTCTGCTATTGCCCTTGAAACTATTTAGGAAATAGTTAGATAGTCTTGGAGAAGTTAGGTGAAAGGGAAAAAAATAACATTTTTTTGTCAAAAATATATTTTATTTCTTCATTTTAATAAAGAAAAAAAATCAGTCAAGAAACTTTTGTTTGTTCTTTGATCTAAAACTTCCATATTTTTATTCACAGATGAGAAAAGTCTGTAAAACTGTTCCATTTCGGAAAAATTCCCCTCATCTAACTTGATAAACTTTCAGCAATGTTTTCTCTTTTACAATATGCAAACCTGGTGCACAATGTCAAGACGAAAGGAAGGATTTAATAACCAGAATTTCAATAGCTTTATTTGTGTACCACAAGTTCACAGAACATCCTGGTACAAATCATCAGGGAATTGAAATAATCACCAGTGAAAAGGACACTATTTCCCATCTCATTTCTATCAACAGCTATTCAAGGAAAACTGTAATAATGTAAAAGTATGTCATGAACTTTGCAATAGCATAGAGGCTAACCATCTTAAAGTGCCATCTTCACAAATTTTTTGTTATGACAGTCGCTGATGATCTGAACACCCATTTAGTCTTAAGGGTGGAGCTGAATGAGGTGGCATGGTGTGGGTTAGTGGTGATGTTGCAATCTCAAATCAGCACTGCTGCTTTTCAGTCATGAAATGTGGGTTAACTGCACCAAGTCAGGCTAATGCCTGTGGGAGGAAAGCTTCTATGCCCAGGCAAATCCAGTGCTGGATTTTTTGCTGTGCAGTATCTTCCTAGGGGCAATAAAAATTCCACATGATCCTATGAGTAATTGAGTGGTGTATTTCCACACATTAAGAAGAGTTAAGGCAAAATTGCCTGCTGGCTGTCCCTAGAGGCTAGACTCAGTAAACTAAGTTTGCTTCTAGCAGCACTCTATAGGGGGAATATACAGACAGATAATAGAAATGGCTGGATTTTAAAAATACTGGGTTTTTTACTTGTGGCTAGGAGATGTGACTAAATTATCAAAAAATAGTTTAGTAATAAGTGTCTTCTGAAGTGATTATCAGATGATAGATTTCACAATATAATACCATCTACTTTTTGTCTGTAACATTACTTACACTAGAAGATTAAAAGGTCTGACAAGCCATGGTTATCTACCCAAGATTGTAATTGTTCTTAATAATATTAATATGATATACAAAGGAGATATAAAATCTGAAACAAAATTTCCAAAACGCATGTGCCAAAGAAAACTCTCTGAAAAACATATATGGTACAAATTAGAGTATGCATACTGTTTATTAATGATTCAAAGATGTCATTATTTCCTTGTAATCTATTGGCTATTGAAATGGAAGGAGGGGAGAAATAAATACTTTTTGGCAACATTTCAGTTGAGGGTAAGTCTCTGTATATGGAGGCAAATGAAGTGAAAGAAAAAGATGATAGTTAAAGACTGTGTAACAATTTTTCTAAGCTTTTTTAAAAAGTTTATATTGAAGTAGAATTTAAAAAAGGAGGGCATGGATTAAATTTACTTCTGTACTAGACCAAATCTGTGTTTTTCTTTTTAATTTGTTCAGTGGCTTGAAATCTGCAATGTTTAAATTAATTTATCTTTTTTTCCTTCTCCCAAAAAACAAATTTTAAAGACTCAACAAAATAAATCCTAAAAATATTTATGTAATTTAAATTCTTAAACATTTAATGATAAACTAAAGTAACACCTTGTTTCAAATTATATGTAACTTAAGTGCAACATAAAATATTTTTAACAGAAAAAATGTAGGCCAAAAATATTTAATCTTTTTACTTTTTAAAATCTGTCAGCTATTTATCAAAAATTAATATTTCCATGAAGTGTTTGTAATACGAGAACATTATTCAGACACATCATTTTAGTACTTTTTGTTTTTTCATTGAGACTTCATTGTTTGCAAATTTTATCCATCATATAGAATGCCTCAATAGATTTGCTTGCTAAGGGTTCAGTGCTTTAGTTTAAGATACAAAAAAACCCCCCCAGAAAATACTAACAAGTTTTGTGGCAGTATTTATTTATTCTTGATGCTTACAGATTTTTAGAAGTATCAGTAAAATCTTCCCCTCTCAAAACTCACAGGCTCTTCCTCTTAATGAAAACTACTGCCAGCATCTGGTCACAGGAATGAAATTAGTCTTCAGCTAGCAAAATGTTCATCAGGTTCAGTAAACAGAAAAGGAACAGAGTAAAAGTAACTGCTTCTTTCTAATTTTTCACCATGGCTGGAGCTGATTAAGGAGAAAGATGAACTTTAAAGAGTTTGAGTGAAAGAGATCTAGAGGAAATGAGAACTTAGGGGCAAAATGACATGTTGTTATTATTAATAATAGAAATTAAGGAAGTAGAAAGAAATATGATAAGAGACAGAACAAAGGAAAACCTCTATTTGAGAAGAAAAATAAACAACTGATGTGACAGAAGCCTGTGAGAGAATCTGAAATATTGAAGCAGTAACAAATTTAAAGAGCAATGATGCTCAGTAAGATGCCTGTGAAGCATACTGGGTACTCATCCCTGATACCAGTGACCTTTCAGCTCAACTAATATCGTGCCATGTGCCTCATAAAAATTGTAAGCCCCCACCATTCATATACCCAATAAAAGATAGAAGAAATAAACAAATTCCAGAACTAAATAGTAAATTTCACTTTTTTTCTACTTTAATCATGCTTTTTGGTTGCATGTTTAAGCTGTAATTGAAGCAGTGCAATAATACAAAATTGTGATTATGTTCCAGACCAAATTTCTTTTTTTGTTTAGTCAAACAAAATTATTAGGTGAGAGCCCACAATCCTTTCTTTATTCATTTCCTGCTCTTCTACTGTAAGATTTCTCTCATCTATTTTCTATTTATTCATTTTAGTCCAATATTAAGGTAAAGAATGAACTAAAGCAAGGATTCAAAACGAAGTTTGAAATCTAGCACAGAAATATATGCAAAGTCTTCAGTATTAAACATAATTTGTAGGGGGTATGGAGAGAGTCACAGTATGTAATGGTGCAAATAAATCGTAGTAGAAGTAGCACTTTGTGTTATACCGTTCTAATTATTAGAGATATGAAGCATAGCACTTTCTGAATTATAAATACAGACTGCAGTTATCTCTACAATTACACAACTATAAAGATAACAAGAGTTTTCTTCTCCAAAATAACAGTCCTCTCATAATTCATACTGTCCAGTAACATGACAAGCATACATATAAAAATCATATGTAAAGACACTTAAAGGTGTAATATTGTTTCTATGAACAAACCACCTAGAAGCAAATCTCATTAGAACCTTTTCTTACATTAATATTTTGTACAGATCCAGACCAAACAGCATTTATTCACATGGCTATTCCTGTGGAGGTTTACAAGATCACCCGCTATCGGACAGGATTGCAGAACCAGGACTTATCTTTATATTGTCAAAGAAAAGAAGCCGAAAAACCACCATAAACCCTGTAGGAATCTAAGTACACCTTCAAACTGTCCTAAAATATAATTCTAAGAAAATAATTTTAGGACCTTTCACAGTATAATTGTATCTATCACATATGTACGTATGCACCTTTCTGTTGTCGTGCCTCTCTTACAGCTGTACTGCTAGTGACTGTATTCAGCTACCAGTACTTGTTCTAGTTATGTTCTTTGTTGTTAGAATAAGATTCTGTATTTTTGAAACCTAACCTATTATGTTATAACTCCCCTCAAAATAGTGGAGTAGTATCTACAAAAATTTTCTCAGAATAAACCCATTTCAATGAAAAAAAAAAAAGAATTAAATGAGAAAATTGTGCAAAATTAAACTATTCTCAAAAAAAATCTTTGTATTTTAACAAAAACTGAAAATGGCACAAAATTTTTGCAATCCTATGAAAAATATGACAATGAAAATAATAAAAAAGCACATGAAAAAGGCAAATTATAAAATTTCAAGCACTATTAGTAAGGTTCTAACCTTATATTGTATTTTAATGCGTTGAGTGAAACAGTGGCTTTGTAGGGTTTTGTTGATTTTGCGTGGTTTTATTTTGGGACTTTTTTTACTTGGGTCAAGTTAGGGGGTACGATGGTATTTTTTAAAAATCTATTTTTCTTTTTCCAAATTGTAGTTTATCTGCCACAACTCTTAAGAGCATTTTATAAATAAATTACTGATTTAATGTATTCAGTTATCTTTCTCTAAACATAATATTTCATAGAGACTGTTACTTTGGCACACTTATAACTGTGACATTAAATAATTTGGCCATATCTGAGCAGTTAGAAGTTAATAGAAAGCATCATAAGTCTAAGGAACATGACAATGCTTTAGCAAACATGGAGAATAAACTCAGTTTTTGCATTGGATGAATCAAAAGCAAACAATTTGATGAATCTTTCTGAATCAAACAAAGTAGTGCAGATCTGTGCAGCTTTTGTGTAAGCCTTGAATGCAGCACTGACTGTATCAAGTGGATACTTCAGATTTTTGGTAAACATCATCCATTTTCAAACACTGGAAAAGTGGAATTGAAATAGCCTAACTTTTTCTTCACATAACATATGAAAATTAGGTTAGAGGTTAGTTTTGCAGTCAAAAAATCAAAATCCAAAACAAATGGCCATGAAGGTTCAGATTTGTGGCTAGATCAAAGAACAAACACTGATACTACAAGTATCTACACAATTCCCGCCTCACAAGCAGTCAGAGGTGAATATGACACACAGCTTTTTTTCAGATTTCTGCCATAGCAACTGTAAGTCACAAGGATATTTGGGAAAATATGACTAGGCTTCTGACTCATCCCTGGCCTTAGGTTGCCCTGTGAAGCAAGATGTGAGGAACTACCAAATATGAATTGATGGATGGTCACACGACTTAGTGGAACTTGGCAGTATTAGGCTTCTGGTTGGACTCAATGATGCTAAAGATCTTTTCCAACCTAAAGGATTCTGTGATTCTAAAAAGCAGCCTGAGGCAGATATTAGCATCACGAGGAAAAGCTGAATATCATGGGTAGGTAAGGGGGTGTTACTTGAAAAGTGACTCAACTTTGTACGTAGTTGAGGGGGAACACTGGGAAACCTTCTGGAGAGCAAAGTTTTTTAAGGCTAGTAACCTAGGCAACCATATCAGTAATAACATACAAGGATGAGATTCAACATAACAGCATCAAAATTACTTAATTTTCTACAAATAAGCAAAACTGGGACAAACCACAATTTCAGACTCATCATAGAACAGTTACAGTTGGGAGAGACCTTCAAAGATTAACTAGTTATGCCCCTTCTGCCATGTGCAGAGACATCTTTCATTTAATCAAGCTGCCCAAAGCCTCATCCAACTTTATCTGAAACACTGCCAGACATGAGCCATCCACAGCTTCTCTGGGCAACTTGTTCCTGTCTCACCACCCTAATCATAAAGATTTTCTTCCTCATACCTAATTTTAACCTATCCTCTATAAGTTTAAAACCACTTTTAAATCCTTTGTCGATTGCTATAGGTCCTGGAAAAATATCTCTCTCCATCTTTCTTATAAGGCCCCTTTATACACTGAAAGGCTGAAACAAGGTCTTTCAGAGCCTTCTCTTCTCCAGGCTTAACTGCAACTCTCTCAGCCTTTTTGCACAGCCTCGTTCCAGCCTTCTGATCATTTTCATGGCCCTCCTTGGGACTCACTAAAACAGGTCCAGGACTTTCTTGCACTGGGGACCCCAGATTGAGCAGTACTCCACGTGGAGACTCAGCAGAGCAGACAAGAGGGACAGAATTACCTCACTTGATCTGCCGGCCACACTTCTTTTCATGTAGCCCAAGACAGGGTTGGCTTTCTGGGCTGCAAGCACATTTGTTTCTTTCAGCATGTTATATGTTTCAAACTTCTGCATCTTCTGGAGAGATGATATGATAAATTTCTACTATTGACAGTCTCCTGCAGAGTAGGCAATTGATTGTCTAGAATGGATACCAGTGGGATGGTGAGGAATTAAATCTTATCCATGCCATTCTTGACCAATCAGGATGTCAGAAAAGTTTCACTTTTACTATTTGGAGAAGGTAGATGAGTTAGCATAAAGTTGCTGTAATAAAATTTATATTTACCATAAAGAAAACAAAAATTATCCAAGAGAAATCTCCTGTAGAATTTCAGTGCAAAATGAAAACTGACTTCTCTGAAGGATCCTTCTGGTGCTGATAAATATGAGTCTTGAATACCAAAGGAAAAGATTTGATCTGCAAGGTAACTAGGATATTTTTAAAAAGAGATATTAATATTAATCAGAACCCTACAGGGTTGAAAAAGACTAAGAATTTAGAAAGAAAAAAGGAGCAGGAATGGGAAGAAACTTGTGGAACTCCTGCAAACAAGAGTCTCAGAGCTCTGCATTATGTTCTTCTCTGTCTGTGGAATGAAAATTCATGGGAGGGAATAGGTGTAGATGCAGATATTAGATCCAGTAAAGGCATGCAAACTTTTTTGCAAAGTCATAAACAAGCAAACAAATAAATGACACAGGATGTAGTACTGAAAGATATTTCCTAAGTATTAGTTCAACCCATCCACAAATTACTAAGTAGATTGGTGTAAATCTTGAGTTAGTTATCTACTATTAATTTAGTATAAAGTTGAGTGAAAAGTATCCGAATCTTAATTTTCTTCTTTCTTAGCATTTAAATTCAAATTTATGCTAATACTGAGGATGTCATATATAAGAAATCAGTAGCACTTTCAGATGGAACACTAAACAAAAATTTTTCTGTTATTTCCTGATTAAAAAAATTTCATTAAAAACTGAAACTAAAACTAAGCACATAATAATCATGAAGGCTGGAGAAAGAAATTGCAGATAAACATGTGAGGAAATTTCATGCTTAACTTACTGATATGTCAATTGTAACATAAACCAACAGTCTTAGAGAGACTTAGAGAATAGGTAGACTAGTTTTTTGCATTCAAGAAATCATGTAGAATAAATGATTTAATGTAGAGCAGGTTAAATTTTACTACTATTGTCCACATAGGCTGTAAAGATGCTTTAAAAAATGACATGTAAAGAAATGTGGAAAATCAGGAAGTCTGAGACACAAAATTCCAAAAAAGAAGAAAAATGGACAATCTCTTGCAAGTGTGTACCCCATAATGTGGAACATATGTGATAGAGTCTCTTAAGAGACTTACTGAATTCAGCAAGCCTTATGAAAATTCTAGGAAGTAGTCCAAGCTAGAGGAGACCAAAAGAGTCCAAATGTTTTTCTGGATCTGTGTGGGATGGATCTTTTAATTCTATGTTTAGATATAAACCCAAACAGCAACCAAAGGTGTCTAGACACCGATTGCTTCTGAAATGCTTGTTTATAGGTAAATAAAAAAATCAACAAATAAAAGCAAAACTAATGAGCAGTAATAGATAGAAGAATACAATAAACTTAATGCCTTAAAGACTATCTTACAGTTCCTTGTCACTGCATAAAATATTAAAATGCTTTAAGTAGTTGAAGAAGAAAACAACTCTACTGTGTTTGCCTGATTTCTTAAGGAAAGGACAGCTGTTTGGTCATCCTTTATAACCCTGGACACTGAATACACCCTCAGCAACAACCCCAATGTATGTGGTGCAGTTGACATACTGGAGGGAAGGAATGTCACCCAGAGGGACCTTGAGAGGTGGGTTTGTGCAAACCACAGGAAGTTCAACAGTCAAGTGCAAGATCCTTTACCTGTGTCAGGGCAATCCAAAGCACAAATAGAGGCTGGGAAGAGAATGGATTGAAACCTGGGGAGAAACATTTGCTGATGTTGGTGGATGGAGAGAACAACATGAGACAGAAATGTGTGTTTGCAGCCCAGAAAGCCAAATTGGTCTGCATCAGAAGCTGCATGACCAGTACTTTGAGGGAGGTCTCAGCCCCTCTACCCTGTTCTCATGAAACCCTGTCTGAAGTCATGTCCAGCTCTGTGGCCTCCAGCATAAAGACATGGACCTATTGGAATGAGTCCAGAGGAGGGCCAGGAAGATGATCAGAGGGCTTGAGAATTGTTCTTATGAAGACAAGCTGAGAGAGCTGGGGTTGTCCAGCCTGGAAAAGAGAAGGCTCTGTGGAGACCTTAAAGCAGTTTGCCAGTAACTAAAAGGAGCCTGCAAGAAAGCAGGAATGATACTTTTTATAAGGGTATGTAGTGATAGGACAAGGGGGAATGGCTTTAAACTGAAAAATGGCAGGTTTAGTTTAGATATTAGGAAGAAATTCTGTACTGTGAGGGTGATGGGACACTGAAACAAGTTGCCCAGAGAACTTCTGGATGTGTCATCCCCAGTCTTGAACAGTAGAAGCTAGATGAGGCTTTGAGCAACTTTGTCTAGTGGAAAGCATCACTGAAACTTGGAAAATAGCCATATTTTGCAAAGATTTTTCCCAAAGAGTCCTCACTGCAATTTTGGGAGTTTTAATTAATGCAATCCTTTTAAGCTTTTAATTTCCTTGTTTTCTTCGGGGTTTTTTTTGGGTTTTTTTTTCCAATGTGTTATCACATATAAGACATGGTAAGAAATAATGATATTTAAAATTAAAATATAATAATTAAATTGTTATAAATAAATATGTTGCTATATGTATGCATTTCTAAATTTCCTTGAACCTTTGGAAACCCAACATACTATTTCAAATATTTTGTATAACTCCTTATAATCTTTAGACACTTTATAAATCAATTATATGTGACAAAGAGTGAACTGTAATACTAGATTTATTTGTTTAACATTCAGGCACAATCTTCTGTTGCTCTATTTTATGCAGTCTTCACATTAGGGTCTGAAACAATTCTCACTGAAACAGAAAATAAGTGATTTCTTTTTCTTTTTTGTTGTTACTGGCTTGAGTGTTTGTTTTGTTTTGTTTTAAACAGACTCAAAGATTAGACCAACAAGTGAAAAAGAAAGGACAATCTCTTTGACTAAAGCGAGGCTGCCAAGTATGACCAACTATTATGGGAGATGATCATCACAAAACTATTCCACTTGGATAAGATATGCAGAGGAGGAACATCCTGAGCTGACAGAAGACATATAATCTACACATTCTATGAAAAAAACCCTCAATTTTGGTTCATAGCCACCTTCCTGTTTTAAGGCTGAATATGGATTCTACAAAAAACTGGCTTTTGGATGTCCATTCTTAGAAAGTATGGGAAGAAATGGAAAAGAGGGAGAGCAGTGCCTGGAAACCTGTAACTGAGGCTGAACAGAAAATAACTTTATGCATGAAGAGTATGATTTAAGAGTATTTCATACTCAGTCCTCAAGACTTATGAGCTGAATCAGCCAAAAGCTAGTGAATGTAGTCATATGTTTTATTTTAAAGTGAGGTGAGCCAAAATATGAGTATAGTAACTATGAGATCATAAACCCAGTGTCTGAGGAAGTCATCTAAGAATCTCAGATATACTCAGAAAGTCTACTAGGCATCACTTTCAATGGGTTGAACCATACAGTAGACTGTGCTTCATCTTGCATCTCATGAATTTACACTAATAACATGGCTTGACAGATTTAATGAAGAAAAAAATAATAATCAGGTACCTGTTGATTAAATAATGAACTCTTCAATGATCTGAAAAAAAACAAAGAAATATAAATAGTGAAGAAACCAATTTAAATTACCTAAAAGTTTAAAGGAACAGTGCCGAGAAGCAGTGAAAAAAACTCAGCAAACAAAAAAGTCTTAAACAACAAAAGGGTCAAAACACAAAGCAAAATGCAACTAATATTCCAGAGATAAAGAGTAGCTTTTTAAAAATATATCACTATTAATTGACAGATGAAATCCTGATATGTTTTATTTCTGATCAACCAAAGACAGAGTGTTCAATTTTCATTTTTCATGTCTGCATTAGGAACTCAAAGCATGGTAGATACTTAACACAATTCTTAGCAGTATGGTGTTATGATCTTACAACCTAGAGTTTGCTGAAATTAAATGGAAGTTTTGCACTTTATTGGTACTCTTAGGTTTGATTTTTTCCATTCTTGAAAATGTTTGAAGTAATCTCTTCTTAGTGAAAAGTGGTCAAGAAATCTTTGAAAGGGGCAAAAGAATTATTATCTTCAAAATTAAAGACACAAAAGCAAATTATTAAGTGGTCTAAAATGACCTCTGTGGGATTTTTAAGGCAATTTTATTTATATGCTCTTCCTCTGCTTAACAGAACCAATAGATAGCTTAATACATCTGTCTGATATTGTCTGACAGTGTAATATGCACTTGCACAATTAGAAACGTTTGCATATTCATGTAATAAATTTCTTCAAGAACAACATATGATATTGATTTTTTCTGTACTGCACATTGTCTTTCTAAAATCTATTGATCCTTCTTGTTCAAAATTCCTCTAAAAAACTTCTTGGTGTGTTTTATCTAATTATCTAATAAATTATTACAACAAGGAAACTCATTAAATTCAGAGTAAGGAAGAAGGAAAAGGTGTTGCTAGAACTTAATTAGCAACATACAAAGATACCAATTAACACCTACAGCTCAAGAAAAGGAAAAACTTTTTCATGCAGCATACTAAAAAATACATTCACAGCTGGTTACATATATTTAAGTGGCATGCAACTAATTTTGGTGCTAGTGTTGATATTAAGTAAAAAAGATCACGTGAAGGAAAAAAGAACTTCCCCAGGGTAGCAACCAAGATTCCTTTTTATTGGTATGAATACCAACTATTTAGCTATTCAGATTAATGAGACAGTAATTAGGAAAAAATTGTGCTACAGAAATGGCTAAGAATGATATCATCTTTTTTTTCTACCAGATGTACCCCATTAATGCATGCCAATAATAATTTAAATATACAGTTTGCAATTAACACCTTTGACAAGCTAGAAAACAATTATTTTCTTTTAAGATGATTAACTGACTGCTAGGAATAAGATCTTTCTTAAATATAGATCCTTCTCTTACTCTTGTTATGAATGATGTTATCATGAAATCTAAAGGTCATTGAATTTTAAGTAATAGAGGGAACCATCTAGTTCTATAGATTCAAAATTAATATGAAGAACAATAACCTATAAAGGAAATCATAATTGTTTTTCACATGGTTTTCAATCTGTTAGAAATCATTCTTTGTGGAATGAATAAAGAGACTTAAGTGTCTCCATATTAGAGTCTAAACTAAAGCAAGAAAACTTGAGGATGTACAATAACCTGCAAATAGATAGCCAGCAAGTAATACTATCTTCAGGGTGCAAATGTAATGCAATATTTGTACAGAGCTGAAGCATAGAGGCCTGCAGGACAATTTATTATATTCATAAAGGATTTGGAACAAACCCATCCTTGAAGGAAAAAAGAATCAATAAACACTTTTTTTGAACACTGCAAAAGACTTGCTTTTTCTTTTCAAGTGTGACAGCATGTGCACATTCAAAAAATAAATAGTATTTTTCTATGGAAGAAGGGCAATCTGTATTTCTGTTGTTGAAATGGAATACAAGTAACACCAGACTTAAAATCCATAAAATGGAAAGAGGAATCTAGATTACCTGAACTAATAACAGTCTCGCTTAGGAACTAGAAGTTAGTACGCTTTGCCATTCAAGGTCTGTCTGAATAAATAGCAAAAGCAGAGACGATGTTCCAAAGTGAGTGTCTAAGCACTGGGATATACAAAGTGCAGAGGCTAAGAGGCCACATTTACTTGCTCATTTGTGAACTCACACAGCGGATGCATTATTTTCTTAGTGTGTTTGCAGGGTTTCTTTGAAGGATTTCTTTTCAGTGCAAATTTAGTTTGCACTTGAAATTTACAATACACACTTGAGCTGTGATGCTGGTTTTCTCAAGGCAGTTTCCCTCCTGGTGAAGCAGAAGCAAAGACATCCAACAGGGAGCCATCTGTAGATCTCTCCTTGCAAATTGAATGCAAGATCCTCCAGCAGTTAGTACTCTATATAGGTGCAATTTATGCCTGGAACCCACAGCTGTCATTAACTTCATTAACTTAACTGTGAAAACACTATATGGATGTGTACTCCAAGAACCACAAAGAACAATACAAACATAATTTATGGTCCTCCTTTCTACATGCAACAATAGTCCATGATGTAGATGTATCTCACACCAGATCAGCTCTGACATATTAAGAGATGGGCAATTTTGGGTAGGTGCTACCCAATAGACATTTATTACTATGGCTCCAAAAATTAGTTTTTAACTATTAATTTAACATGTTGTTTCTTTCTACTTAGCCAAGAAAAAACACTACTTCATCAGATACTTTTAATCATGCAATCTTAAACTTGACTAAGGAAGTTTATTACAGTTTATTACAACTGACTAAGCCCAAGCATAGGATTAATATGCCTGACTATTTCCATCTGATGATATTTCTGAGGCTCTGCCATATCCTGCTGGCACTCAAATGGCTGCTTCAGAAGAACACGAATCTTGTGTCACATTGGCCCTTCCTACCAGCCTGGGCAACCAAAACTGACACCAAGTGTGACAATCCAAGTATCTTAATTCCTTATTATTAGTGTTCTTGATTTAAAGAGGGCTGAGACAGGTGGTTTACCCCTACAAAAAATTTTATAGCAAACTTAATTCACAAGGACTAGCCTGAGATTCTCAGTTAACACACAGTTACTTTCTTCTGAAATGAAAGAAAAGGAGTAGTTTATTTTAAAGACCAATCCTGTATTTAAAATCTCATAAAGCCTAGAGAATTAAAAACTCACATTAACCACCTCTCAGGTGAATGTTGCTTGCATCAAGCATCTACACCATGTTCTTGTCTGCTCATCTGGTTGTCTCCCTCTGTTTTCCTGATCAAATGGTTTTATGCTTGCAATAAAATTGCAAAGCACAGAGGGCTGGAAGCATATTTCTCCTTGTGTATCTGAGCAGTTGGGGGAAAACAATAAATACACTTTAACAAAGGAGTATATTTTACACCACCCTGAAATGTTATAATATCATTTAGTAGCACATTGATGAACAATTTTGAGAATAACTTAACAAACAGCAAATTATAATTCTGACCACACAAATAAAAGATAAATTTCACTTTCTGTTGAAAGTGTGAGTGTTTACTTGAATTTCTCTGAGATTTGGTGTTGAAGAATACATCTGGCGCAGGTTGCTTAATTTGCAAGCTAGAAATTCAGACTGAGATGCAGACTTATCTCCGGGTGGGGGCCCAGAAAGACAAGAGGCTGTGAACTTCCAATCCTTTGGTTAACAAAGGACACAATGAACAAGTGGCACCAGCCAAATGAATGGACACTGAGAGACACGTCAGGAGGAGAGACTTGGGAGGAAGAGCAAGACTTGTGAGCAGGCAAACTGTGAGGGTATAAAACCCCAAGGGTTCTTTTGTCCTCCTCAGAGGTTCCAGCTTGTGCTTTTTCTATGTTTATGCACCATGAATAAATGTCTTTATGGAACGAGACATCTGAGACTCCTCTATGGCAAACTTGGGCTCGAACTGGTGAGGAAACCTGGTCTGATTGTGTGAGAGTGAGATGTGTGGGAAATCAGAGAGGGCTCCCATCACCCCCTGGAGCTGCCTGTTCTGAAGAGGCTTTAATCCCAGCAGCAGAAGTCTCTGGCCTTGGGAGTGTGACTGAGAGAGAATGTTGTGAATAGTCAGACAGGGAAGGTTCCTTAACATTATTGTGCCTCAAAGAGATAGATAGGAAGGAGAGTATTCAAAATGGAATTGCAAGCAATTAAGCAATTCCAGCTGTTCTAGACAGTCAGCTTACATAATTCTCTCACAGTGGGTATTCTTTCAGCTTTAGGTCATGGTAGAAACTTTCATGACTGAATGACTTGATTTTTCAAAATAAGCGAAGTTAATTGCAGATCATATGCTCTTACAAAATTACAAAGGAAGGATATGTCTTTATTGTGAGGGTGGTGATGTCAACTTTGTGGCTGGGGTAATAGTTGAAAGACTAACAATGAACAAATATCTTTTTCAAATATGACCCAATCAAGACCTTCTCTCCATCCATGCATTTTTAATGGAAATTACTTCAGCAGTTATTAAGATATTTCAATAAAATTTTGAAAAGAATGAAAGAAGTAATATATTCCTAACTTGCCCTAATGGTTTTGAATTTTATTCGAAGTCTTCATTCTGAATAACAAAGGTAGATTTATTGAAACTAATTTTAAGAAGGCAACTAAATTTTTGAGAGACCTAAAGCAAATTTAGGACATTTTCATCCTAACAGTATTCTCTGCCTATTATCATCCCTTCTTCTTACTGTTCCTTTATAAACCAGAGAAAATCCTCTACAATTGACCTTCCTGACAAACTCTAGCACAGAGACTTCTTTACCTTATTCCTCTGTTTTCTGCCAACTTTTCTACCAGCTAGGTTTGATTTTTTTTAATATACAGTTGACTTGATCTTAACAATGTCAATGTCAATGACTGCTGCATGCGTCCTTACATAAAACCCCCATGAAATTTAGTGAGCTATGGAGATCTTGACCACTACTTCTGTTGCATAAGCAATTCATGTAGTGAGTTGCATTTGTACCTATTCTCAAAGACAATTTTTTTCTTTGTTAAATAGCAGTTTTAAGCTTTCCTCTCACAAAGAGATCAAGCCACTAGCTTGATCAAGCCACTAGCCACTTTAACCACTAGCTAGCAAAACATGGATCAAGCGATAGCTTTCTGACTCTATTTTTGTCTGATTTTTCTGGCAGCTGTTTTCAGTGATTCATAAGTATAAATAATGTAGAAGGTATTAGAAACTTAATTCTGTGGGCATTAATTTAATTTTCTTATGTAGATTGAAAAGTGTATATTCTTCCAAATAGTATAAAAAAATGAACAGGTATTTGTTCACGTTTATGAAAATACCAACCCTACGTGAATTTTCACATTATGTATTCCTCATATCCCTCCAAACACTGTATTTAATGTAGCATTAATTTCAATAAACTTCAGATATAAAATGTTTCTTGTTTGCATTCATTATTAAGAGAAGACAAGGATTTCAGTTCTCTGTATGTCTGTCTCTAATTTCACTGTACAGTCATAATTATTTAAAATTAAATTGCTAGGGACTTTTTTATTTGGATCATATCCAAAAATAGGAAAAAAACCTTAATAGCTTGAGAAAAACAAGATAAAGAATATTCTGTCATTAGAGGTGGAAGTATTGAATACTTAAAAAAAAAATTAAATACACTGATATTTGCCTTCAGGCAGGAATTTCTGTTGTCTTGCTTGTAATAGCCTTACCTAAGAGCAGCCCTTCTCTGAATTTCTGTGAATATTTACCGCTTTTTGTCTAGTGGATTGAGTTCTTTCTGATTTCTCTTCTTGGGTCTACAAGTTTTCTTGAGCATATAAAGCTATTTTTAGCCCTAACCCAGAAGACTTCACAATATATTCTTTGCTTATTCCTCAGACATTACATGGGACACAGACAAACAGGGAAAGTCTGTAACCCAAAAGAATATTTCGACTAAAATTATTGGTGAAATTTATTTCACTAAGAGACATGTAAACCTTAATAAAATATAAATTACTTTGTGTAACATTTGCAAGCACCTTAAGTAGTTTTCAAGGATCATTTCTTCTAGACATAATTAACAGGGAGATTGAAGTATTTTCCACTGCTTGTGGTCTAGACAATACTTTTTTTTACAAAGACATGGCCCTGACTTGAGATCAGACCTCAGACTCAGGAGATTCAAGGTCAGGACCTGGTATTAGTCAAAATTCCATTTCTAGTATTGGAATGAATGTTATTGTAAATGTACTTTTATGTCCCTGAGCAGATTTTTTTTCTTTTAACATCCTCATAAGATTGTTGATAATCATAGGATTATGAAACTATTTCTTTAAAGTCACGTAAAGAAAAGGACAAAATTCCACTCTTAAAGAAGTTTCTAAGAAATAGTGTTACAGGCTTCAAAACTTTTCATCAGTGATATTAGCAATACATTCCGACCAGCATTACATAAACAGCACACGGATATTTGCTAAAAATAAAATTTAATAATAATATGGAGTGTTTACATGGTGTCTTGAAATAACCCAAAAGAAATGCTAAAGCTAATTAAGAATTTTTTAGGGATATTTTGCTTCTTTTTCTATTTCTTCCTCCCTAACCAGGAATTTTGGAATACAGTGTTATTACTACCTAACATAATGAAATTAAACTTTGGACAATGATTTGGGCTTTTAAAATACAGTTTGACACAGAATATATACTTCTTTATCTCAGTGCATATATCTAAGACCGTACTTTCTCCTTTGATCTTTCAGTACTTTCCTGGTTACACAGTCTATGATGTACCATGTCTCTCCTGAATATCTTTAAAGCATGCAAAGAAATATTGATATTTTTAAAACAAAAAATCCAAATGCTTTTCTCTTATCAGAAAACCAAAACCCAGTTGCTTCTTGCTGGTTGTGCGCACTCTCTCAGTTTCCAGATGCATTTTTCCTTAGCTCATGCCCAGATAAAAAATTGTGCAAGAACCCATACTGTTCCATAGAGTCTCAAAACTTGCTATCCCTATCAGAATCAGCTGTTTTCATGCAACCAACAATAATTCCAGCACATATTTATATTATCTGCTCTTGAGTTTCAGTTGGCTTCATTCATGATTTGCAAGTATATAGATGTTCATCCCTCCTGGATGACAATGATGCCTCTTAACTTCAAGGGAACTGCTGAACAGACTATTAGGACATGGTTGTCTTCTGAGTAATTTTGAGTACTATTTCTAATTCTCCCAGTCTTTTTGTGTATGAGACAGAGAAGATTCAAATAAATCCCATTTCCTTCCTCCTTTCACCTCCTTTTGGAAGTGGGTTATAGCCAGTATATCTGTTATTAAAAAAAAAAAAAATATAACATACTACGAGAATGCCCATTTTCTTCCTTCCAACTATCTTATCCCTGAGGCTGTAAGCTCTTCTTCTTCAGTTCTTGAATTATTTTAAATGATAGTTTGGGAAGATTGCAAAACACTGTTCTTATAAAACCAGCCTAGCCTGACTAATTTGCTAACAAAACACAAGTTTCCACTCTCTATTTATACATCATTATCATTGAAATGAAGCCAAAAAGTGATAGCGGTTACTTAGCTGCTCAAAACAAATTGCTTAAATTCTAGTCATAAATTTTCAACTGTATAACTTAGGTTAATGTGATAGGAAATACAGCAACTGGGATCCATCAATATCTAAATTATTTTTGTAGACAAATGGAGAATATTCGTTCTTAATGTTACAATGTTCTTAATTTTATAATAACGCCTGACCTGCTCTGTATGCTGACCAAGCACTAAAAACTGACTTTTACCATATTGGACTGTATCTATAGAAGACATTATGGAAAACTCTTGGGTGGTCTAACGCTACATAAAGCTCAGTGGATGTAATCTCTATTTAAAAGATTTCAATTAAGAATTTAAGTGTTACCAAATTTAAAAACAAAATCTCCTGACTGATTTTCAATTTTCCTGTTTGGATGAAAGAACTCTGTATGATCTGATGTACAACTAATCTCTGTATCTACAGTATTCAAAATAATTTAAAAATCTTGCAAATTTACATATAAAAATGTCTTTAAAAGAACATTAATGATAGACCTTTTTTTCTTCTCTTACTCTTCTGTGGCTGTAATAACTTTTATGAGCTACAAAATAAGAGGATGAGGAAGAAAAAGGATGTAAAAAAATGAGTTCTATTATGGTCTTATTACTTGGATTTCATACTTGAATATATTCATTAAGAACTTTCAGTGGTAGGAAGGACAGTGGATTTCGTTATTTTTGTATGGCTTAGCATCAAAGTGATGGGGACAAGGGTAAGAAAATCTGAGTCTTCAGTATTGCTAAACATAGTATTCCTTACATTGCATGATGTCTTCAAAATTGATAGAGGGGTGATTGGCTGATTCAAACCACACCAACCACCATTGTATACTGCCACTGTTACTTCTAATATAACTGTCATACATTTCTTACTCAATAAATGTGCAAAGTTTGCACCCAAGAAGGAATAATATCTAGCAATTTTACAGACAGGGATGGACAGATTGAGGAGCAGGTCTGGGGAAAGAGGCTGGTGGTCTTGCTAAACTGCAAAGCTGGACATAAGCCAGTAGTGAGCTCTGTCACATAGTTTCAAGGCAGTGATAGATCACACCTAGAGTGATGAGTCCATCTAGTTTTGGAAGGACAGCACAAATTTCAGTGAGTTCTTCAGAGGCCACCAACTTTGGGGCTGAAGTGGATGCATGGGTCTTGAATGATTAAATCCTCGTCTCCTAGATTTACTTACCATGTTACCATGCTCCAACATCACTTAGGTTTCTAAAGACTCCAGAATAATTTGTTTTCTCTAAACCAATTTGTCTCTTGTCAAACTGCGATTGCAGTTTTACAACCACCTGGGGAATAAGTGATCCCATTCCATAAATAACAGTCATCTGCATAATATGTACTAAGATGTCCCTGTAGACTTTAGCTATTGTATATGAATAGAAAGATATAGACTCAGTTAAGAGATTTATGCAAGAAAGACTTCAGTTGATAAGTCTAACATTTTCTAACACAGATCTTATTGTAATACCATATAGAAAAATCTGTTTAAGTATTGTAGATGTTGAGATAGAAAAATAAAATAAAATACAATTAAATGGATATTTAAACTGTGGAAACTTATTCTTGAGATCAAGATGTCCAAAGTCAGGAATATTAAAATATTTGTTGTTGGCAAGAGACACGATAGCTATAGAATACTAGAATGGTCTGGATTGAAAGGGACCTTACCAGGTCATCTAGTTCCAACCATCCAGCTGTGGGCAGGGGCATCTTTCACTAGACCAGGTTACTCAGAGCTCCATTCAACTTGTCCTTTAACACTTCCAGGGATGAGGCATCCACAACTTTTCACTGGACAGCATCTTCTGTGCCTTACCACCCTCTTCAGAATGCAAATAATATGAGTAATGCAATTTTGTAAGAAAATATGTGGAGTTTATATAGTATATATATATAGTGTGGTATATGCATAAAATTCCAGATTTGCGCCTTTAATTCTCTTAAAGGACTATGGAATTTGGATTTGTGTTACTGTTTTTAAGCTATATATGCTGGTTTTGGCTGGGGTAGAGAATTTTTTCACATTAGCTTGTATAGGACTATGTTTTGGATTTGTGCTGAATGCAGGGTTGATAATATAGAGATATTTTATTGTTGAGCAGGGCTTATCCAGAGTCAAAACCTTTTCTGCTTTTCCTATGGCCATGTCGGCAAGAAGGATAGGGATGAATCAGAGATTGGGAGGAGATACAACTGGGACAA
This sequence comes from Orthonyx spaldingii, assembly GCA_013397795.1. Classification (NCBI taxonomy): domain Eukaryota; kingdom Metazoa; phylum Chordata; class Aves; order Passeriformes; family Orthonychidae; genus Orthonyx; species Orthonyx spaldingii. The sequence goes on along the minus strand of VZTJ01003874.1, from coordinate 153,426 downwards.
ACTGACCAAAGGGATAATCCAGACCACATGACACCATGCTCAGTATATAAAGTGGAGAGCCCCATAGATTTGTGCAATCCAGATGGAGCAGCAGATCCATCACAAGTTCAAGGTCCACTGGGAGCTGATGGTTCTCACAGTCATGGTCCTTCAGCTCAGGGCACTGAGACCCCCTTGATCTGTCATCCATGTTGAAGATGCAGTCAAGGAATGCATTAAATACCTCTGCCTTGTCATGTCCCTGTTTGTGAGTCAATCATCCTCATCCTGTAATGGGTCTATATTATTTTTACTCTGCCTATTGTCATTAATATATTTTAAAAAAACTCTTTTTGTTGTCCCCCACAGGGGACAGGTGGCCAACATCAATCCAGCTGTGGCCACATGAATTTTTTGTTGCAGTGGCAATCAGCAGCTCTGCGCTCTTTCCATGTCACCCAACCTTGCTTCCACTGGGCATACACTTCCCTTTTATACCTTGTTTCCAGGAGAAGATTCCTGTTCAGCCAAGACGTCCTTCTGCCTCACCTGCTTTATTTCTGATATTTGGGAGTTGCCTGGTCCTGTGTCCTTAGGAGATGATGTTTAAAAAGTGACATCAGTCCAGCACTGATGGACCCCAGGACCTGCAAAAATTTTTTCCCGGAGGACCTTACTTACTAATTCCCTGAACAGCCTGAAGTCGCCTCTCCTAATATCCAGACCTGAGGTGTTACTGACTCTTTTGCTATCAACAGAGGTTGTAAACTCTATTTCTTTGTGGTTGCTGTGACCAAGACGGCTGCCAATCTCCTGCTCACGAGATCCTCTCTGTTGGCAAGCAGTAGACAAGGAGGGCATCTTTCCAAGTAATTTCCCTTAGGACCTGTTCCACTCAAGTTAATGAGAGTTTCATCAAATGCATCAATGAGTTCAGACTATGACAAATCAACAGTTACACTATCCTTAAAGGCAAACTAGATTAACAAATCATTCTGAAATCATCTAAAATCCTCCCTCACACTTGTTTGAAAGTAACAAAACAAGAAATTAATAAACATTTTAAGCAAAAGAATGTAAAATAGAATTATTGTAGCAAGTCATTTAAATAATATTTTAATAAGAACAAATTGAAATAATTTCAGAAATACTGACAAAGACATTTGATAAGCACTCTTGAAAGGCATGGGATAAGAGAACAGTGTGACTGGGAAACAGGAGGGACAGAAAAATGTAAGACCAATCAAAATTTTTTGTGAGAAAAAAGGAAATACTATGGAAGAGAATTTAACATAGTATTTTTCTAAATACAGTGAGTTTTGTATCTTTTCCCAAAGAAGGAAAAAGTAACTAAACACTGACCCTGGTAGATTGGGGTATTTTCAGTTTTCGTTTCAATCTTAACTAGAGCCAGAGTACATCTGGATTTCCTCAGACATGTCCTCCCTTTTCTGTCAAGAAATTTTCTCTGTCTGGGAACTGGAGAAGTTTGTGCCCCCAGCTGGGATGTCCAAAATTTCCAGACATACTCACTATGCACGTAAAGATTAACTTTGCAGCACAGGCATAGTGAGCCTGCTGTTCCTGGGAAACATCAGTACACTGTGCACATGTGATATTGTGGACCTGCACACACACAGGAAGCCTAACATGCTCCACATTGCATTTATGACGGAACCTGTGGCAAACTGGAGTTTCTATCCAGGACTTCCAACAGAGAAATAATTTTAATTAATTTAAGACAATTTTAGAATTTTTCTCGTGTTTCCTTGACAAAGTCAATCTTGCCATAAGAATTGATGGCACTGAAAAATCCAAATGAAGTAATCACAGAAGTTGAAGAGATAAGATCGTGATAACCCTAATGAATGGAAACTGCAGGAACAAGCATCAAAAACAGCTCTCTGTGATTTATGGACTTGGCTTTAACCAAAAGTCAAACGTAAAGTAAAAGCTGTTTCATGTCTGTGGTATCACTATGCTGCTGATAAGGACATCAGTCTAAATAGATAAAGGAGATTTTTGGGGGTTTTTTTGCTTCTCTGGCCTTCAGAAAAGCTATATATGTTTCTGAAGAGCAGCTGTTGCATCCTCCTTAGGACAATCAGTACCTCCTGTTATCCAAGAGTGAGTTACGTGGTGTACAGTTGTAGGGAAGATCTACAGAGATGCCACTTTCATTTAGCTGACCAAGATACTTCCCTCATAAAAATATACTTCAGCTTCTTTTACCATTAGCACATAAGAAATACAGGGGGAAAAATTGTCATTTTACACTGTCAGGTAAATTGTGCTTGAGCTGAGTTAGATGCTGTGTGTAACTACTATATTTATGTGAAATAGAACTAAGACAGATTTGCCCCACAAATTTATATGAAGAAAATGAATTGCTCAAAGTCAATCTTTATATGTATTGTGAAGGAACTCAAAAACTCAGTTGAAACACAAAGATACCAGTAATTAAGAGGCAATTCTTCATCAGAAATTGCACAAATTTGTATTGGGAATATGCCAGTTCCTACTGGTTTATATCCATTTAAAGTCTTTGGTTAAAGTGATAAAGTGGACCAGTCATATTTCTCTGATAACATTGTGCCTGCAGGATGCTAGTGATAAGTGGCAGAATTGTCATTAGCATAATATGACAATACCGAATTAATTCTAATTAGCTTGATTGTTGAGCATTTAAATGAAAATGAAGACATTAAAAGTAACTAATTGCTTAAAAGGCTACTTCTTAGAACAAAATATGAAAGATTTTCAAAAAAGACAGTGCACAACAAAGGGCCTGAACTATCTAAAATCTTGTAAGTTTATTGTTTCTTATGAACCTGCTTGGAAATAGTATGGCTTTTCAGAAAGCTTGAAAAATTTTAAGCACCATTTTTCTAATTACATATGTTATCATCATTCATCAAACTTATGGACATTATTTTTAAATTAACTGATACATCTACATCTGTAGATTCTCAGACCTAAACTCCACAGTTCATAGTGTAGCTTATTCATCACAAAGGAAAAGATTAAATTAATACATATTAGAAATTCACTAATAATGAATTATGAAAAATACACTTCTTGAAAGGTATTAAGCCCTCATTGTTCAGTAAAACTTCACAAGGAAAATACATAACAATTTCAATGACAGAAAAAATTTTAAAACAATTTATTTTGTAATTATCAACAGATATTAAAACACAAATTGCTTAAATTCATTACCAAATTATTTTCATATCAGTATCTGATCATGTTATCTTTTTTTACTTATTTCTAATCTCTATTTCTTCAAAAAGTAGAAGCTGTCATTTACAGCCAATCAATCTTTTTTTATAAAAAAAGGAAAAAGAAAAAAAAAATCTTGGGAATTCTTTTCTCTCTGTACAAGTAAAAATTTAAAATTATGTGCTTATTCAGTGTTGGGGGGGGTGAAGAAGGTTTAGAAAATTAGTATACTACACACTCTCAGTCCACACAGACAAACAGTACCCACAACTTTCAAAATAAAATGCAGCCATTCTACAGCAGCCAGCCTGTTAACTGTGTGTCTGGGTCCTGTTTCCAGCCCTGGATATCTCACATTCAATAATTCAATATTGAATTGAATTCAATAATGTATTGCCAAGAACAGGCTAGCAAGAATAAGTGCCACAAGGGTTGCAATGGCAGTTAAAGGAATTGCATGCAGTTATTAGAAATGTTAACTTTCTACTCACACTTCATGCAGTTTGCTGAATTGGAAAGGAGCTGCAAAATCCCAGTTTAGTTTTGAAAAGTTTTTATTAAGGTATGGAGTTTTCTGTGATTTTTTTTTTTCTCTCCACAACAGTTTTCTTAAATGGCTGAAACCTCTGTTTTGTCTAGGTGAAGTGCCTCTGCCAGGATCAGTGACACTCCTCACCTCCACCTGTGAAACTAGGAATCACCTCCTGAGAACAGACATCCATAATTACTCTGTTTTCTCATGAAAAGTGAGTCAAAGGGTGGATGAGGTCAATTTTTCCATTTTACTAACCACTTTCTCGTAGCAATCATCTGTTACTAGAGCTCTAAGTTCCCCTCTCCTAGAGATTTAGCTATCCTTGTACCAAGGCACTGAGACCAGCCCTAGTCTGGATTGACTATATAAACTGTGCTCACAGTGCTGAGGAAGGACTATGAGAAAGGCTGTGCAGAGAGCAGAAAGGACAGAATTAGAGATGAGAGTGCCTAAGTGAGATCACCTGTGGCTCAAGGATTCAGAATGGAAAATACCAATATTGAAAGGCATGAGACCTAATACCCGAAGACAGGGCAGGCAAAGGTGATGAGATCCCAGCCAGGTGATGCTGATGCCATTGATGGAGCTACAGAGGCCCAAGAAAGTCCGCTGGCACTGTGAATCCCCTGTGAAAGCCACAGGGCTGACAGCTCTTTGGGTGCCTTGTCTGTTGAAGTGGTGAGTACATAAGTGCTTAGTCTAATATCTGGTCATTCTTATGTATCTGTTGTGGGTCCTAGACAGTGAATAACTATTCTATATTTTGTTTATGTATATTCCAATTGCAGGCTCAATTATTCTGTGCTTAAAGACATCCAAACATAACTAACCTAAAAGCAGGCAAAACAGGCTAAAGACCGTTCTCAAGACCCACAGGTTAATTTTTTTACCTTTGCATGCTGGATTTAACCCCAGCAGGGAAATTAAAATTCCAAATAAGCCACTCCACCCATTCCTTTTGGTAAGGAAGAGACAATAAATGAAAGATTATGAATTGAAATGATTGACCAAAAGAACAGTAACAACAGCAGTATTAATAGCAAGAGTATACAAAAGAGAAGGTGTTTTACCCACAAAAAAGTGTTCACCACCAGGAACAAAAAAACCTACTCGAAGAGAGCACCTGCATCACAAGATATTCAAGGCAATTCAAGAAACAAAGGCAATATGGTGAGAAGAGCTCCTGCATCTTAATGTTGCCATTGTTAGCCTGAAACAATGGAAAACAGGGACAAGCAAACTCTGGAAGATAAGTTGTCCAAATAGGGATTGTGCAGCAGCTGGTTGAGCTCAGTTCTCTGCAGTTGCTTGTCATGCCACTTCCAGCTCTCCAATTGCTGTGCACGTGTGGGCGAAAAAACTTCTCTGCTGGGGTGTCTTTTTAGAAATAGCCATTCATTTAAAAACAACCAATGACTGATTTATGGCTTTGATGCTGTTGTGGTACAAGGTCAACTGGCTACTAAGCACCATGCAGCCCCTCACTCACCGCCCCTCTCTCTGTCCTCAGCAGTGGAAAGGAGAGAAGAATCAAAAGTTAAAACCCATAGGCTGAGATAGGAACAGTTTAATAATTGAAACAAAGTAAAATTTAATAATAATAATAGTAATAGTTAACAATAAAAAATAATAATGACCAAAAAAAGGAAAAAAAAAAGCCCAAATCAGCAAGTGGTGCATGATACAATTGATCACCACCCGCTGGCCAATACCAGACCCCATCCCTGAACCCTAATCTGTTCCACTTCTGGGAGCTCCACAGTTTTTATAATGGACATAGTGTTCCATGGTGTGGAATATCCTTTTAACCAGTTCAGGTCATCAGTCCCCCCTGTGGTCTCTCCCAGTGTTTGCATTTTTTTTTCGTACCTCCTGACTAGCAGAGCATGAGTACAAAAATTATTCTTGACTTAGGATAAACACTACTTAGCACCAACCAAAGCATCAGTGTATTATCAACATTATTCTCATACTGAGTCCAAAACAGAGCACTGTACCAGCTACTGAGAAGAAACTCTGTCCCAACCCAAGCCACAACAGATGCCTGTCAACTAGGCAGGAAGGAATATTTGAGTCACTTGTGGCACAGAAGGATGTTGGATCCACCTTCACCTCAACATGCAGTAATAGGATTTGAGCTGTATTGTATGATGTATAAGGGACCTTAATTGCACTTTTAATAGGCAAGACTTTATGACCCAAGCACAAAACATTCTCTTGCTTTCAGAACTGGTCTTAGATCTCCCTCTTAGCCTGTTTCTGTAGACAAGAGCTTGCCGACCTCGTAACTAGCATGTATGCCTCTGTATGGTGAACACACATTCTAAGTTCCTCCAGAAAAAAAAAGATGCTACCCTTTTCATATGCACCATGAGGGCAAAGTCATTTAGTCAAGTCTAGAATTAACATTTTAATCTTGTCACTTAGTCTCTGAAATAGAGCCTCAAATATTGAGAAATAATGCCTTCAACCCCTTAAAATCTCATTCCTGAAATTTCATTTCCCAAAATCTATTCCAAGAAGATGAACAGATCACATTATGGCTATTGAAGAATATGGAGGAAGTCCCACCTGGATATTTGCTCAAATTACTACAAAAAACCCTACACTTTTTGTAGAAATGTTTCTAATTAAATATTTTCTGCTTGCGTCTTTCACCTGGAGCTGTATTGATATGCACTCAAGAATATGTTTTAAGTCTCCCAGAGAAAGACTTAGATAAAACATAAGAGGAAAGAAAGAAAAGGTAAAACATAAATAAAACAAAAGAAAAAGGAACAGTGGAGGAAAGAATTGGAATATGACATTTACTCTAATTTATCCTGTAATTATCCTGAATTTGGAATTAATCAGGGTTTGAAGTCAGGACTTCCCTTCCTCTACCTAACAACTTGGAAATTAGTTTTATTTAATCTTATACTAACTGACTGTTATCCAGGGTTAAGATTGTTATACTTTTAACAAGTAACTTGATATAACAGAACCTGTAGAAAATGTGGGTGTCTCATAGAAAAATCAAATCTACAAGGGTTCATTTGAACTGTATTTCAGCATGGCAGTGTTTTTATCAGCTTAATAGAGAAGTTGGCAGTCAATTATGTGATAAAATTACCTCTACATTGTTGCAGAATTCAATCCTTTTGCCAGCTGAGAAATCACAAATGAGAAAAACACACAACTTAAGTAAAAAAGCAAAATCACTACTGTTACTCTGTTTACAGTTCACTACAGATTTGATGTCAGAATAGCTGCAGAAAATGATATCAAGCAGGTAATGAGCTTTCTGAGTACTAATCGCATGAGACAACCTATAAAGCACTAATATGAAATAACACACTATTTATGAACAGATATTTACACTGTGCAGCTATAATCACTAGTGAGCAGAAAGCATGACTACTTGTGTCAGGTCATTGCATACATAAAAAGGAAGTCATTCTATCAAGACCATTATGGAAATAGACTGCAACTTTTTTTTATTTTCCTTTGCATTTCACAACTGAGAAATCCTCTCAACAACTATCTCAGATTCCTCAGAAATGTGTTTCTGATCTTTGTTTCTTCACTATAACCATACTCAGTCATAGTTTTCTTGGTGAAGCCTAATGGACTTTCTCATATCACGTCATCCTTTATGAATTTTGAAGGAAAGCCGATCAATTTATTATATCTGCATGATGGATAAGGAAATTACCCATCTGTCTGTCTGTCTGTCTATCTATCTCTCTCACTCTCTTCAAGTTCATCTACCATTTCCACACACATGTATCAGTTGAAGAGCTACTGGCATACCTAGTCTAGGCTACCTGCAAAATTTACTTTTTGCAAACCTGATTTTAACTACTGTTAACTACTGTATTTTAAAAATTTTCTACTTGGCTTCCCTTGGTGTGGTCCATGGCCAGTGACAGCTTTCTTTGGAAACTTTAGCAACAACAATTAAACAGCAAGACTCATTGCATAGGAGGCAGTGTAGGCAGATGCTCGTGAGCCAGGTAATGATTTGGATTCTTGAGCAGTTTGTACACAATCTGCCTTCCTTCCCTTTTCATATTCAGGATTGTTGACAAATAAATTTACTTTTCTGTTTTTGGTCAGAGTATACCCCAGAAACAACCTTTTACCAAAGGTTTTCCTAAATTAATTGTATATGTCCAAAAAGAAGCAAATTAATATCTCCCACAGAAAGCCGTTTTGAGAATTGATGAATATTTAAAGAAACAGATCCAATGTGTTCTCAGCAGCAGCCTAGCCAGCCAAACAGATATTCATCCTGTCCCTCTGAGCCATCTAAGAGTTAGATGTCTTCCCCAAATCACCTAGATTCTTCCTATGGAGCTTAGGGAGAAATACGTACCTTCAGAGAGCAAAAGCACTCTGTATTTTTGTTGATGGTGGTAGTTTCAGCACCGTCTTACAATTAGTATTGCAAGACTTTTTCAGTTGAAGGTCACCTCTCCTTCTGCACAACTTTATTTCTAAATGAGAGAAAGATATCTTTCATTTTATCAACACATTTTAAGTTAAAAAGTGAACATTTGCTAAGAACAATTATCCACATTCAGCAAAACGAATACTTTCTTCAAACCTGTATTTGTGATTAAATCAATAACTTTAAAGTAAAAAATAACCCATTCATTTTGAATTTCAGTAGTTAGACACAAAAGTAGTGTCTTTCATTTACTGTAAGAGCACTAGATGCATCAAGGGAAAGAAAGAATCTCAGTTTCTGTCATATAAAATAAATTTCTATGCCTTTCCTCTGAAAGCTGTATTTGAAAACACAAAAAATACAGCAGCACCATCAAAGTCTTTTCAAGTGTTCTTTTCTCCATATTTGTCTTCTGAAAGGATACATATTATTGAATCCTTTCCCCAATCCCCTTAATTCAGCAATTGATTTCATATTTTGTTTTCATATCTGAATCAGAAACTCAGAACAGGCACCAAGAGCTTAATTTGTATCAAAAAATGTTGAGCCCAGTTGAGATAGCTTAAAATTTTACTAGAACTAAAAACACTTGAGAAGAATGGATCAGTGTGGTGGGAGTTGATTTTGTTTCATCTCCAAACATCAATTGCTTTATTAAAGTAATGAAATGTCAAGCAATATGTATATATAGATTTAAAAATCAGATTATAACTTTTGTGCTTTTTGGGGTTTTTCTTGAGGTTGCTTGTTGTTTGAGTTTCTTTTTCTCTTTTTCTTTTTTTTTTTCGGTTTGGTTTTTGTTTGCTTTTTTTTTGGTTTTTTTGTTTGTTTGTTTGTTTTGGTTTGTTTTGTTTTGTTTTGTTTTGTTTGACAGTATTCAAGGCCAGGTTAGATGGAGCTCTGAGCAACCTGGAAGGTGGAAGGTGTCTCGTTCAACAGCAGAGGGGTTGGAACTAGATGATCTTTAAGGTTTCTTCCAAACTAAACTGTTCTGTGAATTTATGATCTGTCATGTTGTTTAAAATTATCATGTCATTGCTGCTTTCTCACTTAAGCAACAAATGATACCAAAACACAAGACACTTGGAGAAGAGTTACCCCATTTCTCAGAGTGCTTATTTAAAACTTTGGAGAATTTAATGTTGGAATATCTATGTTTATTTTCAACAGAAAACAAAATTTAAAAGCTTTAAATGTTAATTTTTTAAAACAACTTAGACCAGCTTCCTGATCTTTTATGTTTCTTTTCCTCTTCTCATTTCCTTGTGTTACTCCCTTTCCAATGCAGTCAAAGGATGCTTAGCTAAACAGTACTCATGGGACTAGATGCCTCATTACAATATTGTCTTCTAGACTTTCCCACCTGAAATTATGAAATTATGTGGTTTCTTATTTCTATCTTTGCAAGAAATAGAGAAAAATGGAGAGGAAAAAATCTTACTAGTCTTGGAAATTAAATTTCTGAAGGCAGAAAAATGTTTGCCTCTTTGCATTGTACCTCCTAGCAGTGGAAAAGAAAATTGTGCCATTCTTTCAGCCACAGTGGACAACTGCCTTGGAAATGCCACAGTACCTTCCATGGATATGAATTAGCAATATAGACCTAGCTATGTCTGTGTACCCACACACAAGTACTGGAAAAAATAACCAACTTTAATTTCAGTAACACAAGAAAAGCAATATCTTTTTGAAAAAGAGACAGAAAGCAATGCTAAATGGGAAGCTTTAAAAAAAAAAAAAAAACAAATCCCAGACTTCTATAGGTGAAGCTATAGTTCATGTACATACACTAGAGTGAGCAGTCAGGGATAAAAAATGAGTGTACAGCAAAAGGAAAAACTATACATCCATAAGAGCAATGAGAGGGAAGGGAAGGGAAGGGAAGGGAAGGGAAGGGAAGAACCAGAGTCCTAAAAAAGAAAATGAACAGGAAAAAAATGCAGTTTTTTGAGGACTTTTCCATAAAAACAAATCCTTCCAGGTGCCTTTCTAACTCTACCCTTAATATTTCAATCCTGAAATAATTACTGCAATTATGGTACAGGCTTCCTAGCAGTACTAACATCTCTGACCCCAACATACTGTCATAGTTTTGGCTGGGATAGAGTTAATGCTCTTCCTAGTAGTCAGTACAGTGGTATGTCTTGGGTTTAGGATGAGAATAATATTGATAACACACTGATGTTTCAGTGGTTGCTGAGCAGTGCTTATGATAGGTCAAGGACTTTTCAGCTTCTCATGCCCTGCTAGTAAGCAGGCTCAGGTTGCACAAGAAGCTGGGAGGGGACAGAGACAGAGCAACTGACCCCACCTGACAAAAAGGATATCCACAGAACAACTGACCCCACCTGACAAAAAGGATATCCAATGCCATATACACCATGCTCAGCATGCAAACTAGGCAGAAAGCTGGCCATGGAGCCACTGCTTGGGAACTGGCTGGGTGTCAGTCCGATGGTGGTAAGCAATTGTTTTCATTTGCATCACTTGTTTTTCTTGTGTTTTACTTCTCTCTCATTTTGTAACTTTTATTATTGTTGTTATTATTATTATTACTATTATTATTATTACCACTACATGTTAATTGTTAAGCTGTTGCCATCTCAACAAAAGTAAGTTTCTTACTTTTACCTTTCGATTCTCTCGCTCATCGTATCAAGGAATCAGGGAGAGAGCACAGAGCTCTGTGGTGCTTGGTTGCTAGCTTGGGTTAACCAGTGCACATCCCTAACAAAGGTCTTAGTATCCCAAGTCCTGACCATCACAGCCACAGTCTATTTCACTAAGGTCAATTTACAAGCCAGGATAGTTTTATGTTTGAAACTTTTGAATAATAACTCAAGATTATTAGTTTGAATAGCTCTGAACATGTTTACCCCTGCAAAATGAGCTGCTATCTGTTGATCACTTCCTGTCCCTGACAAAGATGAGGCTGAATGACCAGAATTCAATACCATTGCATCCAAATCCCACCTATCATTAGCTCAGCTTGTGAAAACAAGTTTTACAGTTCCTTCTAACAGTACTGAAGGGAGAAAGGGCAAAGTGCTAATCCTTCCTACTCTCTCTGATAGGAGAGCTGCATATTTAAAATACTGTAAACCTAGATACATTTACAAAATTATGTATTTCTATTATTTAAGTAATTCAGAGTTATAAAGTATGCCTGAGCTTTGCAGATATATATAAAAATATTGCCAGAGGCAGGAATCACTTCTGCAGTATCACCATATCACTGGTTCACTGCTTCGCTGCACATAAACCTTATTTCCAATTAGTCTGAGCTCCCTGAGAATCAATCGGAGACTGTATAAACATTCTAAACACATACTGTGCATGCCACTTCAAATTTACCACTAACACTTTACTATATTTCTGTCAATTATGCACAGGAAATAGGCCATATTGCACCAAAGTCATGGTTTAATAAAGTTTCTTTTTTTTTCTCCAATCACCAAGCACACAGAAAAATCTACAGATAAACTATTTGTTATGTTTTCTACTTTTTATTGAACAATTACAGCACACAAAAAAGGTAATATTAGCAATCTGATTATCAAGGAAGTAAATTTAACACTTTGGTACTTACTCAGGAGCAATGACATGCAACTAACATTCTTCAAGCCTCATTCACACAGACAGAAATGACAGGCTAAAAGTTTACTAATGCTACCCAGCTGCTTTCATCCCCCCCTCACCCCAATACCACAGGCAACATTGGATACCCTAGAGGGTCTAAAGCCTTTCTTCCATGTAACCAATAAATCCAGGTTGGGTCTTTCTTGCATAATCTTTAAAACTCAGTTTATACATTAAATTTTACCTCAGAAAAATTGCCTGAGAGAAAATTCAAAGGGGCAAAATAACTCTGCCAAAGTTTATAGTCTTACTTCTCCCTAACGGTAGAAACAGCACCTGTAATTTCCCAAGTGTTTTAATCATAATTCAGGTCTGGGGGCTGACACCTAGCAGCTCTTAAATCACAACACAGTAGATTTTCATATGCATTATTTTCTCATTCAAAATTCTTGTGTTCATGTAATTCTAATTAAAACTTGATCCCCACACCCTGATGGACCTGACGTATGTCAAATACCTCAATCTAAAGGTAAGGAGGGAGGAATACCATGTTAGCAAGCAATACAAAGTGAAGTATAAAACAACAATAAAAATCAGATCATTGTAGAAAGGCATTATAGGATGCTATAAATTTATGATAAAAATATAAAAGTTTTAGGACTCACATGATATCTTCTCATTTTCTTGATTGGAGAAGAGGGAACCAAAAGGGTTAGAAACATCATATCATTTAAGTTGGAAAAGGCATTTAAGGTCAAGTCCAGCCCTTAACCCTGCACTGCCAAGTTCACCACTAAACCATGTCCATAAGTGCCATATGCACACACTTCTTAAATGCCTCTAGGGATGAGGATTTCTCCACTTCCCTGGGAAGTCTGTTCTAATGCTTGACAAAGTTTTTAGGGAAGAATTTTTTCCTTTTATTCAATCTACACCTTCCCTGTAGCAACTTGAAACCATTTCCTCTCATTGTTTATTACTTGGGAGAATAAACCAACCCCCACCTGACCAAAACCTCCTTTCAGGTAGTTGTAAGGAGTGATAGGATCCCATTAAACCTCCTTTCCTCCAGGATGAACAACCCAAGTTCCCTCAGCTGCTCCTTATAAGACTTGTGCTTCAGTCCCTTCACCAGCTCTATAGGCCTTCCCTGGACAGACCCCAGTGTCTCAGTGTCTTTTTTGTAGTGAGAGGCCCAAAACCAAACACAGGATTCAAGGTGTGACCTCACCAACACCAAGTACAAGGTAAAATCACTGCCCTGGTCCTTCTGGTCACACTATTGCTGATACAGGCCAGGAAGCCATTGGCCTTCTTGGCCACCTGGGAACCTTCTGGCTCATGTTCAACTGCTGTTGACCAGCACCCCCAAATCCTTTTCCACCAGGCAGCTTTCCAGCCACTCTTCTCCCAGCCTGTAGAACTGCATGGGATTGTTGTGACCCAAGGGCGAGACCCTACACTTTGCCATGTTGAACCTCATACCGTTGGCCTTGGCAGATCCCTCTGCAGGGCCTTCCTGTCCTCCAGCAGATGAACACTCCTGCTCAGCTTGGTGTCATCTGCAAACTGACTGAGGGTGCACTTGATCTTCTTGTCCAGGTCACAGATAAAGGTATTAAATAGTACTGACCTGAAAACTAAGCTGTGGTTAAGACCACTGGTGACTAGTCACCAGCTGGATGCAACTCCCTTCACCACCACTCTCTGGGCTTGGCCATCCAGACCGTTTTTTTACCCAGTGAACCACGTGTCCATCCAAGCCATGGGCCACCATTTTCGCCAGAAGAATACTGTGGAAACAGTGTCAAAATCGTGACTAACTTCAGCTAGGCAACATCCACAGCCTTTCCCTCATTCACTAATTGGGTCACCTTGTCAAAGAAGGAGATCAGGTTAGTCAAGCAGGATCTGCTGGGTTTGATCCTCTTGTTCTGCATGTGCCCATAACGGCATTCAAGATGATTTGGTCCATGACCTTTCCCAGTCCTGAGGCCAAGCTAACAAGCCTATGGTTCCCTGGATCCTCCTTTCAGCCCTTTTAGTTGAGCATCACATTGGCCAGTCTCCAGTCAACCAGGTAACCCAGTAAGCCAACTGATGGTAAATCATGGAAAGTGGTTCAATGAGGCTTTCCACCATCTCCCTCAGATCCTTTGGGTGGATCTCATCTGATCCATAGATGTGTGTGTCTAAGTGGTGTAGAAGTCAAGGACTATTTTCCCTTGGATTATGAATGCTTCATTTTGCTCCCTGTCCCTGAATTTCATCCAGCTCAGTGGACTGGGTACCCCGAGAACAATTGTTCTTACTGTTACAGACTGAGGAAAAGAATACATTAAGTACCTCAACCTTTTCCTCATTCGTTGTTGCTATTTTCCACCGTGGCCAATAAAGGATGGAGATTCTCCTTAGCCTTCCATTTGTTGCCAATGTATTTATAGAAAGATCTTTTATCATATTTTACAGGAGTTGCCAATATAAGTTTTAGTTGGCTTTAGTTCTTCTAATTTTCTTTCTGCATAAGCTTATGAAAGCTTTGTAGTCTTCCTGAGATTCTTGCCTCTTTTCCCAAAGGTTATAAACTCTTCCTTTTTTAATCTTGAGCTCAAGAGAAAGCCAGTTCGCTGTTCAGCCAGGTGATCTTCCTCCCCTCTGACTTGTCTTGTGCCACATGGGTATGTCCTGTTCCTCTGCCTTTAAGATTTCCATGTTGAAGAACGTCCAACCTTCCTGAATCCCTTTGCCCTTCAGAACTGCATCCCAGGAGACTCTCTCAAACAGTCCCCCAAAGAGACCAAAGTGCCCTCTGGAAGTTAAAGGTAACAGTTCTGCTGATCCACCTCCTCAGTTCTCTGAGAATTGAAAACTGTCATTTTGTGCCCATAACAGCCTCCAACCATCACATCACTCACCAGTCTTTATCGGTGCACAAGCAACAGGTCCAGTGGGGTGCCTCCCCTAGCTGACTCCCTCACCAGCTGTGTCAGGAAGTTCTCTTCCACACACTCCAGGAACTTACTATACTGCTTGTATTTTAATCACTGGAAAATAAAAGGTGTTACAGAAGGCTTATCTGTGTGATACAGTGATGTTGACTCTCTCTATATGAATAGCTTAAATCTTAAAAGGGATTTTTCAATCCATTCTATTGACTTTTACAGGTATAATTTTAGAAACGTCAGAAATCAACTTACTAGTCAGTTTTCTCATCTCACATTCATCATATCTCACACTACTTTGGTACGATTTTGAATTGCTTCCCTTTCTTCTATTTCTAAATAAAATGTGCTAAAGAAGTGCCATTCCAACTCCACAGCTCAATTATTTGTGCAGAAAGAGATGAATTTCACACAGTGTCAGAATTTGGCAATATTTTGATTCCGCTTTTAACTACAGAAGAATAAAATACCCTGGGGAATGCAGTGATGAAGAGTTGAAAATAACATTCTGTTGTTCAGTCTTCATCAGAAAATACTGTGCATCTGTTTGTGGGGTACACTTCCATGCAAACCCCTGGAAGCAGAACTTATGGTTAGCCTTCACAACAATAATTGCTCAGTATCCTTGGGGATTTTTTGTTTATTTGTTTTTCTATTTCCTCACCTCTACATACATTTTACAGAGGCAAAAAATGCAGGTTTTTAACCCATTTGAGTCTAAATTCGTCTTCATCCTTCCTTCTGCAAATAGACAAGAGAAATAATTACATGTATTTAAATTATTAATTCTCAGAAACCTGATGTCAGTATTCTTCAATGTTAAATTGATTTTTGAATATCAAAACAAAAAGGATGAAAAAGGAAAATGAAGGTTTAGTAAGGAGTGTTCCTTGTTTTAATTTAAAACTCAACTCATAAAATGGTGAAAATGTCTATTGAGTAGAACCCTTCATTCATTTGCAGTTAGACAACTAAGATATTACCCTGCACAGCATGAGCAGGTTTTACTTTTACTGAGGGCAAGGTAGTTGATGATGATTATTTACATTGCAGTAAACAGGCTCAGGGACAAAAGAGTCATAGCAAATTTCTTTTTATTTTTATTAATCCACTCAAGATCCTTCCCCCTGACTCTAAGTGCCTTCATCTTGTTGCCTACTCTCCTTTTTAGCCCTTTTCTATGTTTGATGTTTGCAAGCACAACATTGCCTTTTTTTTTTTTTTTTTTACACAGATAATATCATGTACCTCATCAGGAGATGTGATTGAGACCTCCTTCTTGGGATGTGGGAGTTGTTGCCTTATACTCCCTTGGTCTAGGGCAAGACACAATTCTCACTTCCTCAGTAGACACCCTGTCTTGGAGCTCCTGAACTGAACACTGACATCTCAGGAGCTCAACAAAGTTATACATGGATTTTCATCTGAATTTCAAAAGGCTGATGCCCCAAATCAGTGGGCTCAGAATTTTACCTAATCTGAATTGAAAGGATGCATAATCTGTTCAGTTCCATACAGGGAACTCCTGACAGTTCTCTTGAGAGTGTAGAGAATTTATATGCCATTATTCAGCAGTCTCTGCCTCCCTCATTAACTGTACAGAAAACACATTAACTTAATACAGTGTATTTGCACTGATTATGGAGCTTCAATATTTAGATACTGCTTTACCTAACTTAGGTGGTCTGAATATTACCTTGCATACTCAAAGAAGAAAAAGAAAACAAAAGTATTTAAAATCCATTTGAAGCCTGATGAGATGCCTTCCACTGCCAATGTCTTAAGATGTTTTCTCATTAGATATGATAATTTCTGAAGACAAACTGTAAAAAAAAAAATATATATAAACCCAAGACCACACTATACAAAAATAAATTCAGTGTAAATAATCTTGCAACACAAAACTATTGACTTCTCTTAAAATTTGTTTCATATCAAATCTTTTCAAACCATTGCTTTCTCAGTTGTGCACATTAAACAAACAAATCTAAACCAACATGAAAAACAGAATCTTTGGTGTCTTGTGAATGAGGCCATCCATATAAAAATACACAATTACAGTGAAATCTTTCCTTCTCAGCAGAAGAATGAAATGAAAAATAGGCACAACAATATTGCAATTTGTTGAGACTGTGGATCTTAAAGACAACTGAAATTTTTCTGCACTGTTAATTTTTAATTTTAGGCTACAGTAGAATCATTATGAAAAAAAAAATACCAAACACATGGTGTTTGGTTTTTGAACACATGTAGTTTAAGCAAAAAATAAAAAGTAAACAACAGCAGCCTAAAACACTCTAGGAGGAAAAATACTAATTTCCAAAATTACTCTAAAAAACATGTTCTAGTTATCTTAGATCAGAGACTGTTCTTTTCTGATGAACTCTTCAACAAGTAGTTTCTCAAATATTTATATCTCAGTGCAATATTATATTTTCAAAATTGAATTTCATCTAAACTGTAAAAATATGTTAGAATATGGTAAGATTAAAATAAAAAGAAATGGAAGTAAAAAGCATTAGGTATCTATATATATCATACTGAACCTGTTTGTTCATTCCATTCAAATCACAAATCATTTATTTAGTTTAGAAAGCATGCTTGCAGGTTGCAGAGGCATAAATGAGAAGCACTTATTTTTTGTTTTGTTTTTTGGTTTCTTTTCTTTCTATTACAAGGCTACTTCTGCTGTCAAGGATGATCACTTCATATAGTAATTAAAGGAAAAATTCAGCTACAGTATAGTAGAAATCCTTTGTGGTTTGGGTTCGTGGTTTTTTTTTTCTTTGTTTGAACTGTATGTATTTAACTTTTTTTCTTGAGAGAAGGCAATGTATTACATATGTGGTTAAAATAGGAATGCTACTGAGAAGATTCTGTCCTACCACAGTTTTGTTCCAGTAGCAAACACAGTAAATGTAGTGATGACTCTCACTTTGTCTAGTGTAGCTCATCAACACCTCAAGATGTGACGCTTCCTTTAATCCTACTGGAAACTGTTGATTTTTTAATTTCTTTGGTATGAAACTTTCACATTTGTGGGAGTTGCATGGCAATCTGATTCCAGTTAAATTACTGTGCACCATATATCTTTGAGATATACAGACAACTGTATTATTAAATGAGACTTTAAGATATTTCATTACAAAGAACATAAAATTTCCATGGTATATATTACAGTTCTCAGCAGAAAAACAGATCAAAGAGTCATGTCATCAGAAAATGCTGTACTAAATGGTTGTTTACAAGAAGCCTTTTAACTCTATCTCTGCAACAAGAAATCATACAAGGCTGAATGGCCATAGAGACATATTGCAGACTAAGTGCAGACAATTTATTTGCTGCAACCCTGCATTCCTGTAATGTTTCTCTGTATGTCCTTTAGAGTAAAGTGGAAACACAAACAGGAAAGTGCCTTGCTTTGTGATAAATGAATGTGTCTGAAAACATGAGACAGTGAGAACAGCCAAAATAAGTGATCCAGGGCTGTGGAGCACATGAAAGAAAACGAGAGAATTTCTTTATAATGCCAATTTAATCAGAGCTTCAGTCCCAACAGCCACAGCAGCCAATGGTTGAAATGAAGATATCATGCTGTTACTCATGTTTGGAATTACATCCTTTTTTGAAGGAAGAAGACTTGCTCTTATTCATAATGTAGCCTTAGGTTTAGCAAGCTTTAAATAAAAATGTAGCACCCATTACTGTGTATCGGATCCACTAGCACTCCTGAATATCTCTTCCTAATATACTGGTGCTAATATCTACTATCATACAGGTCTTCCTGTTCCTTCATGGTATCATTGCTGAAGAGTCAGATTTGATAAAATAGGGTTAGCTGAAGGAGTTGGTATTATTGCTGCAGTGGAGGATCTTGTAAAGCACAATGTGAAGTCTGATCTGCCTTATTCTCATCATGCTTTAGATTATACATTATATAATCTATTCATCCTTTTATTTCTACAAGTATTTATCTATAGGAGTATTTGTTTACTTTCATATAGGTATCACATAATGAATGCTTATGCATTTATCAATAATTGGCATCCAGTGATTCTTAAAAGGAAAGTATTATTTCACATTTTCTTTGTGTCAAAAATATTGCTAAACTGTTGACTGTGATCTTACCTGCTTTCTTTGTTGACCAGGATTCCCTGAGAAAAATGGAAGCTCTGTGAAGCAGATAGGTTGACAAGGGATTGAGCACTTGAAGTAGCTAACATTTCACCACACTCTATTGAGGTATCAACGTGATGGTGACATCTGTAATGACAGGTCACAATTTGTGACACCAAACATAGCACTGACCCTTTCTCTGTGACCCACCTTTTGCTGTGTTTTATTGAAACATAATCAAAGGAACCTCCAGATGTCTATGGCAGGTGGTGTTATATGTAGCAGGTTCCTTATTGTTGTAAATTGGAGGTCTTCTGAAACTTCTGTCTTGACAACTTGTCCTTAAAGGGCAAAAGTCATTGTGATCCTCAGTGCTTGCAACCTTGAATGACAGAATGATTTAGTGATAAGACTACTTGAATTTGTAGCAAACAAACATGAGCTGGGGCCAGAATCTCCGGAGAATTGCAATACAAATTATTATGCCTGGGACAGATACGTAAGGAGAGAATACATGGCTTCAGAGGGAATTTCTAAATTCAAAGGGCATAGGTAACAGTGAACTACCCAGAAGTACACGTAGAAGATGTAACCAATATACTTTCTGCAAGACTCCTGTGCCATCCTGTCTACAGTGGCACTCAAAGGAAAATTGACATACACTAGTGAAAATAGGTTATTCTGCAACTTTGAACTAATCAGTCATGACCCAAAGTTCTGCAAAATGGTGAGGATCAGTGCCAGTAGATTTCTGAAACTTTTTATGCCTAATGCAGTGGAGGTCATTCATTGCTTTTCCAGAATAAATTGTTTTGGAGGTAATAATAATCTACCAACTCTTGGACTGTTACTGCTGTTAGATATTAGAGAATTGTTCCACTTGAAAACCACCGAGGTTACAGACACACCTGAAATCAGATCTGATTTTCAAATGGAAGTTTCAGTCTGTGCTAAAAATGCTAAGGAAATTATTTGTCTACAGTTTATATTATAGAAATGTAATGATAAATTAGCTGAAAACAGTACTAGAATGTTATTTGATCAAGGGAAGGTACAGGAAGGTGAATACAGGGAAAACTGTTAATGCTCTAGTGTTTGGCTAGTACCAGATTTCATTTCCTTTCGATGTTGTGGCCAGGACATTGCTGAACCTCATCAGCATTGATTTATGAAGCCAGATATAGATAAGATGGGAATACATGGAATAAGCATTACAGTATTAACAGGGACGGAATATTGTAGATAGAAACTTATCTGACTGGATGAAAACGGTTTATCTTGGGATACCTCACTGTGTCTCTGTGTGTACAGGCAAATTTCCCAGGAATGCTAAAGTATTTGCATATATACAGACACACATTATCTGAATACATTATTCATATTCAAATTATTTTTAGTTATTAAAAAAAAAGTGATTATCATCCACTGAAGGAACACGGTTCTCCCAGAAATACTCAAAGTAAAAGCGATGTGTCTAATCACCAATCATCTGACAACATACTGGGGTGCAAAATATCAGGGCTTAACTTTCTTGTTGAAGTAATTTTCTGAACTTCCTTCATGAATTACTCTTGTCGTAGTTTGCCTTTCTGAAATTTATGGATTGGATATGTGAAGAAAAAAAACGGTGATTTGTCTGTCAAAAAATGTATTGATTTAAATAAGTTTTCCTGTATTTGCTGTTTGAGAATAATGTAGTGCCAATTTAGTGGTCTATATAAACTGTTTCATCTGTTATTGAAGTTCAGTGCATTCTTTCTGGAAAGACTTTTACTGTAATTAGGCCAGTAGGAGTAACAGCTTCAACAGAGAACTTTATTAAACTAAAAGACAACTTGAGCTTATAAGGAACCACAATAACCAAAGAAGTGAAAATTAAGCTAACCAGAATGGAGAGAAAAGTGTAAACACTACAGAAGGCTTAAATTTTAGGGGGAAAAATAGGAAGGAATATTTATAGCATTTCTTGCATGCTTTTCTTTCTTCCCTTCTCTTTGTTTTTCTTTCTCACCTCTATATCCCAGTGTGATACAAGACCAAATAAGAGTGGAAAGAGTTTTCTCATCCTTCCACTTGTTCAGAGCTGCCTCTACAGAATAACACTGAATTTCTGGAATGATGCATTTGGGGACCGCCATTGAACCGGCACCTAAAACAAAATAAGGTAATGTTCATGTGATTCTACAGGCATTTTTAACTCATCAGCAGTGTAAAAAATAAGCACAGTAATACTTTACAAATATCATCTTTCTCCAACAAGTCACTAGGTACTCCTCCTACCACCCTTGCTCTGCCTGTTACAGCAGATATGCTTGGAAGTTGGCTCCTCTTTGCTGCAACATTGTCAGCAGTTGTCCCAGTTCCAGCATTCACAGATTTCGAGTGTGAGGAAAGGAATAGATGACTTGGACGTACCTCTCTTAATCTTAACATATTTTGTCCCTAAAAATCCAGCCAAAAATGGAGATGATCTCCCTCCTGCCAACATGAATTAGCAAGGGTTGCTCACACTTTCAATGAGTCAAGAGTTAAAGCACCTCATTGGCCTTTGAAATCCTTATCTAGACTTTGTCATTGACATGCATGAATGCATATATATATATAAATGATTTTGGATTAATGCCTGCGTGACAGTGTGAGATACTATAGTCATTGAGACAGTCCTATTTTGCTTAGTGTGGCACTTTTTTAAACCACGTGTTTCTTGGTTTTGCTTATTTTTCCATGTGCTTCTGTGACATATTTGCAAGCAAAGATGAGGAGTAATCACGGAGCATTTTCATGTTATCCCTACATAATCCTACACTAAGTGACCACTGATCAAATCCAATGAAAGCAAAATCTCTTACAATATATTATTGCCTACCTTTTTCCTTTACACAAAACACATAACAAAGGTGTTATCAAACAGATACTGTACATGAGAAGATCCAGGAATTTTCTGATAAAGAGATGTTCCAAGACTGCTACTGCACCATCCTGATCATAGTTGCAAGATCTACAGCTTGAACCACTCACCTTTGACACCCATCAGGCTGCCTGGTCCTCTGCCAGACAATTCCTAGGCAGTTTATCTCAATCCGGGGGTTCAACCCAACAGAGAGGCTAGATGCAGTTGGCCTGTTTTAGAAGACAATTGGCCTGATAATATACGCCTGACCAGGCAACATCACTGGACAGCAGTGCCAGAAGCTCTTTTAGTAAAGAATCCATCCAAACTGCATAATGAAGAAGGGATATCCTGACTTGACTGCCTACAGGACCACTGCAGTACCAGGTATTTTAAGAGTAGTCATGGCCTGAGATGACACAAAAGTATCTCTCTCATTTCATTTTCTGTGTATGTAAAAATCCTTGTCCTACAAGAGAGAGCTGTATGAAAGCAAGGCACCTGGACCATTGGCATATTTTCCTTTATGCTCTTTGTGAAACAAAAAAGGAAAAAAAGAAACAAAAAAAAAAAAAAAAGATGTAACACTAAACCAGAGAGTTTCTCTTATAAAGAAATTTCCTTATCCTAGCTGTCCTTCTGGGACTATAATATGATCTAAATTAAGCTTCAATGGTGATCTGGCAGTGTTATAAAATTATGGTTCTTTCCAATAGATATCAAATCGAGACCAGGTTTTTCTGACCATGCTTTTCTAAAGGTCCTGGAAAAATTGCAATTCAGGGCAGGAGGGATGCTACAAGCATTTTGGAGCAGTCTGAAAAGCAGATAAATGCAGAAAGAAATTGAAATGAAGCAGAGCAAAAATAGAGGATGATAAAAGTCACCTCATGCAAAGACAGTCTGTAGGAGAGAACTACAAACTAGGAAGCTTCAGGAAGAGTAAAAATTGAGCAGAGGTCCAGAACTAGCCTTTGGCTGGCTTTTGCTGTCCTGTTAGAGATGGATAGGCAATGTTTAAAAATATACAGCTAATGTAAGCCTAGATACGGGCACAGGCATATGTCTAACTGTCATTGTAGATATCCTGTAAGAATTTAGACATGGTTATCTATTCTTTCCAAGCAGACATTTCATAAACTTGTGAAATTATTTTAAAAAAACAAATACAGATTTCTGAAATTGCTATATTGTTTATGAAGACATAAAATCTATATCAGTGTATTATGGAATGAAAAATTAAATTTATACTTAGTTGGAAAAAATAATTTGCATTTGCAATGCCTAGTAGGGAAGAATTCTTTTGTTATTGTTGTGCTATGTAAAAAAAATAAAGATCATCTTGACATATTTATGATTTTTCCAGTATCTCAAGCATTTTGGAAAAACATCACACAGTAACTATAAAGACAGTGAACAAATCTGTTGCAGAAAAATATATATTCTGTGGAAAAATTTCAATGTTTTGAGAACTATTTTCCTTCAGGTGAGTAAATATCTTATGTGTGAAAACTGCATATAATAAATGAAAAATTAGTATTGATAAATCTATCAAAGGGATTCTAGGATATGATTTCTCAAATTACAGTAATTACTGTTCATAAAATTTTGAGTGATATGCTTTGACTCCTGAAAATGTGTGCAACTACTCACCATGATTTGGATAGGAGAGATTCCTGTGATCAAGATATAAAATCCAAATTTTTAATTGATCTAGAAAATTTATCTTCTAAGAAAGTAATTTTATCATCCATAGCAAAATAAGTGATGGCTCCTGAGAAAATACTAATGTTTTATAATCTTTTAGAAAGATGGTCTTTCACTGGAAATTGAATGTGACCAATAAGAACTGCATGCACATTTACAAAGCAGCAGTTCTTTTATTTGCATAAATCCTGTGTTTTAATTGTAAAATATTGAGGTATTTAATTTCAGCACCTTTTGCGTTTTATAATTTTACCTAAAAATGATGTGACATTTTGAAATGTGGCCATTATCATAGATAGAATAAAATCTCAAAAATATGTTTCAATCTGTATTTAAATGAGTATTTTCCATTATATAGTTAGATTTAATTTTTAATTGGCAGTAAATATACTCTGTATCCTTTTAAGATTCAATATTGTTTTTCATCTTTTTCCTGCTTCAAAATATGTTTAATTAATAATATGTCTTCTTGTGGCTAAACTCCACTCTAGGAACTTTCATTTTCCATCTGCTAAAAAGCTCATTTCATCAAGTGGAATATTACTATGTTTTTGAGCATTTTTTAAAAAAATAACTCTTTATATAAATCCACACTATGATTCTGATAAATTCTCATTTTTTCTTTCTTCCTTGGATCAAGTTTTTGTATGTCCTACAACAACTTGTGTTATAGAATCACCATATCTTTTTCTCTCTTAAAAGAAACCAGAACTCAGTGAGAGGTGAATCCTACTTTGTGTGGGATGTGTTGTTTCTCTCTACATTCTTCTCTTGTGAATAATGCAGAACTGTCATCTCCTCTCCTATGCACCATTTTTGCCCTTCCCGTTTTCCTAATCAAATTATGAAAGAAAGGATTCTATGAAGTTTCTCAACAGTGGCTGTAACACATCAGAGAAATCGGTGCATTTCTGAATGATTTTTCTCTTTGCTGTACATTAAACATGGAAAAAACGCATGTTCAGGACCACCTATTTCTTCCTCACTGGGTACTTGTCTAATTTGCTGTGTATAATAAGTTTAAGTGAAAAGCACGGTTGCAGCATGATAAACAATGAACACTACCAAACACAAGAGAGGAACAAAAGCCAAAATTGATTCCAGATTCTAAGCCTCAGTCACAGCACAAATTCTATCTGACCAAAGTCTCTTTTATGGAACTATGTCTACTCTTCTTCTGCAGCCCATATATCTTTTTTAAAATTTAGGTTTATTGGTAAAGTTGTAAATAATATTCACTATGGGGACTTCCCTTTAAAAAAATTATATTTATAGTTGGTTGCTATGTACTAAGTATTTTGCATATGCTTTTATTTCAGAAGGAAGGTAAAAACATCACAAGAAGAAACAAAATCCAAGAGTATTATTAAGTAGACCTCAACCTTTTGCTTCATTCATCCTTTTGAGGAACAAAACCAATACAATAAGAACAAATAAACCAAATCAATTTATAAAAGAACAAAATATTTTATCAGAGTAATAAAAATTGCCTCCTCAACAGTGCACCTCTTGTAGATTTGCAGGTTGGAGATTTTGTGTGTCATAGTAATTGTAGTAGGCAATTGTTAGGGATATTAGCTACATCTTGTCCATTCCCCCTTTTACCACTCCCTCAAATATTCAGGCCTTGCATAATCAAGCATAAAGTGATAGAAACACCCATGAGTTTGAAAATACAAAGCATTTTTAAAACATTCACAGATTTATTATTAAGACCATATTTATTTTGAAATCAATATATTTAATGTATGAAATAAGTAAGAACTCCTAAAAAAATTTCCTTTCATAAAAATTTTGCCTAACTGATTAAGTAGCTATAGTGGAAATTTCATCTATGTGGCATGCATGTTTGATATGGCTCATCAATATTCAGTTAAATGAATATATTTGAAAAATACTTGTCACATGGGCTCAAATTGTCACATACTGGAAATGGCAGTGTGGTGCTATAATATTTCCTTGGCAACACAAGAGTTGTTCAAGTGAATAAAATGAAGTCTTATTATGTGCCATGTATTTTATTTCTGAAAAACCATACTAGTATCATTAAGTTATGTTGTTAGAAGGAAAAGCCTTTATTCAATGATTGATGGATAATTTCCCCTAAGTAACAGACATAATAGATAGAAGCCATTTTTTGTTGTGTATAAAGTCCACCGAACAAAAATAGTAATAATATTATCTGAAAGCATTTATGTATGCCTGTTTCTTTAAAACTTCAAATCTCTTGTACCAACATTTTTCAAAAAGGAAAGCACAGTACAACTAAGTTCATAGCACTGCAAGTCACTGAAAATAGATTTTCATAAATAGGTTTATATAGACATTTGTATCAATTTACATAAATTTTTATATTGTTATCTATTTGGTGGTGATATTTACAACTTTAATGGTCAGTTTGGCTTTAAGCCAAACATTAAAACCTTTTTATTCATTTTCTGCTTTATTGTTTTGATTTTATCCATTTGATTTACAATGCTGCAAAGGTACTTGAAACTACTTTAGAGATCTGAACACCTTTTAATATATCTTTGCTTCTAGAAGAATGCCTCAGAGCAGAATTACTTAGAGTACAAGTAATCATACATTTATGGACAGATAATTGTCTCAGATATGTGAAAATTATGTAGGTGCACTGCTTTTAATAAAGAATTTTTCTGTAAGCAAATCAG
The DNA here is from genome assembly GCA_013397795.1 of Orthonyx spaldingii. NCBI lineage: Eukaryota > Metazoa > Chordata > Aves > Passeriformes > Orthonychidae > Orthonyx > Orthonyx spaldingii. Next base: position 127,352 of record VZTJ01003874.1, on the reverse strand, counting down.
TTTTTCTTATCTGATGACTTTTTCTAGAAGAAATTTTGACCTTTGTGATTTATTTCTTTGTGCAGTTGTGAAGCAGTACTACAGAGGTGTGTGTGACAAATAAGTACTACTTAGAAACTGCAAGCATAAACATGCCTAGATATTCCAAACAAATGAGGAATATAACAATGAACACGGAAAGCATCATATACATGTCAAGATTAAAAAAAAATTAAAGGAATGACAAGACATCTAAACATAATTTGCTTTTTGCCATCTGCCCCATGTTATTAAAACATGAGGGTGTTCAGAAATTACTAGGAACAGCTCAGGACTCGACTGATGCTCAGGACTATGGGCAAAATAGCAACCTAGTCAAGTCTGAAGGCTCTTGGTACTTTGAGAATAAATTACTACTTTGTGAAGAAAAATACTGATTGCTATTTATTTTGGATATACAGGATAAGGCTTTATCTTCTCTATATCATTCCAAACACTGGATATTTTTGATTTCAGTATAAAAGCATATGATGCTTACAATATTCTGTTCTGAAACCATTATCTACAGACATTCTTTTTTCTCAGTTTGTTTTTTGTGTTCAAATCTAGAACAAGCAATGATAAACCTTTTCTTCCCTCCTCTACCCTCTTTTCCCACTCCCAAATTTGTCATACTTTATTTATAGAGGCAACACATAAGTACAGAAAGAGCAATGGCTTGTACTCATACTATCTCACTTGTAGTTCTAAACTGACACACTGAGTTAGGAAGCCTTATAATCCTAGAAAAGACTCTAAAAGCAATTGAGAGCAGTAAGGATCTAAGTCACTGTTGTGAGAGGGTTAGAGCATCCTCATAGGATGTTTTTAGCAACTTGGTCATCTTCAAAATGTTTTTAGGAGCTAGGGCATCACTTGGCAGCTGCAGCTAAATGTCTGAAGCTGGCTGTTAACTGGAATGAAACCAGGCCATAAGTCAGGTTGTCAAGTTTAAAATTGAAAACAATAAGACCATTCTGAAGTTTGTAGAGAAGAATTACTAAATATCAATTCTTCATTCCAAAACAAACAAGAAATCCTGAAAATATTTAAAGGGTTATTACAAGTGACACAATGATACAACAGAAAAATGTCTCAGGAGTCACATTCTTTACTAAAATCAGGCATGTAAAATACTTCTTTCTAACAAACAAGGTACATTGGTTATAGTTTTTTCTTTTTTTTTTTTTCATTTTAGAATGGCAATAGATCAAATATTAATTTAACAGGCCATGTTATCACTTTTTTTGTTTTTAATCTAACTGGTGGGTACTGGGGACTTTCCACTACACACATCTCCAGCCTATGCTTCTGACATTCCACATGTTCTGAAACCCAAATTTATGCCAGCTTCCATGCTTCAGACTTAAACTATACAAAGGAAAACTCATCCACATATTTCAGCAGACTGTGGTACCATTACGTATGATCAGATAAAGGAGTAAATTGCAGTCAGTATCATGTCCAATAGGAAAAATTATTTCCTTGTATCTACTAACAACACTGAAACGAAGTGCAATCTAAATACACAACTTCATAAAAGAGGTACAGAGGACTACAAGTCCTCCCAGTATTCCACCTGTATAAATGTTGACCAGGAAACATTTGCATTAAAGATTCGGAGTTGTCATATGGAAACGAAGTTCTTCAAATTAGGAGCTCAGTCTCAGATTTCCTCTACACTGAAAAGTGATAGATGACTTGTAAACAGAAGTATTCCATGTCAGAGAAATGTCTGATTTAAAAAGCAGATAAGCACCTAAAATTAGATCTAAGAAATGTGGTTTACATTAAAAGTAAGGAGTCATACCTTAGATCAAAGTTTTTGCAATGTGTTCTGTCTTGACCACACACAAAAGTAATAGTTTTTAAAATACACTGGTCTTATCCAAGATGGCAACTACTACATGATTCTTTTACTCTCCTGCTCTAGAAAAAGTATCTTATCTTTGAAATGTTTAAAATATGCTGTGATCTTAATCAGTCCAAGTTACTGAATGTAAGTAAAGAGACAGTAGGTTACAAAATGTGCATCTTGATTTGTTTTCTCTAATTGTAGTAGTATTATAGACCACCTGTGTTTCAATAAGCTCTTCAGAAAGATGTTTACCTGTGGAGCATATGATTTGCAAAAGGAGATGTAAATTTCAGTCATCAAGAGATCTACACTAGGGACCATTATGATTTTCAGTCGTATTTTTAATTAATCTATCTAATTATTTTATTTTCAATCACTTTTGCTTGACAAAATATAGACTCTTTCCTTTTTAAAAAATGTTCAAAGGGGAAGCTTAAACTCTTACTTTAGATACTTTGTGTGTTAGGGACCTAAAAATAGGTAAGTGGAGCTTTAATCTAGCTAGATACCTGTATAACTGCTTTTTGTCTCCTTTCATTTCTGAGGTCACTTCCCTCTGCAAATTATAATGAAGTGTCTGCAGATATTTATCGTAGGTATGATTTAGGTATGATCCACCCAGTTAATTGTTTCAAGAAGGGACATAACTCTTAGCAACATTCTCGTTTTGTGGTTTTGATGTTGATGACCAAATATGTATGGTTCTGTCCCCATACTATAAAGAATGGTATTTATATCTTATATAAATTATACAACTGATATGTATCCAGAAAATGATGATTTGGAAATTTAAATTGAAGAATTGGGTAGGTATGGAGGTTATCAGTATCTTTTTCTTCTTCTTTATGTGGATATTTGAGAATCAGAAGAAAGAGAAAGGGGAGAGAGAGGAAACAGGCATGTTCAACACAACAAAATAGCAGCTCAGTTCTTGTTTTGTTTGGGAAAGAATAGAGAAATTATTTTCCTATGTATTTGTTAGACCAATACCTCTATTAACAGAAAAATAAAACATTAGCCACCTAAAGGCAAAGAGAAATTTGTGTCAACTTAGATGAAGGGTCATTTGTGTACTTTCTATTGGCCTTTGCAAGATAAGAATAATAAATGACCCTGTAAAGAATATCAGTTTCAAGTTTTTGTACACAAAGGGTACCATGTTTTGAGGTTCTGTGAGGAAGTCCTGTAGAAGGGTATCATGGGTTTGCTTAATAAATATTCTAGAAATAAGCAGGTACTGATCTAAAACTTATCTTATTGCCATTTGAATTTTTATTAAACACTTTTGAAAAAGTTTGACACTTCTTACTGAGGGGAAGCTTACAACCGCTTTTTTCAGCTAAATAGTGACTCATGATCTGTTACTCAAATAAATTTGGTGAATTTCACAGGAAAAAGTAGGAAACTGGAAATCCAGGACTGCATCAGCTGTGGTCCTAGCCAAATACCACTCTGATGTCATACCATTTCATACCTATTTTATTTTTTGAAAATGGTGCCACAGAATGAAGAACGATGATACATCTGACCTCAATCCTGCCTAGTTTATCTAGTTGTTTTCTTACAAGATTTTGTACAGTAAACCAAGAAAATCCCAAAAAGGACAAAAAAGGGGAAAAAAAGTAAAGGAAAGAATATGCAACTTCTCTATTAAATGTTTAAAACATTTTATATTCTAGAGCTCTACACAACCCTGTGGACGTATTTCTGTAAATTATTAAAATAATAATAACAGAAACCATCACAGCTATTTGAGCAATGCTCATTATTACCAGCATCTTCTTGTCTACATTAATACACTCTATTTCTCCTTCTTCATGAATGGATAGGGAAGCAGAGAGAGAGAGTCTGAGAAAAAAAAAAAATCTGCTATATTCTAAGCTGACATAGTTTTATGTATTTTCTTTCATAACATGAAATTATTGGGTGTCAAATGACCTGCTAAACAAAGAAGATAAGCAAGCCACTTAGGTATTGTTAATATAGTGCTAACTAAAACTCCAGCAAACTGTTACAGTTCACCAGCTTAGTAACACCATGTAGGAAACAATACTCCATGACCCTTAATTAACATTGTAAAATAGCTTCACATGTTTTGGAGATTGTAATTGCAAGATTTTGCAAAGACTAAAGTGGTTAAAACTTACTGTGCATTGTTGTGTGCTGCATATATAGGTTAATAAGATCTAACAGGGAAAATGTTATGAGTCCCAATTACAGAACAAAAGCTACCTTTTCTGTTCACAATGAGCGTTCTCCATAGACCTTTAAATTATATTTAAAGGCTAATTTCTGCTCAACAGCTTTTCCTAGGTTTTATAACAGGCTCATATGCATGCATTGCATTACACTTTGTGACTTACAGGCATTATTTAAAATGAAATGAGCATTTCTCCTGATTATTTTTGTCTGTGCATGATAAGAGACATATACTTAAATTATTATTAGGTAAAAATATGGTTTTGTATAAATAATTTGAGATTTTAATGTACGAGTTCCTAATTCTAAGTATATATGTCTGAGTGGAGGGGAAGAAAACTTAGATTTTTTTCTCATTTTAATCAAAAGTCTATGCTGCTATTAGAGATCTACTACTATAAAAGATGATATGTATATCAATTCATTATTGCATTTTCAGCAACATCAAAAGGTGTTGTTCTTTGCATACATGGAGACCAGCAAGCGACAAAACAGAACAAACTATGCTAGCAAAGTTAGTGAGGATCAGTCTCTTCTCCCAAGTAACAAGAGATAGGACAAGACAAAATGGCCTTTATTACTGGAAATTAGGAAAAATTTCTTTCCTTAAAGGTTTGTCAAGTACTAAAACAGGTGACCATTGGAAGTGGAGGAGTCCTCATCCCTAGAGATATCTAAAATACATGTAAAGGGAACTGTGAGGAACATGGTTTAATGGTGGACTTGGTAGCATTAGTTTTGGAAGTGTTTGGACTTGATGATGTTAAATGCTTTTTCCAATCTAAATTATTCTATGATTCTATTATCAAGAATTAATCTGCTCAAAATTTATTTGCTGTGTCTTAAAATATAGACTATCTAAGTTATATTAAGTAATTGCAAAAAGCAATTCAACCCAAAATAGATGTCTCCAGATGTCTGCTGAATCCCCTTTCTAGGTTCTTGTACTTCTGATATCTTAAAGAAAGCCTAGAGTGAATAGTTTAGATTTACAGACACAGTTCTTAGGCATCATAGGCTAGTCCAAATGAAGGCCAATTTCCATGCAAAAGGAAGTTGGTGTGTTCAGACACAAAAAGACACTTGCCAATTCATTGGTACATACAGTGAATCTGCCTCACAGAATCACAGAACGGGTCAGGTTGGAAGGGACAACAGTGGGTCATTTGGTCCAACCTCCCTGCTCAGGCAGGGTAATCCTAGAGACCATGACACAGAATTGCATCCAGGCAGATCTTGAACATCTCCAGTGAGGGAGACTCAACACCCTCTCTGGGCAATCTGCTCCAGTGCTCAGTCACTTGCACAGTAAAGAATTTCTTCCTCATATTCAGGTGGAAATTTCTGGTTATCAGTTTCTGCCTGTTGCCTTGATTGCTTGGCACCGAGCAGAGCCTGGCTCCATCCTGTTCACACCCTCTCTTCAGATACTCATACACATTGATAGGATCCCCTCCCATCTGTCTCTTCGACCCACTGAACAGCCTTCCTGAACACACAGCTTCAGCCTTTCCTCATAAGAGAGATGCTCCCATACTTTAATCATCTTTGTCTCATCTGGTGCACATGGTCCAGGAGCTCCATGTCTGTCTTGTATTGAGGAGCTCAGAACTGGACACTCCAGATGTGCCTTACCAGGAATAAGCAGAGGGGCAGGATCACCTCCCTCGACCTGTTGTCAAAGATCTTCCTAATGCACCCCAGGATCATTGGCCTTCTTGGCCCCAAGGGTACTGCTGGATCCTGGACAGGTTGTTGTGCACCAAACCCCCAGGTCCTTCTCCTCAAAGCTGCTTTGAGGTCAGCCCTCAGCCTCATTGGTGCATAGGGTTATTGTTCCCCAGAATCCCAGATCTTTTGGATTTCCTTAGTATGTATTACTCAGGAGATACATTTTATTTTCTCTAGTTAATATTAGTCAAAGTAATATCACTCTATATTCTTCACAAGTCTATGTACACAAGGACCAAAGTTCAAAAATGGACCCTTGGGAAGAGGAAAATAAAAATAATAGCTTTAGCAAGTAGCTACTCTAGAAAAACAACATCTGATTCAATTTCTGTTTTCTGTTGGATCCATCCCAATCTTTTATATAACAGCTGGGGACCAGTATGCTGCAATAGTGTTTCCCTATGCAGACATTTTGTTTGAGTAACAAATAGATATTTTACGTTATATTGCTACTTAATAGGTTTTCAATAGTAGCAGGCCATTTTCTAACAAGTAGCACTTTTAATCATCATTTTTGCAGTTATAGTTTTACAACAGTGGTCACAAGTTATAGATGTTAAAAGCACTTTATATTTGCTCCATGAAATGTACTAGTCTTCCGTATTGTACCTTTACCACTCCAGCACTTTGCATCACCATTTCAATATTTTAAATTGCATTAATTAAGAAACTACTTCTGAAGGCACTTGCAGAGTCATTATTAATATAAGACTAAAGCACATGAGAAAGAATCTCTCAGTCTCTTTTCTAAGGGTCTGTAACACAGCCATGGAAGAGTGCTGGACCTCCCAGCCGGGCATTGTAGTAGTGCACCAAGAGAATAAGCCCATACCAAGTCAGAAACCTGACTGCTGGACAAGAGGAACTCAGGTGCATCTCTACCTGTGTGTGAAAGCACAGGAGCTTGCGCAGGTAAGTGCTTTACTTTTCTGCTAACTAAATAGGCACTGAATGAGGTCCTTCATTTGTTAAATCAGTGCCATCTGTGTTATATTTCCTCCCACCCTCTTAAGAATAGGCATATTTTGATATTATTCTACTCTGACACACACACTTTTCTTTTTAGTTTTAATTACTTTATTCTATTTGCCATATGAGGAAAAAGAACCAACCACACTTTACATAGATGATTCTTAACACTTATTAAAGTTTAAGTATATTGACTTTTTATACATCTTCAGTCTGGAAACTTTATATTAGTATAAAGGTTATGCTAATAAACTTTAACATTTTTATTAATAATGCTTTAGTCAGCTGCCTGGAAAATCCTAAATTATGAGCTTATTACAAATGTTAGAAGATTAGCTAGATCAAATCATTGCTTTATTAATCTAGCCAGTCTTACATTATGGATGTAAAAGCAATATATTTATTGGTAAAATTTAGACTGGTATACTGTAAAAGAGAGATGACATTTCTGTCTAGTTTCATAGATTTTCATACTGTTTATTATAAATTTTATTCAATTCATTCTATATCGACTTTTTTAACACCAGGCCCAGAACTAGACTTGTCCAAAAGAAAGCTGTCCATTTGTGATGTTTAGAGTCAATAGGTGACTAAGTTAAGTAATTGTTTGCCTGCATATGCTCTTTACAACACACATTTATAATGTGTTTCTGGATAATTAGTTTTCTGTTCACCCTGCCTGGGACAAAGATAAGTGATGACATGTTATTATGCAGAAATAGTATATCAGAGAGATAACTTTTTTACTGATCAGTGAAGGAAAGGCATTATTTCAGTGAATATTGCAAGAATGGGAAAAGATAAGAGTGATTTTAACTAGGGTCCTCCTGGTTAGTCACATAAAATGAGCTGGAAGAGTTTGTCTCAATCTATGAAACAGAGAAGGGATTTAACCTTACATCTTGTAGATTTCTAGACATGTATGGAGATAAAGTACCTCTGCACAGCCCCAGGTGGTCATTCTGATTTTATTTCAAACTGAATTCAATCAGAATGGGTCTGGCCTTCTCTTGGATTTTTCTCTAAAAGAATGAATCTGGATAAGGTAGTGGTCACTGTGCAATAAATGTAATCTCTGTTAGAAGGTTTCAGGTGTTCCCAAAAGGACACAGCTGCATTTCTTCTGTTCTGCTCTTTCCCTTCACTCTTCAAACTTAACTTCTGTAATGATAAATAATGGAGTGATGAATAAATACAATGGAAGGAAAGGAGAAAAGATTGAATAAGGTGATTAAAAATGTTAATCTATGACAGAGTTCTTAAACAGACAGATTAGAAAGTGTCCTTTCACATCTGAATTCTCATTGGGTCTGACACTGGTTTCACCATATTAGCAGTGTTTACACACCAAAATAATTAAAGAGTTTATCTTGATAAACTTTTATCCTAAACTAGTATTAGACTCTATATTTCTTCTATGCATCCAAGCCCATATTTTATTTTTAGAGAATAATTTTAGCCACTAGTAAGAATTTCAATTCCATTTAATGAGCATTTTTAATCAAGAGCAATATGTTATTATGGCAGCAGGATCTTTATTTTTAGCCAAGAAGGCCAGATTGCTTAGATGAAGAGATTCGGCTGGAAAGTCTTCATGTTTTTAGAATCTAAACATTATGTGCTTCAGTATATGCAGCAACTGGCCAGCTTCCTTCCTCCCTTCCATCTTCCCTTACCTCATTCCCTCTTCCTCCCTTCCTTCCTTCTGCATTTTTGCCTTCCTCACATCTTTTCGTATGATGTAGCTCAGTACTTCCCTTTTCTCATCTTACAGAATCACCAAGATACATAAGACTTCAAAATACAAGAATTGGCAAGTACAACACTTGTAAAATCTCTGTAGGCTGATTTTATTTCAAACTGAAGTCAAGTGCATTCATCTACATCCTGGTTTTAAAGCCATGTAAAAATAGGAGAAGGGTTCTTTTCTCCTCTTTCCTTCCCTTCTCCCCAGAGCACAAAATTATTGTGAAATATTACATAAACTGAAGAGAAAATTTCCATCAAGTGCAATATAGCTAAATATAGAGGTAACTCAAGTTTATACTGTACCAGAAACACACAGTTAAAGTCATCAAACTCTGGCCAAAACGTTAAAAAATTGAAGAACACTTATGATGCCAAGATATATCTTAATATGCAATCTTAATTCATATTTCCTTTTCTTACAGTTTTGCAGACACTATCTAAACATATGCAGGCATTGACTTTTCCAGACAAAAAAACCAGTTCCTCTCTCCCTCTTTCCTGAGTCTCGTAAGAGTAATAGCTTAAACAAACAGGAAGGAAATGTTTAAGAACATACTGACTTTTCAATAGTTTGAACTAAGTGTCTACAGAAAAATAAAAAGCAGTATGATGGTATGGGTAAACAAAAACATTTTCATTACCAGAGCTCCCCAGTTGCTCTTCCCACGAAAGTAAAGAAAGATTTATGTATTGTTAATGTCCCCCTTAATAAACTGGATACCTCCATGTGTAACTAAAAAAAACTAGTAACCCATAGTTAGTTCCTGAAAATTTAGTTTATCTGTACCTTATACCTCCTATGGAAATTTGCAATCTCCTATAAACCTTGTGTACTGGGAACTAGTCAGAGAATCACAGAATTGTTAGGGTTGAAAGGGACTTTAAAGATCATCTAGTTCTAACACTTCTGCCTTCATGAGGTTTGAACAGACACCTATCAAGCCTGTTAAGGTCCCTCTGGATGGCATCTCTTCCCTCCGGCATGTCAACCGCACTACACAGCTTGGTGTCATCAGCAGACTTACTGAGAGTGCCCTCCATCCCACTGCCCATGTCACCAACAAAGATATTAAAGAGTGCCGGACCCAATATCAACCCCTGAGGAACACCGGTCATCACCATTTTTCACTAGGACATTGAGATGTTAACTACTTTGAGTGTGACCATCGAAACAAATTTTTGTTCACCAAGTGGTCTATCTATCAAATCCATGCCTTTCCAGTTTAGCAACTAGGACGTTGCAAGGAACAGTGTCAAATGCACACTGAATATTTTTGTCTTCATCTTAGTCTCTTTTTATTTGGCATTCATTACTTACTTCTGTTATTGCATCCACAGCTTGGCTACATTTCCTACTAAGCCTAGGAATAGGACAGCTGTGATTCTGAGATTTGTTGATGAACCCATTTATGTCCTGATATTTGTGAAGCAATCAACCAATATAATTAGAAATCTTTCTTCATTCAGTTGTCTGAAAGCACTATCCTTCACCTAGCAATTATTTCTCATGCTTAAATAAACCCATGCTTCTGACAACAGAATTTTGTATCATTTACTTTATTTTTCAGTCTGTGGCATATTATGTTTCTTAAATATTTTTTCTGATTTTTATATAGTATCTAAAACAAAACACAACAACACAGGCAAAATTATTAATGATATAAGTATTAACAATTTCAAGAATTTTTTTACAAGTATCTTGATACTTGTATTGGCTTGTGGTATGAAATTCCTCATATTCATTATTGTAATTTTTAAGTACTTGTGTGTAAGCATATAAAAAAACCATTACTACAGATAAGTATAGTGCATATCTACAATGTGTTTAAATGGAAAATTCTATCAGCATAATAGATGAGAACTTTAAAAAGCATATATTCACTTTCATATTCAAGAAACACAGCCGGTGCATACTGAGATTTTTTTTTTTAATTTTCATATAGTTAAGAATAGATTTCCATATTGAACACTACACTAAAGACATACTTCTAATCCATTTTTGCAAAGTATGGTATTTTATAATGACAACTCAATGAGAAACAGAGTTTCAAGAAAGTAATTGAATTAACAGCATTGAAAGGTAAACATATAATCAATCTATTACAAGCACCCTCAGAAAATGCGTATGGATATCTGCCTTAAAGTGCCAAGAATCTTTTCTTTGTGAGGTCTGCACATGAAAAAAACTTAAATGTTAGTGAGGTTACCAAAGAAACAACTGTAAAATGGTACAACATGGAAACACAAGATGAACTTTAATCAAAGTTATTCAGTCTCAAGAAAGCATAGCATCATCTATTTTTCTTATTTGACTTTATAGATGACCTGTTTATGAGCAACAACAGCAACACAAGCCATTTGCATGTTATTTTAATATTATTTACTACTAAAATAACACAGACCATCCCTTTATCATGCATCTGGTGTTCTTACAGACTGGCAATTTTCATCCTTCAATATACCATATAAATGTGTACTTTACTTAATAAAACAGAAAAATATTGTGTACACTATGCTTGAAAGGAGTAAATTTACATTTTCTTTCATCACTCTCTGAGAAATTATGTAACTACCTTTACTCCATTTATAAAATAAATTTCAGTACAAGCTATTTCAAAAATAGGATTAAATATGAAAAGTCAAGACAGAAACAAAAATCTGATATAGAAAGTGTCAGTATGTAGTTCCCCTAACTTTGTTCAACAAGGTCGTTTAACAAGTATTTTACAATTGCCTTCTAATCAAGGTGTCAGAGATAAGCAAACATTTTTCCAGGGATCTGATAGACAACAAAAGCAGCCTGACTAGTAGCAGGTTATCATCAGGTTGAAGATATGGACAAGCATGATTGGTACTGAGTTATATTCTATGAATGAGCCTGAATTTTCTACCATGTACTGGTTTCTCTACCCTGTTCTCTTGAGACCTCACCTGAACTCCTACGCTCAGTGCAGAAAAGACATGAACTTGTTGGAGTATGTCCACAGGATGACCATGAAAATAATCAGAGATCTAGAACAACTCCCCTGTGAAGAAAGGCTGAGAGGCCCGAGGTTGTTCATTCTGGAGAAGAAAAGGTCCTGGGAAAATATTATTGAGATCTTTTAACACTTAAAAGGAGCTTATAAGTCAGATGGAGAGACATTTTTGCCAAGGCTTGTAGTGACAGGACAAGGGGCAAAAGTTTTAAACTGAAAGTAGTCTATTTAGGAATATAAGAAAGATTTTTTTTTTACCATGAGGATGATGATACACTGGAAGAGGTTGTCCAGAGAAGTTGTGGATGCCTCATAATTGGTAAAGTTCTAGGTTGGTTTGAATGGGGCATTGAGCGACGTGGTGAAGTGGGAGATGTCCCTGCTCGTGGCAGGGAAGTTGAAATGAGGTGGTCTTTAAAGGTTCCTTCCAACCCAAAGCAGTTCATGATTCTATGATTCCAAAGTATTACTAAAAGGTGTTACTAAAAGAACTTTTTATATTCCACTCCTCTCAGAAAAATATATAAAGTTAAGTAAACCAGTAAATTTTCTTCTCTATAGTTGGTGAAACTGCCATAATGAATCTCAGTACATCTAAATAGCAGGACTTATCCAAATCTAGATTTAATTTGAACTCTGTGGCTTAAGTCTATGTTTAAATGATTCAAAATAGATATTCTGAAATATTCTGATATCTAATGTGAGATGTCTCATGAATTTTGGGCACAATGTTCATAAAAATTCAGATTTATGCATGTATGCACATAGAAAAAAAATCATAAAATAAAGAGCATAACTCATTTGTTATCAATATTTTTCTGATAGATCAGCTGTCTGTTTTCATCTTGTCATAACTGTAGAAGCTAGATCAAGTGTTTTAGTTATACATTTCAGATTTCCTTGTCCCAGTGAAAATCCAAAATTTTTATGACATTTATTTTAATTTGATGTACAGAAATAATGTGCACTATTTTATACTGACATACCATGCCTTGAACTGAAATTATTAAGAAAATACTAAGAACTTTTGCTACTATTTTTCCAGCAGTCAGTGAGAAGACAGGTATTGTTGATTTCCACAGGAAGAAAAATACAGTTCTGTTAAACATATGATCAAAATTTGAGAGAAGATGAAGTAATCTAAGAGCAGGAAAGTTGACTAATCTACTTCATTACTTTTTGACATTTTTTTAATATACTCTTTTTTATTTCAGTTTTCATAAGTAAGTATCATTAGTAGGAAGATGTATTTTGGTTTTTTATTTTGAATAACGTGTCCACATATGTGAATGATAAAAATAGCCATGCTATTTTAAGACTGTGATTTTTTAGCAAATGAGGAACGAATCAGTGTGTGTGCATCTGTGTGCATGCTCATGGCTGCACACAGATATCTGTATGGAAAAAGTGAAGGTATACAAGCAGTGAAATTTTTTAGAAAGATTTATTCTTTGCTCTGTTGTACTCCAACAATTTTGTGGGAATTTTGTTCTCAGTGGGAGTCAGCAATTCTTTCTCATTCATCTGTAAGACACTGAAAAAAAATATTACCTTCCTTTGTCTTGTCCTTGACTCGTCCCAGGTGCAAAAATTAATTAGAAAACAAATTATTTTCCCTATTATACTCTTATTAAATCAACTTCTGGTTCACAGGTTATCTTCAAAAAAATTCTTCCAGAAATTTTAAGAAAGATCTGAAAAAAATTGCTAAGTCTCACTTTTGTTTAATTAATGGTGAACAATGGGAAGAGAACACTAATTTTAGCCTTTCATGGTTTACTGGACATTTTCACCTACAAAGAGGAGTCAAAAGTCATAAATAAGGCTAATTAAACTTTCAGAAACTGCCATTCTGACATAAATAGTATTCAATGTTAGACCTATCAGTGGACAGTAGGGGTTTTTTTCATTTGTTTGGCTGGCTGTTATTGTTGCTTTTGGCTTTGTGTTTCTTTTTTTTTTCCACATATGTGCAAATATTGAGTGTTTTCAAATATTTATGAGAGCTCAAGGGTACTGAGAAGCCTACAAATACTAAGACAACTGTATGAAAACTGAGGCAGACAAATTTTCCATTTCAGTTTTGAGTCTGTGAGTTTTAGATCTGTTAGTGTATCTATAGATACTTTTGCTGTTGCACTTTTTTTTTTGCTGCAAAGCTCGAGTTCAGTTATGCTAAACTGACATTTTTCTGAATGGATAGTGGAAAATGCAAAATTTTGCCTGTACTTCAAGAAATGAAGAGGGGTTAGAATACATCAGGCACAATTGCACTTCTCTCAGCTTAAATTATTTGCTAGTTTTAAACCATTACAACATTAAAAAGCAGCCTCAAAAGACAATTGACTGTCTTGAGTGAGACACTACCTTTTCTTCTAAGGAAGAAAACACTCCTCATATAATATTGAACTGTTAATCTACGCATATAGCTGATCTTTTTTCCCTTTTCAAGTGTTAATTATACTTGTTTGTTTTATAGTCTCTTTTATTAAAGTGTAGTGTGAGTTTTCAAATACATGATTAGTAGTTAAGCACCTAATTAGCATCAGAAAATAAAGGTGGGTATGTGCTTCATTGCTACCTTTCACTGGTACCTCTAAATTTTGGTTCTTTTCTCATGTGTGTCTTTCATAGTAATCTTCTCACATCCCTATAAAGCTTTTAGAGCATCTAGCAAATAGAGTCTCAAACAGACACACAATGTTTATCCTCCTTTGTATTTTTACTGGATCATTTCAAATACTTTCACCTCTACTTATTAAAAACAACATCAAAAATGGTTGCCATAACTTCACCACTAAACCAGTCCTGTTCCTTTTCTCTCGTTCCCAGAGAAAAAGACTTTATTCTGGGAGCATTCATGATGAACATTTTTGCTTTTCTTCTTCACTTTGTGAACTTCTTTAGTGCACAGTTTCACTAAAAAGAGAGTTGTGACGGTGTTTTTGCTGGAAATTATCTAGTTCCATTAAACCAGCACAGAGCTATAGCAGATTTGCATAATGTTCACTGAGTGATTATCTTGATCCTCTTACACAGTTTAGCCTACAGTTGCTGTCAGGAATTTGTCAATAAACAGTCAAATAAATCAGATGCCCACAAGAATAGAGCAGGAAGTTGCATAATTAAGCAAAACCAGAAAAATTATGTTTCATTCGTCTGGCATTTCTGAATGCTCTACGGCTGACACATGGATAAACTTCTATTGTAAAGCAAAAGAGAACAAAAATGTACTTTTACAATATTTCAGTACTGTTGTGAATTTAGGCACATTCATAGTGATGCCAGGTTTTAAATTCTTATAAGCTTCTGTTGCCTGACACAAGATCTTCTCATCTGCCACTGTTAAATTCTGCAGCCCTTGGTACCAGTGCAATGCATCTATAACTTCTGTGTTTATGAAAGCAGCAAACTGTGGAAAGTTTTCATATCTGAACCTTAATTTTATCTTAATTATCATAATTTCTATAACTCCAGTCTCTTCCTTGCAAAGTAGCGTTCCTTGCCTAAATTCACTATCTTTGATAGACATTTCACACTAGTATTTAATGCAAAATTCAGTTGGCTACTTTTAGTCATACGAGCTGTGAATCATAAAATCATTTTCAGTTTTTACAACTGTTCTTAGAAAATGTAAATGACAGTCACAAGAACACAAACTTGGCCCAATCTTTTTCCCACAACAACCCTAGAATTATTTTTTTTTTCTTTTCATTGCTTCAGGCCATAAATACTGAAAATCCTAATTAAAACACAAAGTTTGACTCTGTTCTCTTCAGGGATTACAGAAACTAAGTGAAAGGAATGTGAATTAAAAAATTATACTGTTCCCAACAAAGACACCCTCAGAGTTTTAAATTGTTAACTTTTCTTTGCTCTGGGATCATGTACCTTGTAAGGGAAATAGTTATTGTGGAAAAACTAATGAATGTAGACATCATTCAAACCAGTTTCACACATACATGAAGTGTCAATGTGAATAGAATTGCAGACAAAAACATCTAAGCAATTATGCAAGGAGGAAAGAATTATATTTGCTAGATACAAAGACAGCTTTGTTGCCTCTGACTTCATAGAAATAAGTGTACTTGTGTTTGTGTGTGTATGTAAAGTATGCCTTGCGGTAGCAGTAAGCCTTCACCACTTGAACAAACCAGGCAAGAAAACTGACACGTTTTCCAGAGCTGATGTCAAGAGTTGCAGGCCAAGGTCAGGCTGAACACAATACCTCCTCCCTGTATAAGGCAATTTTTTTGATTGTTACCTCTCTTCATTTTCTTTTTTTTTTCCTTAGAGGTAACACACTCAAGTTGAAAAGGCCAAAAAGTAACTCTGTTTGCCAGAATCTTGCCTGGCTGCAGCCTCCCTGTTGATAAGAAAACAAAAAAAAAAACAATCTAACATTGTGGCTGGGTTATTCTTACAACAGATACAGAAAGGATAGCCAGTTTGTTTAATTTTTGCTTTGTGTGTTCTACTGCGTTAAAAATCAATGTTAACAAGAACTCTGGATACAGAAAATTAAACAGATTCTATGTCTATTATTGCATCAAAAAAAATTAAACCCCAAATGACTAAGGTCTTCCAAGTGGACAGTGATTTTTCCATGGTATGTGATTTGGCTGATCTTATAGTATTTTCTAAATGATCTTACAGGATTTTAACAGAATTGACTTGGGTGTTTTTAAGGCTATAAAAATCTTTGGAGAAAGATTAGAATAAAATAGAATCAAATTGAATCAGATTGAATAGAAAGAATAGACTATTTCAATTGGGAGGAACCTAAAATGATCACCTAGTCCAACTGCCTCATTAATTCAGGGCTGCTCAAAAATTAAAGTGTATTATTAAGGTCATTTTCCAAATGCCTCTTAAAGACAGAGGGCCTTGTGGCATTGACCACATTTCTAGGAAGCTGTTGCAGTGTTTAAGCACCATCTCAGTGCCAAGAAATGCTGCTTCCTTGTGTGGGGAAGAGGAGGGGCAGGCACTGATCTCTTCTCTGTGGTGACCAGTGACAAGACATGAGGGAATGGCCTGAAGTTGTGTCAGGGGAGCTTTAGGTTGGAAATCAGGAAAAGGTTTTTCACCCAGAGAGTGTTAGGGTACTAGAAGAGGCTCCCTAGGGAAGTGGTCACAACACCAGCCTGACAGAGTTCAAGTGTTTGGACAATGCCCTCAGGCACATGGTGTGACAATTGGGGCTGTCCTGTGCAGGGCCAGGATTTTGATGATCGTTGTGTGTCCCTTCCAACTCAGAATATTCCGTGATTCTGGGATATGTTTGGTTTTTTTCCTTAGGTTATACAAATCTTATACATTCTTTCTTCAGTTACTGTTCTTTCTACAATTCTTATTATCCTAGTTGCCCTCCCCTGGCCTGTTTCTACGGGACCGTGTTAACACAGAACTGGGATTTTCACAGGCTATAATGTGCATATATTAATATCTTTCTATTTTACAGATGAGGAATGTATATACAGAAAATTCAGGGTTCAAATTTGCAAACAGACATAGTTGTGACATGATTCAGAATCACTATGTGCTTCTTGTCCTCTGCTTTAAACATCCTATTTTCAAAATGGAATTCACAACCACTTAAATGCCTCGTATGAGATGGATCTGTGCTAAGCACTAACTTTTAACTTTTATATTTGCCTATTTATGTTAGACTTTCACAAGAGCAATTATCCAGTCAAGAATCTAATTTATGCAAAAAAATTAGTCTGATTCACAACCCATCATGTCCAATATTAAGTATGTAAGGCATATAATATACTCCACTTTAAAGTGCTAGAAGCAAAAGTGATCAACAAAATAATTGCAAGATATCTGATGTGTACTTGCAATAAAAGCCTTTAAGTTACTGATCAATGAATAATAAGAGGAAAAAACAGAATTGATGAATGATAAGTCCTGGCTTTTAAACGAAATTGTTCAAATGAAACAAAAAGTACTGTAAAGGAAAAAAAAAAAATAAACAGTGTAAATTTAGGTTAGAAGTAGACCCATAAAAGTTCAAAGTTCTTTTTGGTACTAAATTTGACATTAACATAATATTTTTAAGCAGAAATCCAGATCATAAGTGAAGTTAAACATTCAGATGACAACACTGTTTTCAGTTTTGAGAAAGTTATGAGGAGCTTCAGGAGTCGCGTTACTATCTGGGAGCTGGGAAATGAAAGCAAGTTCAAATCACTGTAGAGAAAGGCAAGCTAATGTATAATTGAAGGAATAATTTGAATTTGCACAAATGGGTGGATTCTAAATTAACCGTATTCACCCTGGAAAAAGTAAAATAACAAATAAGGATAATTTTGAAAACCTCAGGGAAAATATCTGTTGAATACCCACTGGCTCTAAGTAAAAGAAAGCAAGTGGTAGAAAGTGACAAAGTTAATAAATTAAAATACTGAAAATATCATGTCTGAGGAATAACTTCTCCTTGATATAAGAAAAACAAGTATAAAATTCAGGGAAATAAGAAAAAAACTTCAGAGTTATTTTACTGTATTACTGTAAGGAGATATTAAATATAACAGAACTCTGAAACCAAATGAACAGCTGATTAAAATTGCTGTAATGCCTTTGATTTTGTTAGTACTGTGCAGTTTACAGCAGCTGAAAAGTTGGTTACTAAGTTTAAAGAAGAGATGAATACCAAATGAGTGACTGAGTAGTGTAAAGTAACAAACAGTTTAAAAGCAATTATATGTTCTTGTTTTCCCCTTTAGTTACAAGAATAAAAGACCAAACACTTCAATAAAAAGAAAGAAAAAAAGTGGTTACAGTGAAAAAAAAAAAAACACATACGGAGTAGGAGTGGGACTAAAAGCATTTTATTACAAATTGATACTGCAAAGCAGTGAGGTATGCCTTTTATACTCTGACACTTACTCCATACATACATGTTTTGAGATCAGGTTCTGTGATGATTTTTTTTTTTCTTTTCTCTTGATTTGAAATCACTTTTCATTCTCATTTTTTCCCCTATACCTTTCTTAGCATGGCCTGCCCTAAAATGTATTTTTTGCACCAATGTTAAAATAGATTGATACTGAAATAAATATGTTGGAAGAAGAAAATTCCCTGTTAGTCTTAAAATAAACAAAGAGGCAGAAGACCCAAACAGATTTCAGACAGCAGTAAATCAGGTAAAACTACCTAACTTAAGTAATAGAAAATGTCATCTGGGCTACAGCCCTGAAAACACCTCAGGAGTGTGTGATTTCTTGTAGCGCCATGTGTATATCAATTAATTTCTCTATTCTTAATTTTAAAATAAAATTAATAACACTTTTTTCATAAAAAAGTTGAGGTACATTTCTAATGTGAGGCTATCTTATCTTTTGTTTACTTTAAAGAGACAAAATTATCAAGGGAAATTATGTAAATGAACCTAGTTTTTCATTATTTGGTGAACCAGTCCTTATATTATAAGTGCCAAGTCAGTCAGAGACGGGTCAATTAGGAATTGTATTCAGTAGTAAATATCTAAATTCTGCTAGATAGCATATTCCTCTGGATGTCTGAAACATTACATACTTCTCTCTGTTCACTAGCAAGGCACTAGATAGGATGTAAAGTTCAGTAAATATCCAAACAGTATGTGAAAGCACATCATTCGAGTGAACAGGAAATAAATCTACAGAAAATAAATTATCAGTTGTTTTTAAAGCAAATCTCTCTTTAAAACTTTATTTTTATCTTTCTGTACCTATGATTCTTTCATATTTACTGGCCTGTTGAGACAACTGGTTCATTCATCTATAGGTATTTTGCCATGCTTTTACACAAAGCTGTTGTTTTAATTATTGCTATTGTTATTTATTTAAAAAATATTCATAGACAAAATCTGATTGTTATAGAAGATCAAAATTTTCTTCTCTACTAATTAATAAAGGAAAAATCACATTACATTATATTCTGCATTATGAATATACCAATCTATTGTGGTGATTACATAGCAGGAATTTTTCCAATATTACTGGATTTGGAAATGCAAGGGGATTCAGGTGAGCTGTACAAGCTTTACAGTGCCTCAGGTCCGTTTTTGTGTCTGAAATGTTGGAAATTATTTAATTGAAACAAGACTGTGTTACTTTGGAAATATATGATCCAAATATATTTAGGACTGGGCTTGGAATTTTGTTTCTCTTTTTTTTTCTTTCTTTTTTAGGTTTTTTGTTTTTGCTTTTGGTTTTTTTTTTTTTTTTTTTTTTTTTTATTAATTATAGTGGGGAACATACTTCAGTAAAAAACAGTAGAACACCTGAAGTTTTGCTCATGGTAAAATTTATCTTACTCTGTGAAGGACATAAATCACCACTCTATGTAGTAATCTTGAAATCCTTGTTAAGAGAATTCTTCTTTATTGGAATACACAATTTGATCAATATAAAATGCTGAAGTTAAAATTTTATATTACCTCTTTTTACTAAATAACAGAAGATAAATGGAGCTGGGTTAGACATTGATAAATTCTTCATGCCTGAAATGTTTTCACAACAGATGTTCTCAAAATATGTAACTTGCATGAAATAAATATCCTATTTTTTATTTTTATAATAAAAAAGTTAAGTAAAAAAAAAAAAGAGAGACACATTGTGTTTATGGATCTTAGCTGCCTGAGTAGTCAGAATAGAAAATCCTTTGAATGTAAGCAGAACAAAGGAGACAGATGTTAATGATCTGTACCTATGTAAATGACATGACATAAATTAATTGAATAGTTTGCAATTAGTCCCTTTCAACTACCACTTTTTTTCTCTTTGGTATAGCTGAAATTACTACATAACTAAACAAATCTAAAATATCTTCTATTTATATTCAATTTTTCTTTTTTTTAAATTCATTTTTCAAGGTTTTTTCCCTCCATCACATAACAACGCTATCCATTTGTCAACATAGTTAAAAAAGGTTGTAGCACTTACAGACTCAGATTTTTCAGCTGTCTTAACTATTTAATAAGTGTTTTGTTTCCATTTTGAAAAAAAGGGGTGAGGCCTAAAGCTTTGAAGAAGAGATCACATAACCTGTAATGAGGTTTCTCAGTGTTTCAGAAAGAGGGAGGGTAAAGATGCCTTCGACATTCCTGTGGTTTGGAGTAGTTTCACTGTTGGCATCACATTTGTGGACATTTACAAATATTTGTTTACTCTCTGCAGAGTGGAATTGTTTATGCATCAGCTGTTCTCACTGTGGTAGAAATGACTGCATTTCTTTAGTAGCTCAGCTAAAACCAACCATTTAAACTTCAGGCTTCAAGTTTAACCAAGATGTCTGGTCTCTGTCTCCAGTCAATGAAGGCAAAAGGAGAAGTCTCTCAAGGTAGGTATTTAATACACTGGGAAATACTCAAGTTCTTAACCCCTCTCAATCTCTCCTCCTCTTTCACCTCACTCCATGACCTCAGAAATAGATTCATTAGAGTCCAAATTCCTGCTGTTAACAGCTCTTGTCTCCTCATTTCCAAGATGTCTTTCTTCAACACCTGTAATGCTCAAAATATCTAAGTTTTCTTCTTAGAGCAGAGTCAGTTTTGTAATATGAATTTTTTGCTGCTCTTTAGAAGACTTAATGAGAGGTGTGGTTGATCTCCTAGACCCAATAGCATCTGGTATGTGGTAACTCCAACCGCCTTGTTACTCCCTGCATTTTATCTATTGATGTACCATATTTGGCTCAGTGATAAGTTGTGGTAAATTCTCAGATATGGAGATCTTTAGATGTTTCTATAGTTAATGTTTCCTTTGATATAAGGTTGCTAAGAAATTGTTATCAACTAGAAAGACAATGTATTAGTAAGAAAGACTAAACAAAAATCAGAACACAATTCTGAATTTCAGACCAAAATTCTCTGATAATTGTTGAAAAAAACCCCCCATCTTGCAACATTTGTACTATACAACTTGGTCAATATATCAGAAGTATTCTAAAGCTATAATAAAGAACATACAATACAAGGAATCCTGCATATATCATGTTTTGTCTGAATTAAGGCACAACAGTACCTTCCACTTACAGCTGAAGAGGAAATGCATTTATGTAGAAGAAGCCATTTGAAGGTTTCCTTTTCATGCTGGAGATGTTTAATGATCTCAGTGTGAGAATAGAAGTCAGAGACTAAGGAAGTCAGTTGTGAAGAAGAGTATGCAGGGTGGCACAGGATGAAATAGAGACATTTTCCAATATAAACAAACAACTACAACACAGAAGACATTTCTATGAGCAACAATGAATGCTTCAAAAAGGAAGCATTGTCTTGATAACATGCTTTGTTATGTTTCATCATTTTTCTGTTATCCCATTTTGCTAAAAATTAAATTGCTTTTAAGTTTACACATACAAGAACAAAAGTAAAAAATAGCCAGCCAACCACCACTGCCAATAAAAATATAAGACCAAAAAGAANTAAATTGCTTTTAAGTTTACACATAAAAAAAAAAAGTAAAAAATAGCCAGCCAACCACCACTGCCAATAAAAATATAAGACCAAAAAGAAAAAAAAAAAAAGAAAACCAACAGAACCCACTTTTCACACTTTATTACAATAAAAGTAGAAAACTGTTCAGAATAAGCCATGTGAGGAAGATTGAAACTAAGGTCTGGAAAACTATCACTCTTGCAATTTCTTATGGTTTCCAGAGTTGTAACAAATTCTGCCTAATTCTGTCTCTATCTGTAGGAAAGCTTCTTTATTTCTCTCATTTATGATGACTTGTCTACATGTTCCTTGCTGTTTGCAAGAACCAGTTCTATTGTTTAGCTGTAGACTGCCACTGTGTGTCCTGTGCTGTCTGCCCCATCCCTTCCCCAAGCCTTAATGCTTCACCAAAGAATCATACACATGTGCTGCAAAAGAGGATATGCTATTCATCCATCCAGTCAGAAAGTTACAGCAAATGTGTTTGTAACAGCCAGGGAAATACGAATATTCATGTTTCCTCTCACCTTTTCCACCATTCCAACTAAAAAAGCATAACATGCTTTAAATAGTAAATAAACAAAATAGACATCAAAGAAGGTGATAAGTTACCTGATGTTGAGGACTTAACATTTCATTTTGTAGACCATACTTGTCCTATTCCAACCCTTAATCCTTCTGTTGGTCAGAGCACCTTTTGGAGATCACTACACCTCAACACCATGATGAAAACACATCTGATGGCTTTGCAGAGAAATCTTTAGCCCATTATTCTTTAGCAGTCAAAACTATAAAGTTCACCTTTGTAAACATCAGATTATAGAGATATCTGGAACTGGAAAGTGTGCTGTATCACAAACTATTAGCTATTACCATAACAAAAAAACCAAATTGTATGTATTGTCAACTCTTTTGGAAGAGCAGGAAACAGTGAGAGTCTCAACTTTAGAACAAGCAATTGTTTATTTCCTTTTATATATGTATATTAGATTCATTTCTGCAAACTGTATGAGTATGCCCCCTTAGGACCAATAAAGAATAAATCGTAGTCTGAATAATAAAATCTAACAGCTGACAGTTTTAGAAAAATTGTATTCAGGTCTCGCAATAGACAGCAAATGCAATGAAACTTGATTTTAACTGTTTCCAAAGCATAAATTTAAAAGCATTTTCTGTACTTTTAAATTTTTTATTGTGATGTTCTTCCCAGTGTACCAAGATTTAATTTGCATTGTTAGTTTACTGTTTGAAATGACAGTGATGTGGGAATTTTACATGTATGTATGCAATATAGAATTGTTGTCTTCTGAAAAGCAACTTAACAAATGGTAAAACAAAAATCCCTCGGTGAATTAATAGATATATGTAGATATTCATTCATTATTTGGATAATGGATTTTCCAGAACTGCTTTATTAAGACAGCATTAGGGCCTAGTCTACTTCATCTAGACATCTAACTTTTTCTGATTTCATGTGCTGCGTGCACTGGTCCCCCTAAATAGATGAAGTTCTACAGTAAATGGAAAGTGGCTTTTAAAGACTGACACAAGAAAATTGTTTTAATCTAACATGGGGGGACCTTTTCTATTGACTATGAAGTCTTTATCAAATGTCAGGCCTTTCTGTGGGTGATGAATCCTGTTGTCAACACTAGAATGTTCTGTGTTTTCCGACCAGTCTGTGTGTTAGAACGAGTAATACACCACTGAAGTTCTATTGTCTGCATTCACAGGTAATCCAATAAACATGGTCATTAGAACAGTGGTCTTGGGGAGACAAATGGGTGAATGGCCCCTCTGAACCCTGGCCTGGAATTATCACTATCAATAAATAATAGTAGTTTGACATAGAATGATTGACCAAATTACAGAATCCAGGGTTTTGGGGGAGACTTTATGGCACGGGATAAAACTATAATATCATGCCTTCTTCTGGACTGCTTCCTAAACAAACAATATTAGAAGAAAAAATGCATATTGTTGCACTTCTGTTAAGTGCTGTGCAAACACACCAGGTATAGGTCTTAAGTATCAAACTCTAGTTTAAAGGGAAAAGAGCCTATAACATATCCAAAACAAGAATGATAAGATTCCTGTCCAGGAGTCCATTTTCAAATATGGAGCTGTGACACATGTAGACAAGTTTAAAAAAAAAAATAAGAAAACAAAGCTCAGAAGAACACATTTTACTATATGATTTGCTTAACATTATTCTTATAATTGAAGTTCAAGAACCTTCTCTTATAAATCTGTGATAAATTACAAGTGGCAGATGCTGAAAATTAATCTATTCCCTAATGTCTTTCTGGTATCTCTACAATAAGAGTTATTATCAGGTTTCTATTGTTACTTTAGAAAAGACTGGCAATTTTGGTAACAGTGAGTAGATTATAACAGCCTTTCTGGCTTTGTTGCACAGAAAGGGGTCCAAAAGAAACTGAAGCCAGCAGTGAGGCTTTATGCTATCCTACCATATTGAGTCACTAATTTTTCATGTTTTATTTTAGCCGTTAACAGTGTCTTTTTAAAAACCTATCATTTATTTGTTTCTTCCTGGAAAATGTTTTAAGAATAATATTCACTATGCATGACTGACTTATCTGGCTTTGTGTGGATTTTTTGGATAATGGCGTCCTTTGGGCCACACAGCATGGAGGGGCTCATGTTCACAGTGTTTAGGAATAAGCTCTCTTGGATCAGACTTTCTGTATCCATGCTATAAACCATTTGGGCTGCAGCTGCTCTGAGTCTATATAGTATCCCGGAATCATCACTATTATTTTGTGCAGGTTTTTTTCAGTTCAAGAAAAGCAATATAACATGGAGGTGGTATTACAGCTCATTGTTTTATAATGGAGGAAACATGACTCTGGCATCAGGATATAAGGAGGCTTCTGGAGGTGCACAGACTGCTGAGATAAATGTTGGTGGACTTGGAAGAAGGAAAAAACCCATTGTTGTTTTTATCTCAGTGTGAACAGATCTGATGTGAACCAACCAATGCCCAGATATTTTCTTGGAGTGCATGCTGTTAGCAATCCAAATCAGTGATGGAGCAAAGGAAGAACTAATTGGTGTAAGGATTTAAGGCTTATGATTGTTCTCTGGCTCTTTTATTTATTGCAGCAGTACTCAGACTCTTTTATTGTGTTAACAGAATTCACAACAGAAAATGTTTACAAAATAATTCTGTATTTCAAGAAATCCAGATATTGAAGGTAATCTTTACTTATTTTTATGAATTAATACAACATCACAGTCTTCACCATGTTTATATGGAAAAACAAATTGAGGTGTTAGAAAGTGAAAAATTCCAATAAGAGCTTATGGAGCAGTACTTTACATTTATGTGTGTCGGTTTTTTAATTTTTTTTTTTCAATTTTTTATCTACAGATAGCAAAGTACATTAATTTTCAATTATAAAAACCGTCAATAACTATTACCTTCATGTGATTATTCATCTCTGTTCTTTCTTGCAAATGTCATTATAAACATTAAATTCAACCATACTGCCTTTCTTCTTATGAATGGCACTTCTCAGAAAGTGATCCCATAGATTAGTTTCTGAATAACATACAATAGCAAAGTTTCTATGTGTCTACATTTTATGAAGTGAATCTCTAACTCTGCTTATGCCCTGAAACTCACTGTTAAATTGTGTAGTTTTCTTACTCTCTCTTAAAACCTATGCCCACATATTATGAATTTCAGACTGGAAAGTGGTAATCATACCTGAAGAGGTGTATAATGACATCTTCATTGTCTATCACTGGTATATCTCTGTTAACCACAGACGGAAAGATGGAAGAGAAGCCCATATTTTTGTGTTGGTTGTTTTTCCAACATAGTTTATTAATGATATTGAAGGGATATGCTGCTGAATATTAAACAACAGTAAACATTTTGGTTTTGATGTATCCAGAAGTTTATTTGAAAGTATATAAATCTTTTGTGCATTAAGCAATTTAAGGCTGAAATAACACAATAAAGTAAAGCTAGATCACAGTTAGAACCTGAAGAATTATTTTGGCTGTTGATATCTCTTTTGTGGTCATAGGATAGGCTAGACCTAAATGGATACGCCATATGCGTTGGTTCAGGGACTACTGAAGGCAATTCAAAAAGTACAGTTCCTAGTCTTTCCTTATTTTAAAAAGCAATTTGTCCTGAGAAATAAGTAGCGATGATGATATTTCTCAAAGAACACAGCACTGAAAAAAGTTTTTTGCATCCTTAGGAGAACGGAAATTACATAAATATGATCTTCATATGAGGTATTGAAAGAGAACGCACTTTTCCCTCAGACTATGGGGTTTTATGGAGTAATTGTAAAGGTTCAAAAATTTTCCTTCATCTGTCATGTTCATTTGGTGCAATGGACTAGACTAGGACCATGAAACAATGATGATGTGGAGAGTCCTTTCTTTAATGGAACCATAGACACTCTGGTTTTTTTAAACATTCTGATTTTTTTTTCCACTGCAGAAAGTGTGTTACTACAAGTTCTCATCAGAATACTTACAGCAAAGATTTTGACTGGCAAACAAAATTTTCTATTCTGCTACTAGCGCCCAGCTGCAGTTCTGTCACAGAATCTGTCAATAGTTGTGTCTGACTTTGCTGAAAGACAGAGAAAAGAGACCAGCAATGAATATATCTTTCCTTTTCATATTGTTGTCCCTTTGGCAATACACATGGAAAAGGGGTTAACGTTTAATCATTATTGCTAGCACATACGCACACACATTCTGTTGTTTGATGCGCTTAATGACTTTCATTTTGGAATTTGACTTAAGGAATGGCTCCAAAATATGCAAAAGAAGATGTGACAGTTTGGGCTGGTGAACTGAACGTAACAAAATGTTTTTAGCAAATTGCGTTAAATATGTGTTCCTACAGAACTATTGATCAAAAGCAGTTCATAGTTTGAAGAGTAGTTAAAGAGTACTTTCTGATTAATCTCAGACAGCTACGCCTGTCATATCACTTTGCTTCATTTTACAGATTATTAATGAACTAGAAGTTAATTTTAATAATTATTACAGATGCCCCAGGCCATCCACAATGTGAGATGACTTATGATTCCAATGCAATCAATAGGACAAATTGATGTGCAGATATTGCCTATGGTTGCACACTAGAATAACTGTATTCCAAATCACATTCAACCTATCTATTTAGCACAAACAGAAATTCCACTGGTTTTTCTATTTAATTTTCAGTGCCTTAGGGAAAGGAGAAGCAAATGGCAACTTACCATGGTTTTAGTTGGAGGCAATTTACTCTTCCTTTCCCAAAAGTTTTCCTTTTAATCACCTGGTTTTAAATGTGCCTAGCAAACAAATATTTCCATGTGTTTAAAAATAGTGACAACTATTATCACTGCTAACAGTTGCCCTGGGTTTCAGAGCTAGGGATTTTGGAGCTTAGTGTATGCTATCAGATTATAGGACATGTTTTTTTTCCTGCTGGGCCTAGAATCACTCTCTACTTGGTCATTCTTTTCATGACCTGCAAAGCTGGTTTGAGCAAGTCTTTGAAGAAAATTAATTGCATGGACCCCTAAAAACCCTTTAATATCTCTATGTTTGTTACTGGTTTGAGTGGGTTCTTGTACTCTCTATTGCCAGAAGCTGACAAAAAAAAGTCTTGCACAGTGAAAGGAAGATTAAATATAGTTCAGCACCATAAATTGAACAAAATGCCAAAGCATTTTAAAGATAGCCCATATATAACAGTTTACAATTAAAATATAGAAAAATCCTAAATATAACTTGGGAAGTAAAAATATGAATACTCATAAATCTTGTTCTTAAAAAGATTAAGTATTGATGTGGCAAACAAATGCTTTTATTCCTACTTTCTTCCCTATAGCAAAAATATTGCTGCCATGTATATTCCCACTGATGGAACAAATTTCCACATTTGATTCAAATGCACACTCCATTTTACTGCATGCTTTGACTTCTTCAGTACTAGCATAGGAGAAAATGCAAGAATTCCATAATAGATGGATACACATCTCAATATCCTTCCCCTCTTTCTAGGTCTAAATGAAGTTCTTACTAACTAAAATGACAATTGTCCATGAAATGTGATGTCAGGTTTCCCTTTTGGAAACTTTCAACAGCATAAAACTTATACCCTTACTGTTCTTACAAAAATTCAGTTGTGTTTGAGTCTACTAAGCTACCTGACTTGAACACCATGATGTGAAAAGATGTTCTATTGATACATTGAGTTACTATCGTTTTACATTCACAATTGTTTGTTAACTTCTTATTAAACTTCCAGAGTGTTTGCAGACAGGAAAAAGGGGTATATTGTTCCACCTTCTCTGTAGTATATTGATATTATGAGCAAATTGTCAGAAAATAATGGCGTGATTCTCACTCTTCTCTGAACACCTAAATAGGGGTGATAAGTGTTAAATAACTGGTGTTGTGAAAGGAAGAACATCACTGGACTGCATAATCAAATAACTTTATGCCATTCTGAATAACCATTTGCAGTTTTCATCACTTCTTAGAGCTGTATTGAGGGTGCACCAAAAAATGCCTGTTGTAGGGAAGGTGAAATGAATTGGCATCATTGCTGGATGTTATACTGGCATCACTTCCTAATCAAATCACTCAGGTTTTTAGGTTGATGTGGCTGAATATAGGTTGCTGTCAGAGCTCTGCAAACTGTGGAGCAAAACTGCGGCTGGGTTCAGCCCTTTGCACCCAGCATGCAATTCTAGCAGAAATCGCCGTGTGAGGTGGCCTAAAGGAAGCCTGTAAAGGACAGCAAACAAAAACATGCACTAATGCCTGCCAAAAGTCACTCAAAATTATGGGTCATTTCAGCAGACCTGGGAAGAGAAGGAATGTTTTATTTCTTTGTGACTTTTTCATCAGCAGTACTTTTGCACAATTTAATGATATTTTCTAAAAGCACCATAGGACAAGTCTTGCTTGTGTCTTTCAGATACAGTAGGGACTATAAATATATTTCTGATTCTAATAGTCTCCTAAAATTTATAGCATGTCTAAAAGCCCATTGCTCTTACACATAGGAAAAAAAAAAAGAGAAAATTATTATTTTTAATTACTTGTAAGTCCTTATTAATATATTTTTCTCTATCTCTTCAAGCTCAGCATCTTTCTAAGACAAGAAAAAAAATTAGTCAGATTTGGGTTTTTTTAGTTTCTTTATTTTTATTTTTATAGGTTTATTCTGCTTTAGTTTTAATTAAAATGTATCAGACTTAGTCCAACCCTTTGAAGTGCATACAAGAGAAGTTTTTCTTACAAAACTGGTTGATGAAGTTTTAATGCACAAAATTCACTTCCACTGTCACCTTACTGTTTTTCACAATGTTGTCTCTTTTCAATAAAATGCCTGTATCCACCAGCATACCTGATACCATGATTGCTACAAATACTCTCAATTGCTTATCTTGCATAAAATCTCAGACTAACCCAACTTCATTCTGAAACATGGTCCCTCTGTG
The DNA here is from genome assembly GCA_013397795.1 of Orthonyx spaldingii. Classification (NCBI taxonomy): domain Eukaryota; kingdom Metazoa; phylum Chordata; class Aves; order Passeriformes; family Orthonychidae; genus Orthonyx; species Orthonyx spaldingii. The sequence continues at coordinate 97,928 of VZTJ01003874.1, read as the reverse complement.
CAGTATGGGTAGTTACCTTTCATCCACGACATTTTCCTCTGAACTAGTTGGGTGTTTTTCCCTGTTTGCATTTGGAGTTCCTCTTATCTAATCCTGGCATACTGCGGACTGAGCAAACTGGTACTGTTTCCATCATATGATCCCAATGAGCATGTGGCCAGGGGAGCTGAGAAATGTTGCTCCTACAGGATGTCAGTAATGTGTAATCACTTTCCCGGCAGCAACTTCAAAAAGCTTCTTTGAATGAAAGTGTAAGCTAATGTTTGACACAAAAAGAATCAATGCACTGATTTCAAGCAAATCACTATACAGTCTTCCTGCATAATTTGTTAACATTGCGTGTTATTTGAATCTGTGTTCTCAGGCAATGGAGACTAATGCATTTTGGTACTGTTTCAGGTGTTCTGATGTTGTGAAATCCAATGTAGGACCAGATTATAACATTGTTTACATACAATAATTATTTATGGTGGTTGATCATGGCTGGATGCCAGGTGCCCTCCAAAGCTGCTCTGTCACTGCCCTATTCAGCTAGCTGCGGAGAGAAAATGTAATGAAGTGCTCATGGGTTGAGATAAGGACAGGAAGAGATCACTCACCAGTTACCATCTCGAGCAAAACAGATTCAACACAGGGTGATCAGTTTAATTTATTACCAGTGAAACAAGAGTAGGGAATGAGAAATAAAATCTAAACCTTGAAATGCCTTCCCCTGACCCCTCTCTTCTCTACCTCCCCCTCAGCTGTGCAGGGAGGTGATGGGGAATGGTGGCCAGTTCCTCAGCTGTTGTCTCTATCACTCCTCTTTCTTCAGGGGCATGAGACTCCAGGCATACTTCCTCTGCTTCAACATGCGAGACAGTCCTCTACAAACTTCTTCAACATCCTTCCCATGGAATGCACTTCTCAAACTGCTCCAGTATGGATCCCTTTCACAGGGTGCAATCCTTCAGGAAAGGCTGCTCCCATGTGGGTCTCCTGGACTGTCACAAGTCCTGCCAGCTAACCTGCTCTAACATGGGCTTCTCCACAAGTCCATGGGTCCTGTCAGGAGTCTGCTCCAGTGCAGGTTTCCCACGGCTCACAGCCTCCTTTGGGCTTCTGGTGTGGGGGTCCTCCATGGGCTTCAGGTAGATCCCTGCACCACCATGTACCTTCATGGGCTTCAGGGGAACAGCCTGACTCATCACAGCTCTCACCACAGGCTGCAGGGGAATCTGCTCTGGGACTTGAAGCACCTCTTCCTCCACTGACCTTATGTCTGCAGGACTGTTTCACATATCCTGACTCCACTCTCTGGCTGCCATTGTTGAATTTGTTGTCTCAAAGGCACTACCACCATCACTAATGGGCTCAGTCTTGCCAGCAGCAGGTCTTGGAGTCAGCTGGCATTGGCTCCATCAGACACGGAGGAAGCCTCTAGCAGCTTCTCATGGAAGCTGCCCCCATAGCGTCCCTGAAACCTAAGGCTTGCCATGCAAACTCAATGCATTTTATATAAATATATAAAATTTATTATATTGATCATTTAAATGATGGTATTAAAAATAAGTGACAGAAAGGGTATCAAGTTAAGTGAAAAAGTTGTAAAAAAAAAGACCATTTACATTTTTAAGTGAAGGAGAAAGATGGAGGAAAATACGAAAACAAAAAAAAAATCAGCTGTTCAAAAACTACTAAAAGGAAAGAGTGGGGTTTTTTTCTGTTTTAGAAAAGTATTTTTGATTTCATATGATTGGACAATACTGATTTTAAGCTAAGAGCAGTGGTAAAAAGTCCCCCAAAGCAGACAGTTTTATAACTTTCTTACGCTACCTATAGAGTCCTCTAGCAATAGTCTAATATGTTGTCTTTAGCTGTGTGGGAAGGGTCAAAGTATAGTAAGTCTAATTATGTAAGCAGCAGAGAAGCTGGCTCTTAGCAAGGTTGGTAACCACAAGAAATTCAGAGAATCAGACATCATCTTGGGAAAGAAAAAAAAGCTGATTTTTTTCCTTGCTTTTATTGGCAAATATTGGCATATTGATATGTATCTTATCTTTATATATTTATCTTCTTGAAATTAAATTAATGAATGAATGTTCAGATTGCTAGTGTGTAGTGGGACTTTTGCTTTGTTCTCTGGAAAATGTTGCATAAAAGTTCAAAAATGTCAGGTTTTGAGTCCATAGTTGTAGAATATCTTACACAAAACTTCAGTGAACTCTATCATAATAGTTGACTTACTGACCAGAAAAGACTAAAGTTGTCCTAAGCAGGAACTGTGACTGAAATGCCTTTGAGTCAGTTTAAATATATAAAGTCCTGAAAAAAAAGTATTTAATTTCTCAGACAAAAACTGGAGATGTAGCTTTGCTCAAGTTAAGAGATCTTCTTTGTATTGTGATGCAGGAGTGGTAGGATATGTCAGTAATATAGGTTCAATGAACATGGTGCACGTATCCTGTTAAATACTTTCTTAGAAACATTTAGACTAATTGCTTTTACTTAGAGTTTTCTGATTTAAATGTTCTCCAAGAAGCAAAGTTGAAGCTTAATCCCATCAACCATCATCTTTCTTAAAACTTTCTAGAGTTGCTGAGAAAGAGCTAATAACTGGCAGTAGATTTCATGTGCCCAGCCATATGATGTGAGAGAGACAGAGGTTTGCCTTTTAACAGATTCCCTTGTTTCCTTGCACACCCTAGGAAGTCTGCAAAGAAAATATATTCAGAAGCTTAGTGTCAAGTTTTTGAGCAGATGTTCTTTCTGCCTATACACCTCTCGGCAGATATCTCTGACTTTTTCTCCCCACTCATCAGCTAAAAGAAAGATATACAATATCTATACTCCTTTTCCTGCCAGCTATTAAGTTTGAGCCCCATGCTACTCCTTTTCTCCATGGGGAGATGAGCAAAGACTTAGAAGAGTAGCCAAAGGCTATAAATTCCTGGAACGGCACTGAAGTGTCAATACGAAAAGAGAATGGGAAAAGGGAAAAAAAGAGCCTAAGGATAAACGTAGAGTAAGAGATAGTGAAGATGGACAGGACTGAAGAGGCAATAGAGAGAGACAATATTTTAAGTGCTGGAGAGTAGGAGAGGCAGAGTTTAACTAAAAAGGATTTAGAAGCTAGTGAAATAAATACATAGAGCACAATTATGACCTCAAAAGAAACCTGGACGTCGGCCAATTTCATAAAGTTGGAAGTCGGGTAGTTGAATGCAATTACATTTAATTGTGGGAAATGTTTGTATGTTTGCAGGAAGTATCATTTCTGATCCTGAATCTTTTCAGCCATAAATCGTGGCTTTGAGAAAAGAATTTTGCTCTCTCAAATACAGCTGTACCACCTAATTGTTAGGGGTCAGTCTCTGGCAGTGAAGTTTACTTTGCTGAGACAGTTTCTGATTCATTGGAAAGGGCAAGAATCATGCTTCTGACTCCTGAATCAGAAGAGCTGCTACAAAGGGAGACTGAGTGGCAAAAAGACTGTGTCCAGGGCATTGGGTACTCATCTCATGGGCACAAGCATAAATCTCTTTAAAAGTCGGATGCAAAGCTACCTAGATTAATTCCATCCAGAAATATAGTGCACTTAGAGAAGGAGGTGCTGGCAAAGGTTAGTTCAAGGAAGGAGGGCTGCCTAGAAAACAGAAGTAAAAAAATATTCTAAATCATTGTTTTTCCAAAGATCTGAGGTTTAGATGCCATTTCAGCTTTTGAGATGAGAGTTTCCTGTAAAGCTGGACATTTATGAGAAACAAAATAGACTGAGGAGATGGGGAGGTGGTGAAAGGGAGTATGTAGGGAGGGATGTAAATGGCGTGAAAAGTGTGCTTACCAAAAAAGTGGGAGGCTAATGTTCAGTTTTCTCTTGAGCCTGAGGAGATTCAAACTCACATCTGCAGGAGCTTAAGGTAATTCGTTAATCACTAGGCTGGAGAATAATTAGATGACGTGCATTTACATTATACAGTGAAAGACTGACGCAGCTTGCCACCATCTATGTAAGCGTTTGGTGCCAAAAAGTAACAAGTTCAGGATTTTTCTTGCTTGTGTTCTCTCTGACCATCTGCTTTGTATGAAGAAAAATAATATCTGATTGCAATGGATTTAAAGTTATCATTCTCCTACTGATATGTATTACTGAAACTTATAAAGTAAAGAAAATAGTCTTGACACTTTCATGAATTTAATTGGATCCCACTGATGTCAGGGGGATTTATCATGCCCTGGACTGAGGTTTAACAAATAATACTTATCTCTACAGGTTCCAACCAATGGCAGGGAGACTCTGTCTTCAGTTGCAAATGGATTAAGGCGAAATGCTTTCAGACATTCGATACTGATTCCTTTTGTGGCAAGCTAATGAGCTCAGCCCTCACAAAGTGGTCTCAGGACATTAAGTTAGCAACTCAGCGGTGTCTGAGCATTAAATGGACAGCTGTTGTAAAGGGGTCACAAAGCCCTGTCAAAACAACAGTCTTCATCTTCTTTTTTGGAAATCATAAATTAAACAGAACTCACTTCCAAAAAATCTGCAGGCAAGGCTTTCACAGACTGTGTCAATTAAATAACAGTATATTTGGTGATAGAGTCACGCAACCATTTTCTTGTTTGTCCTCTCTGTTTCAAGTGCTCCTGCTCCACTCTATTACTTGCAAAGTGACTTGATCTGTGATGAGATATAATTTTGCTTATATTCCTTGCCTCCTACCCCTATAACTCCCCTTCAACTATTATTCAAATATCAGAATTTAATTCAGTAGGAAGGCATTTGAAATTTTCTACCATCACCAGCTTTGCCTTTCTTGCACAGTGTCGATGTGGTGAAGATATCCTGTTAGATGGCTGACAAAATATCATCTATTTGAGAGGAAATTAAAATGCCATAGTTAGCATTAGAAACCATTTGCCAATTAAATATGAGAAAGTTTAAGTTAGTACAAAATATTAATGAAATAGCACAAAGGTGATTTTCAAAAATGTTTAAGAAGATCTAAGGCGATGCCATTAAACACCTCTCTGGAAACTGGGATTAATTACCAGAAGACTGTTAAATTTGTTTTTAGTTTCTGTGTCCTCTTCTGATATTCCAAGTTTTTACCTTTAACCTGTTCTTCCTGTTGCTTACCACTTAGTCTCATACCAATTTTCTTTCACACTCCTTCCTTTTAGATTTTTTTTTGTGTTGCCTTTGTTCTCACTTCATTCTAACCATCAGCTTTCTGCATGTTTTTCTGTTCCTATAGAGTTTAAGAAGTCTTTTGCTTTTTGAGAACGTCTACATGGTTCTTCTCTCTTTTCCATAAGTTTTTTCTTATTTTGCAATTTTTTTGTATTCCCATTGTTGCCTCACAGTTACACTCAACTTTTCATTTCTTCCATTTCTGTCTTTGTGGTCACCCAAGCTGTAAATTTTCTTAACATCTTGGAGGGTATAACCTCCTTGGAAACCACCTAAAAGAGCACTTAGATCTATCATTTGATGAACATATAGATGAAATGCTAGATAATTTGAAACACACTGGCAGCAGACTGATAGTTATGGCATGGCAAGAGAAAAATATATTGACATTCTGTGCAAAATGCAGGCTCTCCTGTGAGATTTTTACATGCAGCTTGCACCTTTGTGGACAGCAAAATTAACCTCCACCACAGCTTATCTTCCAATGACAAAACACTGTGTGAAAGACCTACTAATCTGTCTTTTATATGAACCATCCAGAAATTTCTACTATTATATTTTTAAATGCACATAGATTTTTGAGATTAACCATCATATAGCTGTGTACATTATATTTGAGCTATTGCTCAATAAACTGGCATAATACAGAACTAGGCTGGATACTAGAAAGTAATACAGTGTGTTAGAACAAGCTGTGTTCTTCCTAAGAGCAACTCAGAGACACTGAGGTAATTAAGAATTTTCATTTCCAGCCAGAGGCTACTTCACCGCTTTTGGTGGTGTTAGTGGGGGGTCAAAAAACAATTCATCTTTATGAACTGTAGATAAGTTAGCAGCTTCTCAGAAGATTATTTCCTTGCCATCTGCCAAGCTTTATTTGGAATTTTCTTACATTTTTTCAGCTGAATAATGTAATAAATAAATAAGTTTTTTTCAATGTAGCAGAATGATACTTTAAGAAGAGATATCTCTAATCCTGACACTGTACAGGGACTACCCTCGAGCATACTCAAGCATACTCAGCTTCTCAGAATCAAGTGTTTTTTGATTGTCTCATATTTGCACCCAAAAATGCTGATAGCTTTAAGAAAAAAAATTTGTCTTTTAAGATACAAGAAAGCTAGGATTATTAATTTTGTTTATGCACTTAAACTCAAAATTATTCACATCTTCAGTTTTACATATACACAGGGACACATAAAAGTATTGCAGGGAATAGTCTGAAAAATGCAAGATCAAACAAATTAAGTGTCTAGAATAACTATTTTTCAGTAGCAATATAAATAAATTAAATAAGTAGGCATTAAAATTCTCAGAGACTGCCTGCAATCTGTCAGCTAAGGTGAAAGTCACAAAAATCTTACAATGCCACTAATAAAATAGAAAAATGCTAGTCTTAGTGTTATAAACCATTTGCCCAGTCATTTAAGGGCTGCAAACAAGATGGGATGCATTCATTTGTAGACTTCAGCATGTATTTTGTCTTGGCAAGTTACAAAATCAATCACAATACTAGAAGTAGGAAGGCATGTAGTTGAATAAATCCTTTGCTCTGTTAATGCAGGTCAGAAAGAAATCAGTGCTTGCATTTATGAACAACATTTCTCTAAAGATTATATTTCCATCAAACATATTTCAAGACCACATTGAAATACAATAGAGTCCATTTGTGCCAGAAAACATGATATAGAATCATAGAATCATTAAGGTTGGAAGATACCTCCAAGATCATTGAGTCCAACCTCTGACTGAACACCACATTCAGTCATTTCTTGAAAAATTCCAGGGATTGTAACTTCACCACCTCCCAAGGCAGCACATTCTAATGTCTCACCACCCTTCCCATGAAAAAATTCTTCCCGCTGTCTACCCTGAACCTCAGCCTGAGGCTATTTCCTCTTGTTCTGTCATTGGTTGCCTGGGAGAAGAGGCGCACCCCATACTGGCTACAACCTCCTTTCAGATGATTGTAGAGAGCGATAAAGTCTGCTTTGAGCCTACTTTTCTCCAGGCTAAACAACCCCAGCTCGCTCAGCAGCTCCTCATATGGCTTACAGAGGACATTTCCAAACAAACAACAGGTATTGATCATAAATTTGCAGATACATAATCTGTTTTCTTTGTCATTTTGACAAAACCCCTCGTCCATTTGCACTATCATTTATAAGAAGCCTCTAAATACTATTTTCCCATTTTTATTCACTTATGAGGCTTTTGTATGGCAGGAGGTGAATGTTTATGTTTTGTGAATCTGTGTCCAAAGTGCTAAGCAGCTGCAAGATCTGTCTTTCTGTTAATCATCCTAATTTCCTTGTGAGAAGATACTGCATTTCTGAAGTTGTTTGTTCATGTATTTTATTTATTTGTTAGTGAATTTTATAGAAATACTTGAGAACTCATCCAGTCAAGGTGGATTTTCATTTTTTATGTAAATTAAAAAAAAAAACCCAATGAAAAAAATCATCAAAATAAGGCAAAACCACTGGGAGTCATAGATTGCCTATGGCAAAAACTTGTTCCTAGGCACAGAAAGACACTTGGTTTTCAGAAAGAATCTTGAGTCCATTTTAAGGGCTTGAAGCACACAGTGAAAAAAAAGCAAAATGGAAACAACCCTTACAAAAACCAGCTGCTATTATCAATGTAAATACTAAAACCATTCGAAGTTGAAAAATGATAGATGAAGTTCTAGACATTATCTTTATGCAAGGCAGATTTGGCAGACAGACTATGTTTACTTGAAGAGTGATGTATAATTTCATTGTGACGCTGATTCTTCTAAGAACAAAAATAAAGTACAATCTGAATAATTGCCTGTTAATTGAGCTGTCATATATCCAATGGAAGACACTTGTTTGCTTATTTTTAAGTGCATGCATCTCTGCAAGCACAAATTTGGGTACTTTCCTGCTGTGGAATCTATAGGAAAATACAAGCATGCTTGCAATTGAAATACAGTTCACTTTCTATGAGATCTGTATTACAGGGAGGTGACTATGGAAGCTCAACCAGTTATCAACCTGGCAAAAATTATAATGAAGATAATAAAGTTTCAGAGTGAGGAAATACAGACAAAACATGGATAAAATACAGGCAAAAATATGAAAAAAATTTTAAAAAGTACCCGAAAGAGAAGTCCAAATAGAAAGTGGCATACAGTGACACAAAAGAAATAAGTTATATTTATTCTATTCATAAAAGTATGAAAAGTACAGAAAACAGCTGTTTTTGAAAATCGAGAAGAGCTCAATAAGAGTGGAAGCCAAAGAAAAATTATTAAAACGATAGCTAAAAATAATAGAAAAAAAGCATGCTTGTCTGCCAAAACTTATTTTATACACAGATACTTAAATCTTAGAATCATAGGTTATGCTGAGCTGGAGGCAACCCACAAGGATCAAGTCCAGCTCCTGGCCCTGCACAGAACCATCCCCAAGAGTCACACCATGTGTCTGAGAGTGTTCTCCAAACACTTCTTGAGCTCTGTCAGGCTTGCTGATATGACCACTGTCCTGGGGAGCCTGTTCCAGTGCCCAACCACCCTCTGGCTGAAAACCTTTTCCTGATATCCAACCTAAACCTCCCCCAACTCAGCTTCATGCTATGGTCAAACACGGTTCATCTGAATGGCAACTTGATATTACAGTCTGTAGGCAAATTTTCTTTTAGCTTAAACAGTACCTTGCTTTCATCCTGCTTGAAATACACATTGAATTGGTACATGGTGTTATTTATGTATGTCTGTGTTTTCTGCTGTTTTCTGATTACACACACAAATATATATGTACATATGCATGGATTTTTATTGTGACCTGATGATCCAAAAATTTAATCTGTTACAAAAGCTTCTTAATACTCCAAGATCCAGCAAAGAAATAGTTCAACAAATTTTTCCTCATGATTTCTTTTCATTATACAGTTCTGCCTAAAGTGCATGTTACTTGGCAGGTTTTCATTATAGTAGCACTCCAGACCATGCCCCTAACCTGACTTTCTGCAAACGATGGAGTAAATCTTATCTTAATGTACATGATCAACTTTGCACATTCTTCCACACGAGGCATTATTAATACATAACAACAACATTCTTTTCCTGTTGAATTGAAAACAAATGAAAAAACAAAATTAATTTTGTTTTCTGTAGCTACTTTCTATCACAGCCTAATACTGAATGCATTAATGTCTTTATTTTCCTCAAGGAAAATTCCACCTGTCCTGGATATGTTCTGGTTTTGTCTGGGATAGAGTTAATTTTCTTCCTAGGAGCTGGTACAGTGCTGTGTTTTGGATTTAGTATGAGAACAATATTGAAAACACAAGGATGTTGCTCAGTAGTGCTTACCCTCGAGTCGGACTGTTCAGTTTCCCATGCTCAGCCAGTGAACAAGTGCACAAAAAGCCAGGAAGGAGCATACACAGGACAGCTGACCTGAATTGGCCAAGGGGATATTTCATACAGAGTATTATGCCCAGTATATAAACTTGGAGGGGCTGATTGCTGCTCAGGAATAGGCTGGAAAGTCTTTCAGGTTTTAATGGAAATTTAATTTCCTTTGCATTTCTTCCAATTTCAGCATATTCTTCTGATATTTTTATATTAAAAAGTTTCCCAGTCTCAAGTTAAAAGAAAATGTTATTTGTCCCCTCCCTTCCTGTATGCAAACAGTTTTCTCTTAGGTTCACTCCCTAACCTCTCCCTATGTCCATCTATTACCCATCTGAAAACTTGTCTATTAATCTGCCCGACTGTATAATTTGTTTTGTGAGACATTATGTCTTCCTAGAGCAGGTCACCAAAAAAGCAATTTTCTGTTTCTGATCATATATCCCCCATCTGGGAGAAGATGTTATTTAAGAGGAAGAGGAAACAGGAATAACTTATTACAGTTAGGAGGGTTTTTTTATAAAAAACAAACCCTCATTGTTATCTTTAGGATACTAATTCTGAGGGGAATCAAAGGTTCAGCATATCCTGGTGTGTTTGGATACACATGTGACTACAACAATGCATGTGAAATGAAAACTTGAGTAGAGTTGACACCAATTGAAATACAATCAGAGGAAGTGTCACAAACAAACTTTTGTCTCCCTTAAGTCATGAAACTTTTGTTTCCAAGATCATGAATTCAGAGCAAGCATGCATGTGGCGGTGACCCAGCCGGTGGCTGTGGTCGCAGAGAGTGAGCAGCAATCTGCCACGCCTGCCTTCTCCATGTGGGTTAATGAAGAATCAAGGTGGTCAAACTATTCCCCTCAGCACAGTGAGTCTGAGGGGGATGGGGAAGGCAGGCATGGGTAGTTTCCCGCCACTCATAGTTGTCAGTCAGGTTCCATCTCCTCCCCTGTCCCCTCACAGTTATTTTAATATTCATAAGTTACCTGAAAGTTCTGTTACCAGGTTCTGTTGATTGGTTAAGTTAATGTATTCCACCCCTTTGTTTCGCCATTGGATGTTCCCCAATTACGTGTTATCCCCCTATTGGTTTATTCCCTTGTTCCTCCCCTTGGACAGCCCCTTTTCTTGCCCCTTTTAAACCCCTGCACACCCTCAGATCCCCGCTCTCTGTAGCATCCCCCCTTTGTTGCTCAAGAAACTGGAGTTGCTGCTACTTTGAGTCCTCCCTCTCCTTTGATGCCGAGCTGCTACACTGTTTCAACTGCTGCTGCCAGCTCCCCTGGATGAGCTGTGCCTGCTTGAGCTGTTGCCAGGAGACCAAAATCTGCTGAGCCTGAGTGCTGCAGAGGTCCGGCAGAGAGCAAAGCACAGAAGGTCGCACTCAAGCCACCGGGCAGCTTGAAAACTGGCAGTGGCCGGGCAGCGACACATGCATAGGAATATAAGTGCATAAAAGTGTTAAGGAAATAATCAGAATTTCTGAGGTTTGTTATTTTTAGATGCTTTCTCACTAGACAAACTATGAGTAAGTATATATAAATACAGGGGCTATTCAAAAAGAAAAAGTGGTTCAGCACAAGCAGTAATCAAGGCTAGTTATATCTTTTATTTGACTGAAATTTGCAGATTTTTAAATGTATTTCCATCAACACAGGTTTGCATCTGTGGGTGAGTTGCATTTGTAGCTGTTCTTATCCCCTTTAATGGAAACTTGATAAAAACATGAAATGAAAATAATGAATATTCACATAAAAAATATCTCAAGCATTTTTTGAAAAATGTCTTTGAAACCCAGTCCTTCCAAAACTCCTCTGATAAACTAGAAGTCTGTTATAAACAGTATAGCTGTGGTAGATAGAACAGGAGAAGAACCTTTACTGATTATATGGTCCTTAATTTAGGATTTTCAGCCAGGAAGCCAAACTATAGTGTAAAACAGAGAGGAGTTAAGTACATACATGTTAAATAAATACATGAAATTTCTGGTGCTTCTGTGAATATTAATTTACTGCTTTATTATTTAAGTGTCTGTATGTCTGGCACCAAACAATTCTTTTTAGGGTTGCTGTTGACCTATTCATTCACCAGTGTAATCATCCTCACACCAGTGGTACTATTGAGGGTAAAGAATATTCCTTAATTAAAAGATATCTTTATATTTTTCAATTGTTCAACAGTTGTTACTACAGAATATATTTTTCTACTTCTAATGTATCTTCCTGGGTTACTAGCATGCATGTTGTCAACAAGATCAAATAATTTGTGGTTTATGTGGAAAGCTGTGTTGTTCCATGAAGAAAAGTAGTGTGTAGCAAAATTTCATATCACAGTGTATCAGACAGAAATCTTTTAAGCTATACTTATGAAGACCTGATAGTGCCATCTTTTGCTGCATTCAAATGCACTCTTTTAGGCATGAACTCACAGGTAGGCTACAGAAAAGGGAAGAAATTTGTTCAAATATAGTTTTTAATGTGAACGCAAACTATCAGCTAAAGTAGAAATTAGCAGTATTTAATTCTGTGCTTGTCTGATGTTATATTTATTTGAGGAAAATGAATACACCTTTATGTATAAATATATAGCAAATAATATAAGGATACACATCTATTTGGTTTTACAGTAGGACACTCTAAACTTGTTTAGTTAACTTCAATTCTAAGTACAACAAATCAGCAGTCATTCCATGAGTTTTAATAGAGGGTGACAGAGAAAAATAGACTCAAAATATTATTTGATGTTACAAATTGCAAGGCACAATGTAGCCAGCTCCATCATATTGCTTTGGCTTACTTTTTAAGTTGCTTACCTCTTCATTTTCTTCACATGGTGAGCCTTTATGACTTAGCCTTTGCTGAGTTTCAACTGAAAACAAAGAGGAAAGAAGAAAAAAATAATTTTTTTAAGGGATTTGCTTGCACTCCTCTACAGGAGGCAACACTCCTAGGTTGAGAAATACTTCTCTAAAGAAGTGGGAATTGAGTATTCTTAATCCACTAGATCTTACAATGACCAGCTCTCCAAGGAGCTGCCTTGTTTCCATTATAACTTTTCTTTTATTGTGTGAAATATTTGAGAGAGAGTATGTGTGTGTGTATGTTCTTGTGCTCCTAAAGAACAAAGCAAAGACAATATAAGTTCAAAGTCTGTCACAGGAGGAGTTTTAGCTATGTGTGTGGTTCACGTAGATAAATCATTCCTTTTCAGAATATTCATTAAAATAACTAAAATTATTCTTTTTGGACTGATGTATTGAAGGGAGCTGAAGGACACAGAAAAAAAAAAAAAAAGTGGAAATTTTTCTTCTTTTTATTATTATAATGGTTAATTAATATACAATTAACTTAAAGAGAAAATTAAAATGAAAAATACTAAAATTAAAGCTGCAGAGAACTAGTTTTATTTAGCACCCTCATATAATTCTCCAAATGTGTTATTGTTGGTAAAGATCTGCCATTCAGAACCCATGGATGAAACAATTTTTCAAAGTTAGTTTTAAGTCCGTGCGGGCAGATGGCAAATATAATTATGCCTGGGACAGGGCACATACAAGATGTTAGACTGAATTTCAAAGTACAGTGTCTTTGCAAAAGAGCAGGTAGGATCCATCTTTTTTGCAATCTAATCATTTAGTTCCCCAAATGTTATGGTACCAGAGCATTCTCACCTTCCACTGACATCAATGGACATGGGAGGTGGAGGTCATCATTCACCACCACCCCCATCATTCAGCATCCCTTATCCCATCTTTGGGATAAGTGTCACACTATACTACAAGGAATCAGGGATTCAAGGGAGTTACAAAAAGTAGTGAGCATGAAGGAGCCTGGCTTTATAGCATCATGATGGAAGCTCTGCTTTCCAGTTCTCCTTCATAACAAAGTCTCTGTGTTTTACACCATTGTAGTTTCACACAGGCTGTAGACTCTGGGAATCCATGGCACTAACTTCTGGAAACATGCATCTGACTGCCCCTTCTCCTTTATCCATGAATCTCACTTATTTTTTTCATATTGGTAGCACTGGTTCTTTTCCTAGGTCACTGCAACTTTGCTTAATTTATTCCCCTCTGATATCCATGTGATGTCATTTTAATCCCACTCAGCCCAAAGTGGTGTTTAGTTAAATATATCTGGAAATACTCACTTTGAAAAGAATTAATAAGTTGAAGTCTACACCCAAAGTAAATGCTTGGTTTATAGCTGTGATCCAAGTCTCACAGAATCATTTCACACAAAATTCCAATCTGCAGTTAATCACAGGAAAAGAAATGGGATTTTAAACATGCCATTTTATTTTGTGTGTTTGCTAAGTTAATGTATCCCCCCCACACACTGCTATTGCTCTTCTGACCAATATTTGCATGTGTCAGAACTTGAAATTTGAATTCCCAGTTAAGCACAAAAATATCTTTCTTTCCTTGGCTTAAGGGAATTAACCAAGTTGTCAAAATTTGGAAGAGCAGAAATAACACAGATTAAGACCTGAACCTTTGGATTGTTCCTCCTCTAGCTGTTTGTAGCATGGAATAAGTGTACATACTATAAGTATTAAAGTACCCATAATTTTGTTACACAAGAAAAAAATCCTTGGAGCATTAGGTGTCAAAATTTAACCTTTATTATTTTTACTTCATTTTATATGTATATATATCAGTCTTTCCCAAGAAAAATAATATAACCTTATTATGAACAAGCAACAAAACCCAAGGAAGTTCAAATAGCTTCATTACAAATCTGAACATGAAATTCAGTTTATTATAAGGACCTAAGATCCACAAGTACCAAATGCACCAAAAAAAGATTTCATTCCTTCCTTTTTCTTATATGATTGGTGCAAAATGTTAAAATTACAATACTAATCATTTCTTACTGTCAAGAAAGTCATGGCACTTTACTGTCAAGAGCATACAGCCAGAGTCATGGTCACATTCCTGTGTTTTAACAATTACATATCATCTGAGTCTCAGTGATCTCCTGCATGCTTGCTTCAGTATTTTAATTTTGATTCATTCACCTTCACTGTGGTCTGGGCCATACTGAATCCTTTCACAATTGCTGCCCATTTGTGATTCTTCAACCACACACCAGAGTTTAAATAAGTGTTGTCTGTATTCTACCCCTTCAGCCTCACTGTAACTCTTTCCACCTCACCTTACTATGTTAATAAATTTGGCTGCACAAAAGGGAGAACAGGCTAGTGTGAAAGCATGTAGCATAGCAGCAGAAGTAGGATTATGTGAACTTTTATAACTCTTTAGATAATATTCTTTACTCCGCTGAACAACTTTATATCCCTGATTGATTCAAAGGAAGCAGCCACTGTAATTGAAATCATACTCATAGAATTAAGCATGGCTTTTCAAGAGACATGAGAGAGGAATTCTGGGGCAGAACAAAGCAGGGCTTGCCCAAGACATGCTTTGGTTTGTCTTATAGATATGAAGTGTACAGAAAGTTTTTTATACACTTTCATCTAATTTTTGACATGTCAGTTAATGGTAAGTTGAATTTTTCTCTTAGGACACCCATCCCTTTAAGGCAAGCTCTTCTGAATTTGAAGTCAGAACAAATGTGAACCACAGAATAGCAAAATGTGGCATAAACAGAAACTAGCTTATATTGGGACTCAATTGAGAGGAAAAAAAGCATTACTCCTGAGCAACTTGTTTATTCCAGGAGAAGCAAAATGTGTAAACAAACCAAGTAGACTCACATTGCTCCCAAAAATTACTACTTAATTTCTTGTTAAAGATCATTGTCTTCATAATTTGAAAGCCATGAAATGGTTGACGTTTTAAATGAGTAGTCTCTAATTGCATAATTATTGACATCATTATACAAGGCAGTGGATTATTAATGCACTAGTGGACATTTGGGTTGCCGAGTGGGAGAAATCTGGCAGCATGGTCTGTGTCATGAGGAAATGCAAATATGAAAGATGACCAATCTGAGGAACAAAGTGAAGGCACTACTACAAAACTGCTTCCTTACTGTAAATTTCTGGTTTAGTACTTTTACTGTGAACAAGTTAATAAATAACTTATTAAAAAGGCACAAACTTAATATTCAGTACAAAGAACTCTACAGCTCCATCAAAACTCTTAAAAGTATATTTATAGGTATCTGCAAAGCAGAATGGTACAAATAAGATATGTATCGCTTCCTTCTCAATTAATATATACATCTTGAGTATTTGCAACAAATTATTTTTGATTATGTCTGTTCCCATTCCCCTTTCTAAAATGTATTTTTTCAAAGCCATGATGGTAAAAATAGATTAAAACTCTAAAAATATCTTCTCTTAGATACAGCAAGAAAAAATCCAAGCTGTAGCTATCACAGTACTGCAGCTAATGTCTTGTTAAGAGCCCTTTGTAAGACATAGGTTGAAGAAGCTAACAGAGTATCACCAAGCCATATTTAATTTTCTTAAAGAATGTGATATATAAATATACTGAGACGCTGTCTTATAAGTAAATTAATGGATGGCACACCACAGCTTTTGCTTATTATTTTAAGAAGCAGTGTACAACCTTCAGTACGCTCTACTGAGAGTGGTCGCGGTTCATATTAATGTCAGCTAAGATGAATCCTTGAAGTTTACAAAACTTTTAACTGTGAATTTCAGAAATAAGTCTGTAAGATGCCTCATGCATAAAATGTCACCTTTAAAATATCACATGGCAATAAAAAATTTGGTCACAAAATGAACGCCACAGGAAAAAGCAGGAACTTATTTTCATTAGACACCTTAAAGATTTCCTTAGATAATAATTTTCTATAGTAACTTCTTGACCAAGTCAAGCATGTAACTGCAACTGATATCTCAAAATGTGGGAGAATATTTCAAACATTAATAAAATATAGATATAGTAAAAGTTCTCACATTAGTACTAATATTTCTGATTATGATAGAAAAGGAAATGAGCTATTGGAGGTCAAGGCATAAAATTATGTACTCTTGGTATTTTTTCCTTAATTGTTCATATTTGTTTACATGCCTTATCAACATTTTAAAGGATAGTAGCTTGCTTCAACAAGAATATAAACACTTATTAGATCAAATGAAAACAGAAGTCATATTATCCAAAGATAGTGTCACCAGGGTTCCCATTCTTTGATCTTAGTTTCTTGGCTTAAAGCTGTGGGAATTCCCACAGCTGTTGTAAAATTTGAACCCAAGAAGCAACAGTAAAATATAGATTTTTTAATTGCAATATTTCAGTTATTTAGTTATTAAACATCATTAAAAATAAAAGTAGTTCCTTATTTGTTGCAAATTGGCATTGATCTAGCTGCTACCAAAGAGAAAGTTCATTCAGCAAAATGCAAATCTCTCCAGATAAACTGAATTCTTCCTGCAGTCTGTAAAAGAAATAGGCATTTTTAATTAGCAGTTCATTTCAGGTTTTGGACTTCTTCTTCAACATTAGGTGAACTGTGCCTTGAAAATATGTATTTCTTTCAGATGTCTGAAAAAGAAGCCTAAGTTGGCCAGATATTTACAATGAGGTAACATGAATCTGACCCAGACTTCTTTTACTTGAAATTGATCCATCAGATCATGAAAAATATCAGATTTTTTTTTTTTTTTTTAGCTCCTTAGAATGAATCGTATATTTTTGCCTGTCAATTCAGTTCTGGCTTATTTGCTTCTACTCTCACTGATGCCCTGTGTGCTACTTCATTCCCACATCTCCTCAGTATTTCACTTCATTTTATTGCTCGTTACTGATATTTGATAGGTGACTTCCAGTCAGCCTGAAGGAAGAAGGGGGAGAATTAAGAAGAAAATTATTTATACTGACAAAAACTTAAAATGATTGCATTGATTTGCCATATATGATGTTCTATTATCTTGTATTGGAACCTATAATATATATTTATAGCCATGTTTTAGAAAACTTCTGTCTGATCCTACAAAAATATTTTAGTAGATATGACGTGTAGTACATATCCAGATATTTATTAAGCTTAAGTAATAGCTAAGCAGCAGGAAAAAGACTGGAGTAAAAAATTAGTTTAAATGGGTTTAGTTCTCCCTAAGTTTAAGCACTGAAATACTTTATCACATATTGTCTAAACAAAATGAATCACTTTACTGGTTTTGACTGGGACAGAGTTAGTTTTCTTCACAATACCCATTACAGGGCTGCGTTTTGAATTTGTGCTGGAAATAGAGTTGATAATAGAGAGGGTTTTTTTATTCCTGAGCAGAGCTTACACAAAGCCAAAGCCTTTTCTGCTTTTTGTACTGACATCTGAAAAGGAGGCGGAGGGGACATGGGAAGTTGGAGGAGATGCAGTCAGGACAGGTGACCCCAATTGACCAAAGGGATTTTCCAGACCATATGACATCATGCTCAGTGCATAAAGTGTGGGGAAGAAGGAGAAAGGGGGCAACATTTGGAGTGATGGTGTTTGTCTTCCTAAATAATCATTACCTATGATGGGGTCCTGCTCTCCTGGAGATGGCTGAACACCTGCCCTTGCAAAGCAGTGATGTAATTCCTTGTTTTGCTTTACTTGTGTGTGCAGCTTTCGCTTTCCCTATTAAACTGTTTTTGTCTCAACCCACAAGTTCTCTTGCTTTTGCCTTTCTGACTCTCTCCCTGATCCTGCTGTTGGGGGACTGGGAGAGTGGCTGCGTGGTGCTTCGTTGCTGGCTTACATTGCTGCATTACAGCTTCCTATCATCCACTGTTGAAATAGATTAATATTTAATTATGAACATATGTACTCAAGGAAATCACAGATAGGGAAAGAACCCTTCCAATTAGTAATTCACTCTGTTTCCGTGACATTGAAATATTGCTTCCTACAATGTCTCTTGTCCAGATGAGCTTTAAGTGCCTTATATGATTTGGCTGCCACACTTTCCTTAGCAGTCATTTTGACAAAGTAATCACACCTCATTGCCAGAAAGTTTATACAGACATTCAAAGAAAACATCCCTCCTGAACTTTCATTCTTATGATCTTATATCACTGATAACACTTGAAATAATATTGTTGGTGTATGTAGCTGCGCATGTCAATATCCCCTATTTTACAAGCTGAAAAGCTAATTATGTGTATAATATTCAAGTGAATGAATCACTGCTTAATCTCTAAACTTAATTTTTCTTGGAACTGTGGCCCAGAGTTAATATTTCCACAGGAATGTCTGCATCAGCTGGTGGAGTGAAACAAGAGGCATTAACACATACAGCAAAACCATCAATGTTGAAGACCTGATGCTCACACTGGATTTGTTCTAAAGTATAACTTCTGTTATGCAGACTCAAACCCCTTGAGACTGCATCTATCTTCCCATCCAAAGTTATGTGAAATGAACCCCTTTTTGTGTTCTGATACTGCTCCGCTATGCAAATCAGAGAGTTAGGATGAGAGAGATATTACTTCTGAAGTACACTCCTGTCTAATCTAAACCACCATGCAGATGCAGCTGGTTCCAAAGTACCTACATCTGAATTCAGTGACTGCCACAAAACTATACATCATAAATGAGATTATACATTTTGTCTGTGACTCATTTCTGCAGCTCAAAATGCTTGTCATGATGCATTGTGGACAGTGGAAAGGCAAAATTCCAATTGAAGTTACAATTCAGTATTGCAAAGGCTTTTTCATTTTGTGTTTTGCAAGGCTTCTTTTCTATTTGATGTCCTTGCTATAGGTTATATATTCTTAAATGTATCCAGTTGCAACATCTCTGTTCTGAAACTCACATAAGGTGCAATTCTTGTTAATACTATTACAGATAATTAGCCATTGAAACAACGTACCTAGCATCATGATAAATTCTCTAAAATCAAAGTTTTGAAATTGAGAATAGATTTATTTCTCAAATACAGAGCCTTACTCATACTAAAGTTATATAGAAATCACTTGTTAAAATTCTGTGGTCTGTGTTATGCAGGAGGTCAGACTAGATGATCATTATAGTTCCTGCTGATCTTAAAATTTATGGAACTGTGAAACATTTTGATATTTTATGTGCATATTACTAATCTCTTTCCTTTGAGGTTTTCATAACACCTCCCAAATGAATTTAGTATTATCTCTGAATTTCATTTACATGCTGTAAATTCGGCTGAATATATTGCCGTTTATCAGTGCACTGTTTGCAGTCCTTCAGCAAGTTTTCATTCTGTGTGACAGTGTTCATATTCATGCCAATTTGAATTAATTTTGTGAGCAGGATTTCGTTTGACACTATATCAAATGCTTTAATAAAAGCTAGATATATCACATCTACTTCATTCCCCTCGTCAACTGGTTTCGTCACTTTATCAAAACAAAGGATTCATGTTTGTCTGGAATGCTTTGTACCTTGCTAATCTATTTCTAATTTTAATTATGGATCACCAAGTGAGAGGTGCTAAAGGGTGCTATAAATGTTTTCTTTACAAACTAAAGCCTTTAAAAATATAAAAGGAGATGAACCTCACATGAATTTGTGAATTTGGAATACATTCATATTTTCTGTCTACTCACCTCCCACAGCTGAAAAACATGCACATTTCTCTGAGTTCTGAAGATACTCAGAAATGGTCATTGTCAATAAAAGTGGACAGAGATATGTCTTGATTTAGTTTGTCTGACAAGCTAGTATGAGTAATACATACTTTTTTTTTTTTTTTACATTGTGCACAAATAGTTATGGGGTTAAAGTTGAATATGGCTGCCTTGTGAAAATATTTTTAGTCATAAATTTCATCTTTCACATCCCTGAATGTATGATAAACCAGAGTACTGGGCTCTCCAAGATTCACTGCCTATTTCGCAGGCTCTGAAACTGACTGTATAAAAACTTTTACTAGGAATGTATAAATAGAAAAATATACACATCTCTCACACATCTGCATTCAGAGTACACCTCTGCTAAAATTAGACATCTGAAACTGGACTCTTCAAACCTTCACAGTCATAGAGGGTCAAGTCTGAGAATTAAGTTAGTTCAGGATGAGTTTTTGTTGAAGTCTTTGTATTGCTGCATTCCAAGTGTAAAAAAACCCAGGAAAGGTGGGGCTCTTGGATCGTCTGTATTCCATGCCAATATACAGGTATATAAATGTTGTGTATATACAGGTACATAAATGTTCTGTCTTCAAAAAGTAAGTTGTGAACTCCAAGGAACATAGTGACAAAAATCTATGCTTAAGAGTGGATCAAAATACATTTTAGTTTTGTTTTCCTCTAGAATTTAGGAATATTTAAAAAATAATAAGGGTTTCAAAACTGAATTATCAGCTGAGTAGATTTATAAAATGGACAGCTTGGTAAGTAATAATTTTGTTCTAATTATTCATGCAAATATTTCTAAAAGCAATAGCTGCTTGCAGCTATGATAGGGTGCCAATTTTCTAAAATAAGCTGTTGTATAAAGGCACTTCTAAAAATTCATTGGGTCTGTAAATGAAAATTAATTAATGGAAAGAAAAGAAGTCTTGGGATAAAAATAGGTATTAAGTCAGGAGCCTATGTATTTATTTGAAATTACTGCCTTCTTCTTAAAGCCAAAACAAGATATTTGTTCTTACCTCCACACCGTTGTGAGGATATACATGATTGTTATGATATCAAGCTCTTGCTTTTTTACAAGAAGTTTTGAGAGTAGGCTCAACATAATATGACAGAATGCAAAACAAGTGTCGTATTGCATCATTTTACAAAAAAACGTTGGGGCTCTTTGATTTTACTATATACAAAGTTGAAAGAATGGGTGAAGAAGAGGTTTCTAAAATCTTATGAGTTCCTTCTTCCTGTCTTTTACCTTTGTGTCCTGTCCCAAAATTTGCAATGCTTAAATACACTGTACTTGCTCCCTTATTTAGTTGATTATCATCTAGTAAAGGACTGTTTTGTACTGAAATATGGGATTTTATAAATTATCTCATAAATCATGGGTTGTCATAGATCAGAAGTTGCCACAAGTATGCTTTTTCAGCAATTCAAAAATAAGTGATTCTATATTTTTGCTTTAGACTGTTGTGGACTATTTTATTCAGCAAAATAATTGGACTTCTTAGATAGTTTCTTAAGTAAATAATAAAATGCATTCAAAAATTTTCATGCTTTTTTTACCTAATAGCTATATATGAACATTTTCGTATTCTGAAAATAACTTTGAGTTAGTTTGCTTTTATTAGAGATGCTCTCATTAAGTCACTTTCATATCCCAACATAATCTTTTAGCTTCCTCGGTCTTTCTCATCTCTGCCTCATTTACTTAGTTCCCTTGGCTGCTTCTGCAAGATTTCCTGGTCGTGTATCTAATCTCCTCCACGGCCTGTCCATTCTTCAGGCTGTTCAGCATCACACAGAAAGAAATACCGAAGAAAACCAGTGATTTGAATTTTCATGTTCTGTTTCTATTTATAGAACAGCAGCCAAAATAAGAATCTGCTTGGTATTGAATCCTTAAGTCGTCAATATTCCAGGCAAAATATAGGAAATTAACTTTTTGAGGTAATTTTTTTTCTGTCCAATTTGCACCTATTTCAGGGAGGCTGTTGCTGTATGTAAGCAGAGTTCCAGAAATAGGGTAGTGTGATATTTTGAACATTATAAGTTTCTACTGGGTTCAGATCAATAAGTATCCAGATGAATATTCCCTTTGGCTTGATATTGATTTTTTCTAATAGTAATGGGAAAATTATATTGTTTTCAAGGATTTAAGAACAGACTTCATTTTTGTATAATTTAATGGAAGGGGAAAACATTCTTGATTTAAAAAATTATTAGGTACACTCTTCACAAAAACAACTATAAGCTGTAACTCTTCATTGCTGATGTGTCCCAGTATATTTTGGTCCAACATATCTCTGTCCTGTGTTTTCATCTCATGCTTTTCCAAGATAAAAAGGGAGATGAGGGCGTTTGGTTGCTGCAACAGTCTAAGCTTCCTTGGAATTCACAGGTTTAATATTAAAATTATAAATACTTTGTTAGTAATCTTGTGTGCTTGAGGGGTGTGTATGTGTGTGACTATACAAAAATATGTACACCCCTGTGACAAATTAGCCATCTGTTTTAGCATTTTTTTGTGACATGAGACAAAACTTCGCATCTCAAAATAGACAAAACTGATTCTTCTCCCACTATCTTCTTCATTTTACCAGAAACGTTGAGGGGAAATATTTTCAAAGCAAAATAAATACATTAGCATAACCACTCTTGCAAATTCTGGTCTGTTTATCTGCAGTCAGATGCAAACTATAAAGAGAAAGGATAAATAGTTTCAGAATTAACTGCATGATCTGAATGTATACCATGCTCTGCAGATCTCTGCTCATACTGTCATTTTTGTTCACATATTTGGCACTAGAGCTTGCAAGAAGTTTCTGAATAACAGCAGAGCGGGTCATTTCTGCAATGTCATACTGCCTGGGAGAAAAAAAAGAAGTCCAGAGGAATAGTAACTCTGTAAGGGGTGATAAAGGTGATAATATATGCAGGGCTCCTAAGTATCATGGATTCAGTGTAGGAAGAAGGGGAAAGGAAATGATAGTATGTGCTGAAGAGATTTATATCCAAGTGTACTATTTCTTGAAATACATTTGTAAACAGTTTGTGAAAACCCTGTATTATTTTAAAAATATTGGCTAGCATGCCATTCAATGAAACTATACTATTGAGGATAAATTTCACTGAAGAAAATTCAGTGATATCTGCAAGTTTCACGAGGAGGCAATTAATTATCAGTTATCTATGAAATAGTGGTTGCCAACATCTGTAGACATCTGCAGCATATCAGAATGGCCACCTCTACCTTGCACAGTATTGTTAAACATGAAGATCAGTGTATACTATACAAGGACTATGCTCTATGCTTTACATAAATTGAGGTCATCTTAAATAGCATAACTTCAAGACAGAAATACAAAAATAGGGACATGCCATATGTACCCACACATGAGTATACAGGTTAAAGTTTATGAGTAAGAGTGCAGCTTGCAGTTTTATTGATTGCATTTGGCTGTAGAATCTTCCTATTCAGTTTTATTTGGAGGGCTGATTAAGTTGTTTGATTTTCAGTTTGAGATAAAATCCTACCAGAGAGAATATCTGGTAATTTTTATACTCTTATAAATATTTTTTCTGAATTGGCTCACTATCCATATCTTGTTTTTTTTATGAGACCTTCTTTCCAAAATTCTTTAAATAGAAATTTGTGTTTGTCCGTTAGTTCTCCAGGGTCTTTTCCTATTACCTCCTTAAAGAAGTCCTTAGACATTCCAGAACCAATTCTGGGAAAGCTTTCTCAGCAGAGTTTTCCTTGAGGGGAGGTTTGTTGACTTTCATTTTAGAATCCTTCCTGCAAAAAGGCTTTCTTTTCCCTACACCTTCCCTCTTTGTAGATGACCAGTACCTGTGAGTTGCTACATTCTCAAAACACAAGTTCTTCCTCTCACTCTGCACTATGAAATTATCTGACATGACGACCTAATATGACCAACATATTAAAACTGTTTAATCCAGTTTCGGTAGCAGGGTTGCAAGTTCCTTTTTGCATGCACTCTCAGCATCCCAGTATTATTAGGACTCCTGTATAACAATCCCAAACTGATACAGCTGGGAACGGCTGGAATCGTCTGTACTATATGTCCTCAAGTTTACTCATATGTTACTACCAAAATGTACGTGAAGGAAGGAATCAGTTATTGGCTAGTCTAGAAAGATATCTCATGAACTTGGGCTGAAATGATTCCTTGGTGTGAGGAATAGGTTTGTCCACAGATGATAAGATAGCATGAACAGAGCAAATTATGCAGACAACCTGAGGTACTGTCCTGCTTGTCCTGCCTGCTGGACACTCATTTCCAAAGTGGATTTCTTCAGAGTTGTTTCAGCATGGCACTCAGTCCTGGTAAGAGATGCTTTCCTTCAAACCCCAAGAATTTCTCTGTCATGATTTCAGTTAGAAGTGGGAATACTACTAATCCCCTGACAACGAAGCCAGCAGAGGTGAGATCAAGGCTAGGTCATTCACATATTAGCTGGGGGAGCAAAACAAACAGCACAATGACGAGAGTAAGGAGAAGTAAAATTATCCACTCTCTTCTGCTCCCTTGCCAAGGCAAGGGGAAAAGGGGCAAATAAAAGAAAGCTGTGAAAGATTGCTCATCCTCTTCAGTCTGCTCCTGGGACAGGGCTGCTGTGTGCTGCCTCTCCTCCCCCCTCGCAACCCCTCAGTTTTGGGTGGCACCAGGGTTAGGATCAAGCCCCTTGCAACTGGAGCTTCTATTGGAAACAGAAGTTCCATCTGCTGAGGGTTTATGGGACTGGACCCATAATTTGCTCAATTACTAGTGTAAAGAAAACCATAGGGAACCTGAGTAACAGCAGCTCCTAACCAAGCACATTTGCACTTCATCTGAAACTCGGTATGATTTATCAGGATCACACCCCCTCCTTCTCCAGGATCTAAAGCAATTTGTGAAGCTTAAATCAACTATTAAATGTATAACTAGGAGATAAAATCACAAACCCAGATCTAATTGGTATAGCTTAAATTAAGTTTTACATTTATTGCTGGGAGATAAAATTTGGATAGAATAACTATTACAACAGAAATAAGTAAAAGAAAATAGGTATGGTGTGGGACCTATGGTAACTTTTATTTAAAACACGTGTCTGATGGAGGCAGCAGTCTGCAGAAAACATCTGATACTACTACACTGCAATGCCCATTTGCTAGACCAACACCCTTCTGAGCAGTGAGGCAAAAAAATTAGATCTTAAACACAATGTTGGTTTTGGAAAATATATAAGAACTTAGGAAGTTCAGTCAATAACCCAGGCAGGTTATGTGTACAGCCTACTGCAATAATCAATCTCCCAAGGAAGATTTTTTATGAGCAAATTTCTTATGAAGGTTTAAAAGTACTTTTGAACAGAAACAAAACAACTGGGACAGATAAGCTGGCGAAGATAATTACAGAATACTGTTATCCAAGGAGACTGAGAGTAAAAAGAAAATAAATGATGAAATTAAACTTAAAGCAGTGTAGTTTGTTTTTATTTCCAGTATAACAGACCTTGCCTTAGGTTTTTCATGTTCTCATTCTCAGTATGTCCTTTTCATCTCCTTTTGCAATTTTATAATAGGAAATATTGAATCATTTTTCCATATCTGTTATTCTTATTGAAAAGCTCAACAATTCCCTTCAATAGATGCAATTTGTTAGTTTCAGAATTAGAGAATAATCTAGGTTGCTAGTGCCCTCTGGACATCACCTGATGTAGTGTTGGCTGAAAGGAAGGCATATTTTAGAGTTTAGTGATGTTACTCAGAGTCTTGTCTAGGCAAATATTCAATTTCCTCAATGAGACGGCCTCTCCCAGCAACCTATATTCAACTTATTCCATTGCTTGACCAGAGTCACTGTGGAGTTTTTTCCACACATCTAAAATGAAATTCCTTTGCTGCAGCTTGTGTGCTGTGTCTTTCCTCCTTCCAGTGTACACTTCTGAGAAGAGACTGGCCTTGACTCCTCTATAATCACTAATTAGGTATTTGAAAACCTCGATTAGATACTTTCTCCTAATCTTCTTTTCTTAAAATTTAAGCGCACATGTTATTAAATCTTAAATGTAACAGTTTTTTGGTCACTCAAAATTTGCAGAAACCTGAAGGAGAGCATGACTATGAGAAGGAAGGAGATAATCAGAGTTGATGCAACAATTTCCACCGAGTCCTTTTTCCTTCCTTTATAATAAGAACTAAAAAAAAAAAATCACTACCTATGTTTTGCCAGACCTTTCCAAGCAAACCTGACAGGAAATGTTCTGACTCAGTCCTCTAAAGCAAGGTGAAATATCAGTGTGAACAGAAGAGTTCTAAGGAGAAATGCACAGGAGACAGGCCCAGGTATAAAAATATTCAAAATTTCTCAGTTCTTCACACAAATGAGAACAGCTCTTGAGTGCTTGCTGGAAAACAGCACTCTTACCTGCACAGGAGATTTCATGCTCAAAAGATCATACAAAGGACTCTGGCTGAAAATCTCCAGCCTGAGTTGCTCTGCTTAATAAAGATGATGACTGCTCAGTGACCTCTGTCACTGAGTATTTCTTATCCTCATATTGCCCAACAGACCTGTAAGTGTTTGCACTTGTGCAAATACTTTCTGATTCCTGACAGACCCCACTGGAAGTTTGGCATAATTAATATTTTTGACCTCTTTTTTTGTTGTTTTTAATCAACTTTTGCTTTTTCTAGTGGTTCAGGTATTCTCCTTCCTTACATTCCAGCATAATTGAGTCTAGGAGCTCAAAGGGATTTTCGGAGGACAATTTTAATTATACCTTTCTCTCTTTTCATGGAGACAGGTTCAGATAACCAGAATATCCTCCATATGGAAGAGATGGAGATAGACCACAAGCAGGTAAAGTGAGCTGAGCTTAAACCTAGTTTTAGGATTAGCCTTTGCCACTCTTATTTCCATTAGGAGGCTTCCAAAAGAGGTTTGTAGTAGAAGAAGATGTTAATCTGCTGAGTTGCAGCAAATAACTGCAGCAATTCTTGTGAATGACAACTACTTCCAGAACTTGCTGCATGGCATCTGGAGCAGGTTATCATCAGGGATAAAGAACTAAAATGTGGGTGTTCTGCATTTCAAAACCAAATTCCTAGACAAAAGCCTAATTTCAATGCCCTTTTCATCTCCCTTTAATAGGGAGACAACTTGACAAACCTTCGCTTCTCTGTAATGGATATTGTGTGCCCATATCATAATTACTTATCTGCTCCATGTACCTGGAGACAGGTACATTAAAATCAGTCAGCCCACTTGGTTTAGCTTCTACAGCTCTTTTTTTCTCAAAGGCATAAGTTGTGGTTTAGCCCCAGTCAGGAAAGAAGCCCCACAAAGTCATGTGCCCTGTCACCAGCAGGATCGGGGAGACAATCGGAAGAGTAAAAGATGGAAATTTTTTGGTTGAGACAAAGACAGTTTGATGGGGAAAGTAAAAACTGCACATGCAAGCAAAACAAATCAAGAAATTAATTCTCTGTTTCCCTTGGGCAGACAGGTGTTCAGCCATCTGCAGAAGAGCAGGGCCCTATCACATGTAATGGTCACTTAGGAAGACAAACACCATCAGTCCATATATGCCTCCCTTCCTCCTTCTTCTCCCCACTTTATATACTGAGCATGGTCTGGAATATCCCTTTGGTCAGATGGGGTCACCTATCCTGGCTATGTCTCCTCCCAGCCTCCTGTGCACCCCTAACTTCCTCACCAGCATAGCAGTGTGAAAAGCAGAACAAGCCCTGGCTCTGCGTAAGCCCTGCTCAGCAATAACAAAAACATCTCTGTATTATCAACTCTGTGTTCAGCACAAACTCAAAACACAGCCCCACACCAGCCACTGTGAAGAAAATCAGCTTTCCCCCAGCTCAAACCAGCACAGCATTGGACAACAGAGAGTCAAAGGGATACACTGAAGCATCTTTAAAATAAAACATTATGTATGCATAGCAAATTACATCCTGTAAAAGACAGTATTATAAAGAATCCTACAGTTACATATACAGTGGTATATATAAATTCCATTGAAGTCAGATTGTTTTCTCTCAGGATTGGAAACAATAATGCATATATTAAAATTAAATAAGTAGATAGATAAATAAATAAGAACATGCCCCAAAATTCCCTCCTCAAAGAAAGAAAAAAAAAGCAACATCTTAATTGTGTCTTTGACAACCTTTGCTAGCCATTCATTTCTTTCTAGGTCTAGAATATTTATCCATGTGATGGCAGATAGAGGGGTTGAAAGGAACAAGTAATGCCCCCAGTGTTTCTCTACAAATTCATTTTCAAAGCTTCAGAACAAGAAATTCACAGATCAAGCAGGTCTACTCTAAAGTACAAAGCATGTGGCAATAGAATAAATTAGGTTCTGATTAGCTGATGCAAGTGAGTACAGTTCTGTTGAATTCCACAGAGGTGTATGCATTACCATTAGCAAGGGTAATATTGCTAAAATTACTTTTTTTTTTTTTTTGATATCCACAGAGGAAAAATGCATACAACTTGAGTCAAGGTTCTTCATGAGCTCCCTTTTTAATTTTTCATCTTTCATTAATTCTTATTAGCTTGTAAAGCCTTTGACTCAGACTCTGTAACTCCTCTCAAGTACTGCATTAAATTGGGATATCATAATATACAGAAAGCAATATTCAGTCTTTACCCTCATTTGCGCAAGGAATGAGTTGAGTTTAGCTTAGATGCACTTTTAGAAAATAATACTGTTTCAGATGTGCATGTTTAAAAACTTATAAAAAAAAACCCCAGAAAAATAAAACTAATTCTCCTCAGAAATACAGAGAAGTGGTTATATTTCTTTGAGGAATTAACATTTGGATATATAGCCAAGTACTGTTTCACTTCCTTTGCCGTCTAGATGATCTGTGCTTTAGGTCAACAATTATTTAATAGGGTATTTTGAATATTGGGGTGTGGCAGTGTTATTGGTGTTATTGCTTCTCTATAAGAATCACCTGTTACTTACTCTTTCAATTTATTTTCATGAGGAGGATTTATAAGCATGATAATATTTCAGAATTTTACTAGGAAACCATCTTTAAGTTTTTTACATAATTTAAATTCTTATTTGGCTTGAGTAATTTTTATAACATTTTTCCCCTTTATTTTCTTATTGAATAACAAAACAATTTAAAGCAAATTGTTCCTTTACTTTTCTTAACACTAAAACTAAATAATTAACAAGATCTCTGTGTAATATCTTATCTGATTTTCAAGTTAAGAAATATTTCTTTTAAATTTTGATTGCCCTTATGACTGCAGTGGGAAGTCTTTGTAATAGAGAATTTAAGAAAACCCTGATAACATGACAAACTAAGCTGAATAATTAAAGCAGGTTTTAAAAGTCTGTGTAGGGGATAGAAAAGAGGAAAAGCTGTCAGAAATATTTATAACAATAGACAATTATAATAAAAATTCTGTGTATTATAGTGGTAATTGTGGATGGCGTTAGATACATGTAGCAGCCTTAATCAATCTAAACATTTTCTTCACCACATTCCATTTTTTTAAAATAGACATAATGAAAATTAAGTTTCTCTCAACATTAAGAAAAATAAAAAAAAAAACCCTGACACATAAGCATATATCTAGAGATTTTGACTCATCTAACTGCAAAAGACCTGAATGGACTGAGTGGTACCTAATAAATACCAGGTAAGATAACTGTAGCTATTGAAAGACAGAATGGGAAGGGTTGCTTTCAAGAACTGGTGTAGAAAGGCTATTTCAGGATAGCAATTTCAGTGGAATTAAACGTAAGGAGTTAAAGCAACATGGGGAAAAAATTGAGTAAGGGTTTTTTCAGGATATTGGTTTGTTTTTTGGTTGGTTTTCTTGGTTTGGGTTTTTTTTTGCCTTAACAGGGGGACAACCTTTCAAGGTGGAATTTGTCTACTGGGGGAAAAAAAAGGAAGTTAAAGAAATACCAGGAATACAATAGCAAACTCTAAAGAACAAACTTTTCCTTTTCTTTTTTCCAATATCTGAGGAAAGAGGAAGGTATTTATTAGTATAAAATAATGGAATTAAGAGGAAGAATCAATCATGATGGACAAACAACAAATAGATATGAAATAAGCAAGGAAGTCTTTTGCAGAGCTAATGGAAGTAGTTTGACATATTGAGAGGAGAAGAAACAGATGAGCCTCACAGAATGAGATGTATATGGATTCTATTACAGAGTTAAATATGTTTTATAACAGCATATTTACAAAATGTATTTTGCCTGAATTTTCACTAAATTGTTTCTCAATCCTGGTGTCTCTCATAGGAATTAAATTAATTTTATTCCATCCACACTGTTCACAGAATATGGAAACAACTTGTCCATGTAGAATGATTCACTGATTTGAATCAAGTATTCTTAATTTATCCTTCATAATTCAGCCAGCAATAATGCAAACTTACTTGGAACAGAAATTGATTGAACGATGGTAAACAGGAGCAGAATATACTACAAAACAGAAGTTTGAGAGAAAACCTTCAGTACTATATTGCTAAGATTTCTGCTGTTTTATTCCAATATGGTTCCAGTGAGTGACAAACTGTTTCTACTGAGACCCTCTGAAGGGGGGAGATCAAGGCTTATCTGGGGTCTTACTACCCAGCTTTGTCTGGGATTTACACTATTGCAGTGACACAGGTAGAATGGTGAGCAAATGTGCTTTCATATTAGTTAATCATACCAAATGAACCTACAAATTTCTTCAGTGGTCAATTCTGCCTTTTACCGAGAAGACTAATATGAATTCTTCAAAATCTCTGTGTAAGACCTGTTCTTCAGCTGCCATAAGACAATTACTCCTTTTGATTTTGACTCTGCTCTGCCCATTTATGCTAATAGTTTGTCCAGATTATGTATAAACTTCAGGGTTGCTGTCAAGTCCTTTGTCTAGCAGGGACTACACTCATTCTGGAGTCACAGCATCACAAAACTTTTTTTGTAGATGGCTCAGAAGGGCAATGTGAAGAACATAGAAACTGTACATACCATGGGCTATCTGATCAGAAGTGTAAAGTACACCATGGTGTTAAATTTATTCCTTCTGCCAGCAAAAAAGACTAAATGGCTAAACATAGGACAAGTGTTCTTGGGCATTTTGAAAGTAGTTTGCAGTTTGTTTAACTCTGCTGTTGTCAGAAATCCTTCCAGAGTCTAGGCTTGCAGATTAGTATATCTGGCCATGATTTCGTACCTGGAATTTTCTGTGGAGGACAAGAACTGAAAGGAGTTTGCTGTTTGTTTTGATCTTATTGTATTGCTGAAGCAAGAGAGGTGGTGAGACTATTTCACAACTACTCTATCACTCAGAAATCAGCAGCTTCTGCTTCCAATGTTTTCCTGGGGGAAAGTGTTTGAACCTTCATAATTTCTCCCTCAAATATCCACATGGATATGATTAAGTCTTCTGTTCCTCTGCTGTGTCTAACTTGAGAGGTGGTTTTATTTTGAAGTTTTATTTTAAGTTTTATATGAAGTTATCCATAAAACACCTTTCCCTAAATACATTTTATTTTTCTATTTCAGAATGCATTTTGCGTAAGTGTGTGCTATGATTTTCAACCTATGTCCAAGGATGCATTTATTACTCATTTTAAACATTCATTGTCTTGCAATGCTGTCTTGAAAAATGAACTCCAGTCGCAATCTTTATACAAAATTATAGCTGCTCTGTGGAAGAAGGTTGCTGACAAGTAGTCACCAGTCTGAAGTAAATAGCAGTGGGTTGGTATTTATGTCCTGACAGAAGCCTATGACCAATCAGAATGAGTATATTTAGGCCTGTTTTTGAAGGTCTGGCATTGTGACTTAGATCCTGAGTAGGAAGCTTGTAACTCATGTTGTCCTATGAGAGTGACTAAAAGTCAGACATCGCACTGTGTTAACTTTGGGTGTCTAAATCCTTTACTTAATCTAGCATTTATATTCCTCCTCTGTCTTTTTCAGATGTGCCTTTGAATTATTCTCCCATTTGACAAGAAAAACTCATGCTTGTGAGGAGGCTTTCTTTTGCAAGCAATATATGTGTAGTGCCACAGCTCAACAGGGTTGTTGGGGACAGAAGGGGAAACTTTATTTTGTTTATCAATCCATCTACCATTTCTTGCTTTAGGGAGAATTTTAGGAAAACTCTTCTTTCTGCTCAGTATAAAATCAGTGGCAGAAACAAGAAAAATCCCTGGCTATTATATACCAATTCTTTTGCAGCTTTGATTATTTTAATCTTGTCTTTTCAGTATTTCATGTTTAAAGTATTATTTATCACCAGCTCAGCTGGCGACTGAATGTGCCGTCTAATACCCAAGAGATAAACAATAGTTTTAGGCATTTCTGCAGGATATCTGGATATGTTTTCAGGTCAGTAACAGAAAGCTTCTGAATGTCCAAGTGTCCTGGACTAAAAGCTATTGTGAATGCGCATACTGACAACAAGGTATGCTGAGCAGCTACTCTGATGTATCCTGGCATTAAATTTGCTATGCTCGTGTTGCACGGAAATATAGGTCTCCTCAAGAAGTCTTGGGAATAAATCTGGAAGAATCACCTTAGTTGAAAATGTTGAAATGTATTTTTCAGGTTGCATTTCCTTCCTTCTCTAACTGTGAGCCCAGATCTGGCCTAAGTATGGGGCCCTGAAAGCGATAACCAAAGGCTCTAGGACACGATGGATAGCATTGCAGAGTTACCTTGAGTCACAAATAAAGACAGCAGATTAATCCCAGAGTTAATAATGCTTCTGATATGTAAACTAACTTGACTAGCTCTGTGGTAGTCTCTGTGGTGGGACACAGATGTATTCTGCATATGGTGAGCTGCAGAAACACAATTTAAGTTTAAAGACTTTT
Source organism: Orthonyx spaldingii (assembly GCA_013397795.1). Lineage (NCBI taxonomy): Eukaryota > Metazoa > Chordata > Aves > Passeriformes > Orthonychidae > Orthonyx > Orthonyx spaldingii. The sequence goes on along the minus strand of VZTJ01003874.1, from coordinate 64,956 downwards.
GTTACATTATGAATCCACTGAGAGACAGAAAATGCAGAAACAGATTACTGTTGTACTTCTATTCTTTTCCCCTGAAGTTCTGTCTAGACATAGTACACACACTGCAAGATTTAGAATTACATAGGAAAACATTTAAAAACCTAAATCCAAAATAAAGGTTTAAATTATTAAAAATAAAAGTAGGTGTCACAAGCTTCCTTATTTCAACAGCAATTTTGGATTAAATTCCTTACCTTCTTGTACTTTTCTGCAAATATTTTCCAGAATAAACTGCAATTTTCTCAAGGCACTGACATAATTTGAATATACTGGTCATAACTTGTACAGTTATGTCAAATATCTAATTAATTCAGTGAAATTTAGATCGGATCTCAAAAAATCCCTCGCCTAAACCTGCATTTTGGTAAGAGTCTTACCTTAAGATGAAAATATTTATGTAGGTTACTTTTTTGGGATAGTACTTTTGGAACGTAATTTGTCATTAGAAAAGAAATTCAGACGAAGGTATCTCTATTAATTTCCCATATAACATGCTAATTTTAGACTACTGTATTAAGTTGTCCCTTTTAATTCTTTATACCACTTCATACTGTGAGTTTTAATGGGTTTTCAGAGAATTCCTTTTTCTTTCCCTACTAAGTAGAATTTGTATTTACTGAAAGGTTTGTTTATGGGTTCTTCCTTCAGTGTTTCCAGCTGTGTTGTAGTTTAGCAAATTATAGCAAAGGTCATTAATATTTTTTGCTTGTTTGTTATCTGCGGTAAATCTACAGACATTTAGTTTTAATATTTGGTTTTGAAAACCTGTTTTCCCTTCTTTATTTCCTGCTGTGTATGTGAGAAACTGAATAATATTTCAAACAAAAGCTGTTGATATAGTGAAGGGGGTTTGTTCTACACTTAAGCTATCAATCTGAGAGTATTGTCTGTAGCTCTGGAAATGTTCTGAGAACTTGAATATTCCTTAATAAATACTACTAATTTTTTTATTGTCACTAGCAGTTCTGCCCTAATAATCTACAAAATAATCTTGTGTCTTGTGTATGAGGAATTTGCTGGTGTAAGGAAGGATTAGAAAAGAGAGGAGTAAAATTTTATTTCTAGTTGGATAATTTTGGGGTAAATTTGAATTTACTATAGTAAACACTTCAACATTTCTGGGACATGACATTGGAGAAAACAATTATTTTCTGCTTTGGGAAAGGAACTAATGTGGAGACGCTCTATAATATTTTTGGTCTTGCCTGCTTCTTAATTGAGGAGAACATCCAGATGTTCTTTGGTATTTAAAACTTAGAAAATTATGGAGTTGCTGGAATGGTTTCTCAAAGGTCTCCATTAAAAATTGTTTTAGTTGATGAATTATTTCCTTTCCTCTGAAACAAAATTGAATGTGAAGCAATTATTTAACTTTCTGTTTCACTCAGCAGGTTGTTTAAAAAAAAATCTGATCAACAGATAAAATGAAAGCTTTACCATGGGGAGATTCTTGCTACCTTTGTGTCTGGTAAGAGTGAAGTTTTCCGTCTTGAAGAGATCCATGACAACCTTTCCTGAAATATATTCAGTTTTATGAAGCCATTTTCTGCCCTCAAATCATGCTAAAATTTAGAACATAACCCATGTCCTGAAATTCTGATGTCAATGGAAGTTTTCCTACTAAATTCCAAAAGTCCAGACCAGGAAAAAACCAGCAGTTCTTACATGGCAATAATGTCTGTTTCCTATTGACCTGCACAAAAATAACTCTTGTGATGAGAGACCTTGTGATGTAATCCATTATTAATATACTGAATCATTAAATCCATTTTAAATATTTGCTTGCTTCTCATATAATATGCAAGATATCTTCTTATATAAAATTATCAATATTTTAGGTACCTGCAAACATTGGAGAGTTTTTATTAATAATCTGCCGGTATTGCTTTCATTATTTAGCAATGAAGTTCAATTCTATTTTTAGCAAAGTTCTAGATAACCTCAGCCTACAATCAACATAAAACCAGAATGAAAAGCATCAACACTGCAAATATGCCACAGGAAACCCTCCTTAATGATAATTAAAGTCATCTTTAGATATGGAGAAAGTAAAAAAAAAATTCTATTTAAAAAATAAAACGATTTTTTGTATTGTAATTTTTAATGAAAAACAAATTTAAGAAAGAGATTATGTTGTCTTCCAGCTCTGCAGTTGTATTTCTAAGAAAGCAGATTTCCAAGTGGTGTTTACAATAGCTCATCTACAGATTAGCAGATTGAAATTTAAGAATGTAAGCCATTAAACCTCCTATTATATCAATTTATAGACTGAAAAATGAGTCAATTGTTAAATGAAGTTAGAACAACAGAATATATTTAGTCATGGCTTGCAATGTCCAGTCCAAGTGTTCTGTTACAACTGTATTTAGGAGGACACGACTTCTTTCTACAGATGTAGGGTAAAAGAAACTAGACTTAGTTGTCTTCTCTGAAGGCTTCAGCTGCTTGGATATGCTATCAGAATAGCCACTGAACTGGATTGCTTTTAGCAGGAGAACATTAATTTTTGGGGCCTGTGTGGGATCACATGTTGAGCATAAGAGAGCTCTGCTATTGTAAGACTGTGAATGTTCTAAATTGTTTCAGACAAACATGGGCATTTAGAGCTGGTTATAAAACATTAGTAATGGCACAAATTTTGGTATTTCCAGGTTTAAGTAGGTGATGGGAAAAGATTTCAATGGTGGGGCATTAAAAATGTGTTTTGATGATATCCTACATTGCAATGACAATCTAAAAACTTTGTTCTCTGTTAAATCTGTTATTTATTGATATCTCTAAGAGACTGAGATGTGTATCGGTCATTCCTTAGCCTGCTTTTAGAATTTGATCTTGGTGGAGTCAAGTAAGTCTGCTTAAAAATTGCAAAACTTCTAACTTAAACATAAATGTTGGCTTTTCTTCATTTCTAAGGACATTATATAAAGAAATGTTCATGCTAGGGGTCAGGATAGGTTTTTTAATTATTATTATTTCTTTTTTATATTATGCTTAAGTAGAACAGATATATGGATTTTATTTACAAATGAAAATTCTGGATTTTGTTTAAGCTAAACCCTATTAATTGGAAAATAATACCCAATGGAGATATGCAAATAAACTCATTTACAGTTCAAAAGATCTTTTATTCTAGTTGTTTTTAAATTGTCCTTACAATTGTGCCTTTTTTCTACACAATAATACAGCTCTGCAGAGAGATCTTCCCGAGCATTTGTTCAACCCATTTGAATACAACTCAATCAGGTTGATTATATGAAGCCCTCTTTTTAATTTTTTAAAATCATAAATCTTAACAGATCTGTGATATCTAGTACTGTACATTTTAAATAAAGTTTCTAATTTTTGCAAGCTTAAAGTACTACATTAAGCAATTTACTGTGAAGGGAGTGCAAAATAAGAGTACATGGTTTATTGTGTCATCAGCTTCTGGAAAAAAAAGTCAAACTAGTTTAACTTCTGTCTATGGAAAACAACCAATAGAGGAGTTTTGTGATGTAAATCTCTCAGTTCTAATGTGTCTCTTTTTTTTATGCATGTAGGTATATTTTTTTTCTGGAAAGGGAAATAAGCAAAAATAATATTTTCTGAGGGGAAGCATGGAGGTAAATCTGAATGTAAAAATGAGATTAGGATGTTACACTGAAATTATTGTTTCGATGTTTCAGTAATTCATCAAACTGAAAACCAAAAACAAAACACTTCTTACAACTGAGAAAAATTATTACATAAACATCTAGTTCCCATCACTGCTAGTAGCCCATGTTGCTAAGTCCTGTTGGCTTGGCTTTATCTGTACTCACTTATGCAGAAAGTTCCAGTCTAGAGACTTGTCCTATGAAACCATATTTGGTTCTACACGGATACAATGAGATTCTACCCCAAGTGAAGCAGATAATATACACAGTTTAACACATCCTTGTAGTATCACATTATATCTTAATTAAAAAAAAAAAAAAAAAAAGGCAAATGAAATTCAGCTTACTAGAAAAATTTATTTCTTTACTTGATGAGTAACTGTCATAATCATACAATAGAACCAAAACAGAGTACTAAGAAATCAAATATTACACTGTCTTAAAATTCCATTTAAAGCCTCACACTTTAATGTTGTGCTTGTCTCCCTGTTTAAAAACAGAATGTATTGCACATTGATGAATTATGTAAAAAGATTCTCATAACTCTTAGCAACATCATTGTGAAATTCCTCTCATTTGCTGTGCAAATACATCATACAAATGCATAATACACTCCTATTTTTATACTTCTTTTATTATTGTGATAATTTTTGTGCATCGGACTATAATTATGCCCTTATTTAGATGCATGTTTTAAATCTACCGTTGTGACAAATGTTTAAATCCTTGTCTCAATTTGAATTGCATAGCCTCTAGTTCATTTATATTTTTGGAAGAATTTCATTTATAAAGTCTATAGTAAGCTAATATGGTATGCATGGAAAATGAATTTGTTCATTCAACTAGAATTTTCTGCTGAGTTGAGCCCTTTATTTTTCACTAAGTTAACCTTCCATTAAAATAAAACATCTGAATACCAGCCAGCAATTCTGTAAGGCCAACATCAAATATATTTAGAGAGCTCAATGCCAGAAAACCCCAATCAAAACAAAACAAAAACCTTGCTTCTCTATTATTTCTTGTTACATGTCTAGTTTTTAAACAGTGCAACTGATACTGATTCTCACTTAGGAGAAGTCTGAACATTTCATCACATATTATAAACGTGGCTGATACAAAATAGCAAGTGCTGCCTGAAAGGAACACACACAATAAAGATACAGTTAAAACTAGTTGTTAATATGTTTAGAAGTATTTGATTTTTTTTTTTAATTAAAAAAAAAGAAAAAGAAAGAAAGAGACAAAAATAAGACAAATAAGTAACCCTACAGTAGAAAAGGCAGATTTCGGATTAAAGATTGCTTCCAGACTTTCAGATTACTCTTACCTAATTTAGGTACATAACCCTAAAGTATTACATCTTAGTCTAGTCACCCTAGAAATTTCTTTTGTCCTATATGTATCTTCAACAAACAGACATATATCATCCTGTGGAAGTACCTGTCTCCCTACATTTATGTTTTTATTGAAAATATAATAAAAACTTTAGGCATGCTTTATAACAAAGGTTAGGAGCATGAATGCAGCTGTAAGTGAAGTTTCTGGGATAATCATTACCTGTCTACCAGCATGCATCAAATGCAAATGGTACCCATAAAGGAGTAATTACTTGCCAATACCACTTTATTGCTCTTAACATTCACGACCTCGTAAGAACTGTAAAGAGAAAGCAGTGCCCAATGAAATAGCTTTTCAGGAAATTGTCTTCTTCTCTTCTCCCTCCTAGTGGTTAGTAAGGGAAAAAAATTCTTGTCACAACTATTAGTGCCTAGACCAAAAAATAAGCTTTCAGAATTCTGTTCAAGCCTTACTGAACTCTTCAATGACTGTGAATAAGGAAGAGCAAACAGGTTTCAATCCCAGCTGTACAGGGGCTAGAAGACACTTTTAGAATTGTGTGTGGGAACCAAGAACCTTGATTCTACAAGAAATTACAGTTTGGATACTACTTCACTATTTTAGATCTAAGTACTAGACATATGGCATCATGTCTAGTATTCATGGCAATCAGATAAAATGCAAATAAATTCCTGTAAGATACCACAAAATTCAAATAACCAAAAGAAACTTTTTTCTTTGTTGTTTTTTCTTAAGTTGGCAGAAGAGGTGTTGGGGTTGTGGGAGTGCACATATATGTGCATTTCTTGTTCCAGTGGGATATGAAATGGCTTTACATGCCTCTGAAATCTGCTGATGATCTGTCTTAATTTTGCAATCCCATATTTACAAAGGCATAGACTAATGTTCTGAAGAGGGGTACTTCATTCATGGAGACTCCCAAAAGACATGTAGGTGAAGTTTGTGAACATGCAATTTCAGAATCCAGGGCTAAATTTACGTTCCCTAAAAGGTTCAAAAAGATCAGACAGCATTCAGTATTGTTAATATATGTATGAATTATACCATTTCTTACAGTTTATCCATTATTTCTGTTTTAAAAATATTAAGTTCTCTTTTTTTCTCTTAATTTGGTTGCAGCGTGCATGATCAGATAAGATGTGAACTATCAGAGAATCATGGAATATGCTGGATTGGAAGAGACCTACAAAGACTACTGAATCCAACTCCTGGCCCTGCACAGCACCATCCCCAAGAATCACACCATGTGCCTGAGAGCATTGTCCAAACACTTCCTGAACTCCATCAGACTGGTGCTGTTACCACTTCCCTGGGGAGCCTGTTCCAGTGCACAGCCACCCTCTGGGTGAAGAACCTTTTTCTGATATCTAACCTAAACCTCCCCTGACACAACTTCACACCATTCCCATGGGTCCTGTCACTGGTCACCACAGAGAAGAGATCAATCTCTGCCCCTCCTCTTCTCCTCACAAGGAGATTGTAGACTGTAATGAGGTCTCCCCTCAGTCTTCTCCAGGTTGAACTGACCAAGTGACCACAGCCCCTCCACATACAGCTTCTCCTCAAAGTCCTTCACCATCTCTGTAGCCCTTCTTTGGACACTCTATCATAGCTTTATATATTTGTTATATTGTGGCACCCAAAACTGCACACAGTATTCAAGGTGAGGCTACCCCAGTGCAGAGCAGAGCAGGACAATCCCCTCCCTTGCCCAGCTGGCAAGGCTCTGTCTGATGCCCCCTAGGACACAGGTGGCCCTCCTGGCTGCCAGGGCACTGCTGACTCGGATTCAACTTTCCATCAACCAGGACCTCCAGGTCCCTTTCCACAGCATTGCTTTCCCGCATTTCTTTCCCCAGTCTGTACCGTACACTCAAGGTTGCCCTATCTCTGGTGCAGAATCCAGCACTTTCCCTGGTTGGACTTCATATGGTTGGTGATTGCCCACATCTGTAATCTGTCGAGGTCTCTCTGCAGATCTCTCTGATGCCTTCAAGGGCATCAACAACTCCTCCCAGTTTTGTAATGTCTGTAAACTTCCTCAGTATCCCTTCCAGTCCTGTGTCCAAGTCATTTATGAAGAAGTTGAAGAGCACAGGGCTGAGGAACCCCCCTAGTCACAGGTCACCAAGTCTGATGCTACCTCATTTACTGTAACCCTTTGTGCCCAACCCATGAGCCAGTTCCTTACCGTTGCATGATGTGATTATCCAGCTGTGAGCTGAACATTTTGTCCAGAAGGATACTAGCTATAAAATCTTGCAGCTGTTTTAGCCTGTTTCTAGGCCCTGTATTAATGCAAATAATAAATAATAATAAGGAAAAGCAGCAAAGATTATTTAGGCTGAAGAGTTTTAAAATTAATCTGTCTGGCTTTGTAACAATGTGAAGATAAGAAGGTATACACTGCTGATTGCTGGTAAATGGCTCAGAATTGCTGCAGGATCTCTTAAGGCAAAAACAGGAGCCTGAAATACAGTGACATCACCTAAAACAGATTAGGGGTTATAAGAAAATACAGCAAAATACAAAAACTGTGTTCAGCCACTTATTTATTAATGAAGTGCAACTGCAAGTTAGAATGTCACAACTGGCATGAGGTTAATAAAATTATACAAAATTAAATAACCTTTATTGATTCCAAATTAAATTACTATCACAGTTAATTCAAATAGCAACTCTATATGACAGAGGAGGGGACTTATCTTCCAGTTACTTCTGGAACATGGCGCTGGAGCAAGATTTTGACATCTTGTCAGATTATCTGTGGAGCGAAATTAAAGTTCATTTATTGTCCTTCTGATTCAGAGCCCTTTAAGGAAATATAGTCAGCATTGCAAATTCCATTAACTGGAACCTACAAATACTTAAAATAATTCAAATTAAGTTCACAAGTATCAATGAAGAAAGGGGAAAGTCATAAAAAATTAACACTAATTCCAACTAAAAATATATTACAAATATCACAAAGACATTAGAAACTCTGTAAAATTAGGTATTTTCTGAAAGTGTATGTTCTCCTTTGTTGGTTTTATTTTGGACTTAGGAACTTTTGTATGGAGACTTAGGAAAACCTAAGTTGAAATATCCATAAGAATTTGAGTAATTTCAGAAATTATATGATAATTTTAAAGTAGTTTATGCTGCTAAAAATTTTTTCTTAAATTCTAATTTTGATTTTTTTTTTGTTATATTCTATATATTTCTGTTTTCCTATTTTTAAGGAGACTGCTTCAGAAAAAGAAAGAAAAATCGTCAAGGCAACAGAATTTTTAAAAATGCTCTATTCAGAAGTTAAATAGCATAGGAAGGTTCATATCCAGAAAGTTTACTTCCAAGCTTCTCTTCCTAAACTAAACTCTTGTTTATGGCTTTTGAAACATGTATATATTTATCTTCTACCATCCTTCTTGACCACTTTGTTGGTCATGATGTATATAAAGCATGATTGCTTCTTAGCACCTGACAATGAAAAGATAATTTTTTATATTAACTCAGTAACTTACCTTGTTGCAGCAGTAAGTATGCAAACCATTCACTATTTCCACATACTACAGTGCTGAAGCCATGAAGTATGTTTTTACTATAATGGAAAATATTTTTAAAATACTCCTAGATGTACTAAGTGAAAAGTGGCATTCAGGTTTCAATATGTCCAAAAAGGGATTTGAAATGACTGCTAATATTACCAAACACCTGGTTGAAGGTATGAGACAACACTGGCAGGCCCTGAGGCTTTTGAATAATCTCTGCTGTATATTGAGCAAAAGTCCCAGAAGAAACAGACAACCAAACAAACCAAACCAAAAAAATAGCACCAATGAATAGAAACAATAATAACAAAAAAAACCCAAAACAAACAAACAAACAAACAAAAAAGTGAGATAAATGTGGGTTTGTTTTTTTTTTTTAATATTATTATTTGGATTATTTTCAGCGTTTTTTTTTCCCCCAGAAGTTACATTTATTTCACTTTACCTGTAGGTATCACATCTGAAACCAGTCATTTATTTTTAATATCTTCAAAACAGACACTCATTAATTAGATCCTGATTTAGAGGTTATAGTTTTAGAAAGTAAGGCTAGGATGACTTTTGTTGTATAGTTGTTACAACAGACTTTTTGCAGAGTCATCTGTTTTAAGTAGTGAAAAACAATCTGAACTTTTCCCCTCTTCCTCTTTAAAACTACCTTTTGGGCTTTCACCTTCTTCTGAAATCCCATAATAACAAATTAAATATGTTAATGGAATGTTGTAGTGCAGATTTCTCCCTGAGAAATATGATAAATAATTGTTTAGGTATTTTAGACATAAAAATATTGTAAAATCAATTTTTACCAATTTCACCCTCCTCTCTTGAAGTCTAGATATGTAAACTGGCTAATCTAACAGCTTTTTGGTACTATGTAGCCTTCAAAAATACTTATACATTGACCACAAAGGATACTTAGCCAGTGATTTTTTTTTTTTTTTTTTTTTTGATAAAAGAATGTGCATTGCTTATACAGATTCCAAGGTGAACCAAAGAAAAATTACATGCATAAAGAATAAGCTGCCCAGATGGTGCATCAACAGTTAATTAAGTAGCAAACACAGAATTATCTCTGATGCTGCCAAAAAACTGCCTGCAGACTCTGCCATGGACTCAAATATAGATTGCTGGAAGAAAATCTTCTGCAGATTGGCATCAGTGTCTTGTGATGCTCATCTGAAAAGCAGAGTAAATTTCACAAGCTACATTTGAAAATGAAAACAAGAGTGAGGGAAGCCCTGCCTGAACATATTGCTAATAATGGGACATGAGTTTGTCATGTTGCCAAGGTAAATTCAGACCAGAGAAGTAGAGACCAACAAAGACCAGCAGCTGTTAGCTGTTCTCCATGTGAAGCAATGTGACAGCCTCTGAGTCTCCATCCTCTTTTGGTACTCATATCAAAAGCGGGTGGTGTTCTTTCCATCACATTAGCAGAGTTGAATGAACATATGAACTCTGCTACCCAACTATGCCTTGGAACAGTCTCACCAGTGAAAGAGCTGCATGGTTACACATTTTAAAAAAAATTTTACCAAGGTTTTACCTTTACATTTCTTGAGTCCTTCACTGTTAAACCCTCTAGAATAGTGTTCTAATATTTGACATTAAAAGACATCAAAGCAAGTTTCTGGAGAGTAGAAGTAAGCTTAGAAAATATATTTCAGATAAACATTAACTCTTCACAATAATTTTTTTCACCTTAAAATATGCCTGCTCTTCCAAGTCATGTAATTCCAGTGTCAATAAGAAAGTTGAAAAAAAAATAGTTTGCCCTACTCCCAATTGTAAATCTACCCCATATTTGTTACTTTAGTGCAATTACCAGATTTGCACTTTGACTCAGATTAATGGATAAAACTACTAAAAATTGCTTAGGCAAGTAAGAAGACATGTGAATTGGCTAATAAGTGAATTAGGGATTCTTCCTTTGAAATTTGTTTCACATAAAAGAGCAGCAGTCATGAATATTTTAAAAGCACATACTCTTTAGGCTTCTTTAAATATTAATGTAGTAAAGAGAAAACATTAAATATCAGTTAGGAACATATAGTGTTTCAAGCATTAGGCTGTGAAATGACAAAACCAAGCCAAAACGATAGATATGAAATAGCTTGTCATTTGTCATATTTTGCCATTTAATTTCTTGCATATTCAATCAGATGTTAATTTTTTTTGTCTACATTTTTTTTCCTAGAAACTACTTATTTCTCAAGGATTGGTTCTGTTACATAATCTTACAGAAACTAGTTGGAAAGACCAAAAAAAGACAGAAGGCTGAAGGTCTGACGAAATCACCCTTACAATTAAGTTTTTATGGAGTCACTGGGAAAAACAAATATGAAACAGGCCACAACTCTTTCAAAAATAGAACTAAAACTGTTTAAAGCATTTAATTTTGGTCATGAATTTGAATGAGAGAATCAATTAAAAATTCTAATACTGTATCATGTAAAACCATCAATGATCACAATTCCCAAAAGCTTTCAAGATGTGTAAAATCAGCTGGTGTCCCGATGCACTGGAGTTGTGCTCAGCAAGATTTCAAATGGATGCTGTTGTTCTTGAGTTAGATAAGTATGCTTCTGCTCCGTCTACTGCTGCTGTGTCTGAGGGAACTCATGTAGGCAATGCACATCTTCTCAAGAAAACCACAGTAATATAATACAATTGTACTGGCTACAATACTAAAGGAAACAGATTTGCCCCAAAACAGCATCAAAAAATAATCTTCCATTCAAACTGCAGTTGTACATGGAGTTTCAACTGTTCCCAAAAGGAAATCTTTTATATATGGCACTTTTTCAACTTCAGCTTGGATAATCCAGGGAAAGCTATTTGCTCTACTTGTAATAAAAATGTGTGTACTCACAAACCTGGAGCCTATGTTGGCACATCTGTGCTTAGTTTCCATCTGCAAGTATTGTAGCCAACATGTTCCAGTGATTGCAGCCAAAATAAAACAAGTAAAAAGAAAATCTAACAGTGAAGCGACTGAAACTATTAGACACTGCACATCATTCTACATTACCTTTTATCTTAGTATTCTTTTACTTTACGGTGGAACAAAAGGCAATTTAAAGCCAATAACAACTACGGAACCTACGTACAGATCTACAGTTTGCATTTGCTTTCTCCAAGGTCAAACTTCACAGTTATCACAGCTGCAAAAATAAAGGTGGACTCTTTTGCAGGTAAAATAAACTTTTTTGCAGATAAAACCTAATTCAAGTAGAATATGGATAGAAGAAAAACTGCTAACGCAGGGATTGACACAGCCAATATTGAGACTCAAATAACTATGCAGGATATTACCTTTCTCTGAGCATCCTATATGTCCAAGCCAAATCTAAAAGTCATCTTTAAAAAAATCCTAATATTAAATTTAATTCAATAATAATATATTATATTTTATTTACTGGGTTTTAATTGGGTTTTATTTATTCATTTATTAATTAAAAAAAAAAACCAAAAAAAACCAAAAAGCAACCCAACAACAACAACGAAAAAACCCCAAACCAACACTAGAAATAATCTGGTTTTGTTATCTATTATACTAAAGTCCCTTTTCTGAGGATGTTGAATTCTAAGGACTACACTCCATCTGATGACTAAGTAAATCCTCCAGCACATAAACAGAAAGAATCACTAACCCAGCGGTGAAAATATGTATTTGGAGAAAAAGTTTTAAAAAGAGCATAAATGTGTACGTTGACCAGACACAACTTGAGAAAGCAGTAAGTACCTCTAATTTTTTTCTTTTTCATTTCCATCTGAGTGATCTTTCTAGATGGATGAAATATCTTAATATTTTCATTTGTTTGTTTGCTTGCTTTTGTGTTTATGCGTCTTTGTGTTAAACAGGACTTTTTTTCTAAAAAGACTTCTTTTCATGATGTGAAAAGTTTGGCCCTTCTACACAGTTGCTAGTGTCTTACACAATGATTCAATTCTTAGGAGAGTATTAATCTCTGCAATTAATTTTAGAAATTCCTTGAAATCCCCCAGTGACAGTTTAAAATCTCTGAGGCATATGGATGCAAAACAGATTGATTGCTTTCATATGCTTTGTCTTTTCATTTTTCTGTTATGTGCTTAATTTGCACCTCAAAATCATCAGTGGTCAGCACTGAGCAGAATAGGAAGCAAGAAAGTGCTCTTCACTCAGAAGCGAGAATTTTATAGGGAACTCCTGCTTATATAATAATTCAGTATTTCAATATTGTCTTGTTTGCTAAACTCACATAAGATATTGACCCATCAATAACCCATGTATCATGAATTCAGTGTTTCCTGAAATGTCGTTGAACTGAGAAGGAATAACCAAAAAAAACCTCAAAACCAAACCAAAACAAACAAAAAAAAACTTAACAAAAAAAACCCCCCAAAATACAAAACAATACCAAGCTGATAAGATATGAGTAATATATGCTGATTGGTGCCATGATGTGCAAAGAGTAGTAAATGCTTTGCTTCTGGACTGCACAACATATGGCAAATTAAGCCATTTCTTTGGCTTGCTGCACTTCAGGGCATTCATAGAGCAATTTGCTTGGCCTGGGTTTGTGCTTGTTGAGAGGGGCAGTAGCTACTTACAGCTGCTGAGTCTTCCCTTCCACAAGCTTGGCAGAATGCCTCAAGGGGTCTGACAAAACTATAGAAATATATATGTATGCGCTTATATATATATATATATATATATACAAAAATTGTATATATTGTATATATATTGCATATATATACAATACATGTGTATATGTATACTTGTATAAGTATGACAAAACTGAATAGAAATATAATATGGAGAAGGCATAAGAGGCAAATGGAAGAGGAGTGAAGTTATTATAGTAAAAAAGGAGAAAAGTAGGAGTCTTGGGAACCTGCTGTTAAAAAAAAAATCAAAGTTTTAGAAGTTCAGCCACTCCTTTGAATTGCTCCCCCATGTGTCAGCTGATGTGAGGCTGCCAATATACTGTAATGTTACATATTTCCCACTCCTTGTTCTGCATTCTAATGCTATCAGTAGCTAAGAGCACACTTGGAAGCTGTGTGAGAAGAGTGTTGGGCCCCCTTAGCTCCTTTACTCACCTCACACACACTGGTCTTTACCTCACTATATGATCCAGACATTCTTGATGAAACAAATGCTGCCTGGTTGTTAAAATCAATTTATATATCAGTAACTCTGTGGAGTTAAACAAGGGTATTCTAACAAGATTTATTTTTCTCCTCATCAAGTTAAATTTATGGTTGAAGAGAAAATTTTGATTGTGTCAGACAGGATATGGGGATGTGAGGGTTAGGAATCACTGGCGTTCTTACCTTAATCAAGCTTTCATTCTCAAATTGGATTGTGTTCTCCCTCATTTTTGTAGAGCTAATGTGTTTTGCTTTTTGTTGGTTTTCTTTTCTCTTTTTTTTTTCTTCTCAGCAGTTATTTTCTTTTACTTGTGTGCTGCTTAATGGAAATACATCAAACTCTTTGCAGATGCAGTCACTGAATAAAACAAAGGTCTAAATGCTAATATGAATAAATGAAATTTCCATGGTGGTACACATGGGAAAGAGTAGAAATTGCTAAGGCATAATGAAATAAATTATATTTTATTAAAATCTCCCTACTGAACAGATATTGCATGCAAATATATTTTCTAAAATGAATCAATGTATATTTTCATTCATGAACAAAAAGCTTAAAATGCCAGTGTTTTATTTATATGTATATAAAAAGTGTATCTGGAAGCACTCTTTATTATACAAAGTCATTTAGTTGCAAAGGAGAATAAAAATATTGTCCAGGAAATGAACAAGCACATAAAGAATTTGTTTACTTTCAAAGTCAACTGCAAAGCTATCCTAGCCTTATGTTAATGTCAGATGTACCTACACTGCTTCCTGTTTATTTCTGACATACAAGTGCAAACATGTAATGCTCCTTCTAAATGAAATTAAAAATTTAATGTAAAATAAAAAAATAGAAGCACTTTGCAATGTGAACACATGAATTTGTAGACCGTTGGTTTATCTTGGGAGTACATGTGGGGCATTTAATCCACTGCTCTGTGAATTTATCTGAAAGATATTTAACTTGACAAAACCAGAATTCAGACTGTATTTTATGTCATTTTAATTAATATTCAAATTTTATTTATAGATTATGCTCTTAGACATTTCCTATCTTGCAATTACAGTTCCTCTTCTTGTGAGTGGGAAGGAGATTGAGAACTGGAACTGAGAGAAGAAAATTAAAACCTTTCTTACATTTTGCTAACCCAACCTTCAATTCTTTGCTCTTTCCCAGGGTTTTAGGAAGGGAAAGATGTCTGACTTGAGTACAGTGGGAAGAGAGCCAGACTGGAAGGGGAGAAGAAATGGAGATAAGGATAAGGAATCAGGGTGGAAGCAGAGATGGTGCCTGGGAATGAGGGAGGGGGAGTCTGGGAATTCAAATCTAAGAGGGAAATGGTGAAGAAAATGGTGAAGTAGCTAGAGAGGGAAGAGAGCCTGCCTTTGGATAAGGATTTGGAGAGACTGCCAAGATTAGAATGGTACAACTGGGAGTTATGTGCAGAAATCTTGAAATAAGTGAATCTGACAATGTGATAGTTTGCACGATGATAAATGAGGCTCAGCAAAGACAAGGATGTAGGCACACTACTCCAGTTTAAGCTGAACACGTTACAAGCCAACAGCCAAAATGAAGTAATTATCTGCATGTTTGCTCTTCACTAGTATTTTTTTCAGGTAGAAACTGTAAGCTCAGTAAGACAGACAACACTTTTCAATCCAAATTTGATAATTTTGTGGAAATGCATGTAATTTTTAAAAATCACTTTTATAGAAGTATTCAGCAAAAGTTATGATTATATCAGAAAAAAAATCTGATTGTTAACAGTTTTATATGTATTTCTAAATTTCAAGAGGTGAAAACTACACAACAAGGTGGGGAATATATTAAATGTGCTTGCTTCTAATCTACTTGCTTAAACTTGTTCTAAATTGTGTCCATTTCTGCATTAAATGCCAAAACATTTGAATAACAATTAGTCTGTTTTGCAGTGAGTACCTTTATATCTTTCCAACAAAACTGAAAACTTTATGTGGCCCTTTTTACTTAAGTTTTGCTACAAATTTTCATGCAAGCTTTACTAAATATCAAAAAGAATATTATAGAACTACTCCTCTGCTTTTCAAGACTTTGGTTTCAGAAATATCTTGCTTAAAATTAATCTTAAAAAGTATGACTGAACATGAGCTCAACAAAGAACAACAGCTAGTAAGGAGTCCTATTGAATTCTATATAATGGTGATGTTGAAGTTAAAGCTCATACTTAAGTAGTTGGTAAAGTAGTTTCATAATCTTCAGAATTTTGCTAAATAAAGATCAAAATTACTTAAATATTAACTTTATTGAGGTCACTCAGATGCAAATTGAAGAAAAAATACTCTGTGAGAGTGTTTTGCTAGTAATTTTTTTTTCACTAGCTTCTGGATTGTGTTTCAGGATCAAAAGATGTCACTGGATTTTCACACAGTTATGTTTGTATAACAGACAGAATACATATTTTTTTAGACTCTGCCTGAGTTGTTAAGAACCGAACCTTCAATTTGGGACCTCTTTAATTAGTTCTTATCAAATAGTCCTTGCAATGTTTAAATGCTATGGACATTTGTTGACCATCACCAGATTATTCTCCCAGACACATTTCTTTAGTTTTAAAGAATAATGACATTTTATACCTATTTTTATTGTTTGGTTTATTACTATTATTTCTTGGGTTTATGTTGTTTTGGTAATTAGGTCCAGAAAAGAAGGGGTAATCTAGACAATACAGAGGAGTCAATTGTTAGTCTGATTTCTGAGGCTTTTTCAACATTTTACACAGTACATGCAGTTAGATGTCAGCCAGGATAACATTGTAATGGTAAAAGGAGGGTTGTGGGTTAGATGTGGAGTGGAAGATGTGTTGGATCTTTAAACCTGAGAATTGGTTCTAGAGTAATTATTGAATTCTAGAGTGATCTAGACTGATCTTCAGATGTTAAAGAAAATGAACCTTCATCAAAAAACGAAAACAATATAATGAAAAAAATATAAATACTACATTCCATTTACAGTCTGATGCAGCACATCTCAAATTTAATTTTCAAAAAAATCATTAAAAAGCTGATGTTCTCAAGTTCCCAATTACAATGTCAATTACAATAAAAAATAATTCCTTTATATCATGATTCCGTGCTAATACATATCTTTGATTTCAAGTTGAAATAACAGAAAGAATGACCATTACAACAACTTGTACCTTTTACACCTTATTGTATTTAAAATGAAATACATCAGGTCAGAGATTTTTTTTGTTCTTTTGCATTCAGAATACATATAGAAAATGACACATTTGAACAGTGGACCCTGCTCCAGGAATGACTCATTTTTTGCATTGCACTACTCCCAGGTAAATTACCTTTAACAACACTAAATATGAGAAGAACTGGTTTGACAAGTTGTGAGCATGCAAGCTTGCAAGTATATTAAGAATCTGATCTACTTAGCCCTTCTAAAGCAAATAGGCACTGCTTCCCATTACTTCAAATGGCATATTCCTCAGAAACTATACTTAAGGGAAATACACTGTAATCTCATAAAATGCTTTTTGGTCAACCCTGGACCAGGGGCTTAAAAAGAATATCCATTCACAGGCAGTACTTCAAGGTAGGATGTCAAACCAGGGCTCAAGCTTTAACTCAGCAAATGGGCTGGGGGTGCAGCAGGAGCTGGGAGGGGACACAGCCAGGACAGTTGACCCCAGCTGACCAGAGGAATATCCCATACCATACAGCATCACACTCAGCATATAAAGCTGGGGAAAGAAAGAGGAACAATGGGATGTTCAAAGTGATGCCATTTGTCTTTTCAAGTCACTGTTAGACTGGATGGAGCCCAGCTTTCCTGGGGATGGTTGAACATCTGTCTGGCTGAGGAAAGCGACAAACTAACTCCTTGTTTTTCTTTGGTCATAGGCATAGCTTTAGCTTTCCCTCTTAAATTGTTTTTATCTCAACCCAAAAGTTTTCTCGTTTTTACTCTCCAGATGTTCTCCCCATCACACTTGGGAAGAGTGAGCGAGAGGCTCTGTGAGGCTGTTGCCAGCTGGGGTCAAACCACGACAGAGTTAGAGCCTGAAGAGATCCATTTATCATGAGTCTCCTAACTGGTTCCCAGGCAAAGGCATAGGCTGCAAACAGATTTCTTCCCTGAGTGTTTTTTTATCTGGTCAATGGCTGGAGGTCCAGCAATTGAGAACAAATCTTAGTTTTTGTCACATTTAAGTTTGTGGTTGGGAGAAAACCAAATATTATTCCCCGCTTGGTATGTGGCTTTCAAGAGCCTCCTGCAGGATTCTTTACCACCTTGTTAAAGTAGACATTGTGAGATACAATTCAAATGACTGTCATGAAATGCTAAATAGTTAAGAAAGGATGACATCCAAAAAGGTGTTGACATTAATCTTCCATCATCACCAAGAAATTCTGGCTGACAAAGATGATATACAGTATACTGTTCTACAAGGGGTAATGTTATAAAGAAACTCAGATATAAATGGCATCTGTACCATGTTAATATTTGTATCTGCACCACTTTTCCCTTAAAGAATCAAGATCAGATACAAGAATCAACCTGCCCTTGGCTGTTTCATGTTGATAGTAGTTCTTTTTTGCTAGTGAGCAAATGTCAAGATAAACAGAAGTCATTAACAAGTGTTGAAAGTATGGAGGAATTCTGATCAACAAAATCTGAATATATTTTAATGCAATTAACGACTAATAAATGTCTTTGAATTAGTGATAGGACAAGCAGATTATGAAAAATTTTGTTAGTCAATTATTTGTAGCTAAATATCTAATAAAAGTGCTGGAGTAGGCATGAGATTTTAAAACCCTGTACAAAAGATAATCTTCTCTCCTTGAGAAACTATAAATTGGCTGAGAAAATAGCTTTAAGCATTAAAATGTATTGAATACTATGAAGAGTGGGGGGGCTGTCCAAGCAGTGGCAGCACCATTAATCAAAGAGATCTTGTAGGGAGTTAATCTTATCTGCTCAAACATATTGAAATATCTGGATCTTTGGGAAGCCAGACCTGTATTCAGGACATCAATATCAGTCCTAGGAAAGACCTCGGCATCTCCTAACACTGACAACATAACCTGTGTCCAGAGCCTTCTTAGGTCTCAGAGTATCTGAAGAAAAATCTTTTGAAGAGGTGTTTAAGATGTAAATAAGTGTCTTAAGCCTGACTCTGTTATGACAGTCATTGATATAGAGTGGATATTATTTCTAAGGGATGGACTTTTTAATTAAAAATGTTTGCCAAGACTGAATTGTATTTGCTTCAGGAATCAGAGCTAGTCCAGACTCTGACAAAAGTGAGTGGATTAACTCAAAATGAAATAAACAATAGTTATGTCCTGTGGTTTGAAAATACCTTCACATACAAATTGTGAAGTCAGAATCACAGCTCATCACACAGCAATAACAAATGGTACACTTTCCTGATCCCAAATGTGTAAACCAGATATTGTTTGAAGTTCACATTCTTTTTTCAGTGGCTGACCTTAAAACATCCTTCAGTGTCAGGTAAATTACTAAGCTCAACATTTCTGAAACTCTTGTAGCTACTTGCAGTTGGAGGAATACTTGATGGGGGACAGGAAGGAGTAATGCACAAATACAGAAGTTACTATGAAATTCTGGTTTTTTCTTGCCAAAGTAAAGCTAACAGCATCATACTGATATAAATTATATAATTATGAAAAGTAATTCTTTCCTCATGGCAGAAGTTTCTACATCGTAAGAAGGACAAATTGTCCGCCATTTATAGTTCCTATTGTAAAGAACTTGAAGTATTTTTAACTTAGGCTTTTTACTGAGGCACTTTTCCTGTTAAGAATGTTATTTCAAATTTATTAATATTGAAAAGTATTATTTGCATAACAAGTTGCAATATTTAAACATTTACATCTTCATAAGAAGATTCTAGAGTAACCTTCACATCTGCCAGTCACATAAACAAGCTAGGAAGGGAAGGCTTTTTTTCCGATACTTTCACATTTGATAGGTGTCCATACAAAGTCAGGGGGAAGAGCTTAACTGCTTTCATTGATGCACATTTTTTCACTGATAAAGAGTATTTATGCATAAAATTCTATTTCTTATTAATTTTTTTAATACACAGTTATTTGTTCTATCTCTGATCATTTTTTCTCACTAATCACCTAAATATCTTCAAAAGTTAGGTTATATAATTTTATTTAATAATATCAAGATCACACATATACATACATACATATATATATACACACATAGTTATCATAATTACATGTTTCAGGTAGCTCTCAAATGTGGTTCATATATAATATATACCTTGATACTGCAAATTATCTATCTCAAGCTGAAAAAATTTGATTTCACAAAATTATGAGAGCATATGACTGGAAAAGATCTTAGCGCTTTCACTCAAGTCTCTAGTATGACAGGTACTATGTGGCGTAATTCCTCTCATAAATATGTCACATTGAAACAAGATTTGAGAAGCTGTGAAAATACGAAGTGTGAATGAAAAGGTCCAATTACCATTATATAAACTGATAAATGTATCTCCGTGGTGCAATTAATTTTATACACAGTACAAGATTGTCTCTTGGATAAAGTAATTAAATAGTCCACAGATATTTTGTTTAGTATCATTCTTGATCTTCAGTTCTTGATCTTGATGTTTTGGTTCAAGATGTGGCTAACCCTCCAAAAACCTGTATCTTTAATCACAATATGCTCTAAATCAGTATTTTCCCAGCAAACAAACAACGCTTCCCCCCACCTCCAAAAAAAATCCACATTAAAAAAACCCAAAACAAACAAACAAAAAATCCATACCAAACCAAAAAGAAAAAACCTAACAAACCACCCAAACCCCCAAAATCCTAAAATCATATGTCCGTTCTCACAGGAGAGATGCTCTAGTTGCTTCATGCTGCTGATCAAAGGAATTCTAGAAGAACAAAAAAGTCACTGTGGCTCAAACTCAAACAGCTGAACAAGTGATCTTGACACACATACTAGAATCTTCAAGTGGAAGATGTGAACAAATTAAGAAAATTAAAAGAATACATAAAACATGACAAGTTACATGCAACCATAAATTAAAATAATTATACAAAAAATTTGTAGGGACTTTTTGAACACATAAAACCTACTAAAAAATTATAACTCATCAGGAAGAGAAACTTACTACAAAAGTAAGTAACAAAGTTATTTTTTAAGCGTACATGGTTTTTCCAAAACCTTTTTCACAAAGAGAATCACAAGTGCTTCAAATGCCCACAAGACTTAGAAATAAAAGAATAGAAAACAAACAGTGGAAGAACATGAGCATTTCCACCACCGACAGAGGTTAACTGAAATCTTGCCAGAATCTTCCCCTAGGTTCTAGTTGGCTCAAGATATTCACATATATTCTCTGGAAAAAATATAGTGATGGAAAGAGATGCTGGAAAAGTTTTAGATTATTGCAATTGTTCTAGATGACTAAATCTACAGCTGTCTGCAACCTCCTACAGAAAGCTGTGAAGAGAAGTCTGTCACTCCCATGATGCTTAGGCTTTGTAGATTAATGTGTGATGGGCAGTCTGTCCTCTAAATTACTGGTTTTTTTTCTTTTTTAATAGTGCTGTAGCTTATCTCTTGTAGGCAGAACTTGGATTTGGGTGGTTTTGTGATAAGATGCTAGAGCAACAATCATCTTATTCTTCAGCACAGTAACTTTTCATCAAAACTGAAACACAACAGACTTTTTCTGTTAGCCAATACACAAAATGCTTTTAAAATACTTTTTCAAAATATCACGCTGACTTCAATCTTGAGCTGTATATTAAACCTTAGAAATACTATTGAAGCTTTAAAGGACTGTAATATTTTACCGCAGTATAAAATGTAAATGACGCTGACGAAACTGATCTTTTAGTCTACAATGAGTTCTGAGTGCTCTTATAAAGCTCCACTGGAATTAGGTTTTAAAATAAAAGTACATCTTTTGGTAAGTGGGAAGTGTTTCTGTCTATATAAATTATTATCTTCTGTGGCCTCTTATAAGAACTGAAAGGATTTGTCACTATGGATTCTCTCATTTCCTTCTGGTAACAGAAGTGTCTTGTTAAAACCCAATTTTATTAAGTCCATTTTTGAAGAACTATGTTTCAATCATAGATAATGCAATGCACAAGTTCTATGTGCTATAAGACTTTCTACCATTATCTGAATATCCAGAATATCTGATCCTAACGCATGTCTACCTCTGTTTCTCTGGAACTCCTCTTTTCCTGAAGGTAGCTCACAACCACAATAGTCACTTTCAATCAAATTTGAAGAAGAAATTTTCAAGGGTATCACCAGCCCAGAAATTTTACTAAAATAAGTAGTTAAAAGATGAAAGAGAGCACACTCAGCAGAATACCTCTATTTTGACTTCCAGGCAAAGTAGCACTTGTGAAAGACATGGAAAAAGCTGAGCATGTGATGATGCAAGACCATAAAGAACATTACAGAAAACCTGGAAGGGCAGAAAGCATGGTAATGAACTCCTGATACTGCAGGGAGTAGTCTTGGAAGTCAGAACCACCTGGATATGCCATGCCTGTAGGTTCTTGGAAGAACTAAGCACTGTGGTTGAGTTGGTGGGAGAAGAGTGTATATTGCAAATGGGATGATGGGGAAGGAACAACTGAAGGTCACAAAACAAATTCATGAAACAGTGGTTACTGTTGATAGAAAATTTATCTTAAACATTTTAATTTGATTTTCACAGTTTGTTTCAGTTTGTTGTGATAGTACATAAATGTTTCTTCTTTAAGCAATATATCTTCGTCTTCAAGGCACTGCTATGCTTCTGAAATGCCTCACGAAGTTCATAATTCAAAAACCAACGTAGTTAAAGTGGTCATCAAGTTTTGAAGGAACAAAATCTGTAAGCATTGTGTGAGATTTCTTCAAGTATTTATATTACATACATTACATTATATTAGTATTAGAAATAAAAAACAGTGTGATGAGGCCATGTTTATGGAAAATAAAATATTAGATGTTTAATGGAAGTATTTTTCAAAAATGGAAATTAAAGAACTCTTATAAATCTTTACTAGGAGAGTTTATATTTAATATCTGGAATTTAAATTAATAATAACATAGATCCACAATAATTTTTTATTTTATTTATTTTTTCAATTTAGAACAGCCTTGTTGCATTAATTAATTAACAATAAATAGTGGCCCTACAACTTAATATGATAGATCATGTCTACACTTTGGAGAAAAATACAGTCATGTTTCTTTCTGGAACTCAGGTGGATATAAATTAATGACATGCAAAAAGGAATTTGAAAACACCAGATGCTAACAGAAACATGGAAAATTACTGGCAGTTTTACAAAATAATTTTTTTAAATTCTTGCTGAAAATAGTTTTGAAAAAGTGAGAAGAAATTAGGCATTTCAATGAAAGACAAAGAGCTTGCTTTTGATGCACTATCACATTTTAACCTGCATAACTTCCATTGGCTCATTCCTCAATTTGAAGTAAAAGTTACCCAACTATTTAAACACTTGGGATCAAATCTATCCTTACTGTAAATAAATTAGGAGGAACTCAGCCCATTATAAATACATTTTTAAGACTAATATAAATACAAGAGTTACTATACATAGTCAGGTGACTGTTTATAGCAATGCTTAAGCAATTTTTTAAGGATAAATATTCAATTTTTAACCTAAAAATTGTTGGTTCGAAATGTTTCATCTTGGTTCTTTTTATTCCTTAGGAAAGTGTTCCATTCAACATGACAGACCTGTTAAACCCCAAATTAAATATTTGGTCCAGAATTATCCATAAAGCTTTGGAGATGTATTATAAAGAGTGAAGGGCTTTTACAGCTGGTTATTCCAGTCAACTAAGGTCTTAATTGTTCTCAGGAGGCAACTTTCTTTCCATTAACTTTAACACAAGCCTAGAATGATTAGGATCTTAGCATAGGATCCTCAGTTAAGTGCCTGTACTTATCTGGGATGAATCCATAATTTTAGCTTTTTAATCCTCTCTACTTCAGTTAAAAGAGGGAAGGGAGAATGAATTATGCATTTATTAGAAAAGAAAAATTGTCAGATCCACCTTCAGTCTCCCCTGGAGCTGGGATATTCACTTTGGACATAATTTCACTAGGCAAATACCAAAGATGAGAACTCAAATCTGCCATTTCATACCCATGTTCTATCCAGAGCTGCAATGAATCTTGCTGGCATCTGACATACACCTTTCTCACTGCTCCTTAAAGTGGTTGAATGATTCCTCTAGACAATGCAGTGGACAAATAACATTCATTCTGTCTTGCAGTAGTAACTATGGCAATGGGATTTGGATGCTTTTGTTGACAGATGAAATACCATTCTTGTTTCAATTTTTCAATGTTCTGGCTCTTAACTAAGCTGTGTGGTATCTGGGATATAGTTTTATCAATCCTTCCTTATAATGTTCAAATTTTCCCCTATATAGTTAAACATCTGCTAAAGCACTAGCAGGAGCTGAGTTATCCCATCTCAGAATTACTTTAACTTACACTGGTAAGGATGTTCTGCCAAGAAGTGTGCTTCTGGTGTATCTAAATCAACATTTGTCATCTCCCAGGTGCATGGACTGAAAGATTTTTTTTTTTAAATAATTTCAGAGGACTAATCAAGACATATGCCTAGCAAGAAAACCTTAGGATTAGGCAAGGTAACTTCAAATGTTTAAAAAAATAATAAAAAACCACCTCACTCCAGTGAAATGATGAGTGTTCAACATTTAAGAAAAATACTTCAGAAAAATAAATTATATGTTCTCATTAAAACTGTGAAAAAGAAATATGAAACTGAACTCTCAAATTCAACTTGAATTGTAGCTACACAAACCACACTATTCTATGGCATATTATGACTACTATTCAATGGCAAGGCATTCAGAAGTCCAGAAAAATTTAATAAAATACAGAAGTACACTACCACATGGATCAAAATTTTCCCGTGCTTTGGAATCACCTATCTTTCACAAAAAGCACACTTTGCACACTTTCATTAATCAACCTTTAGAGCACTGGACCTGGAATCAAAAGAGAATTTAGTATTCAGGATGAATAGTATGGTTGGGCTCCTTATAAGTTTTATGAAATCAACTCTCAATAAGTAAGTTTGATTAGCAGTACACAGCTGGAAAGGAAGGCTGAATCATAGGATTATTTAATCTTATGTTGTGTTTTCCTAAAATAAAGACATCATTTAAACCTTTGTAATCTCCTATTACTAAGAACAATAAATTTTGAGAAGCATAACACCATATAATACAGAAAAATAAAGAAAACCAGTAATTTTTCAGCTTTGTTTACCTTGACTGTCAGCAAATTTAGTAATACAAAGGAAAAGAAATAAAAAACAACCTTTGAAATTTTGAATGAAACCAATTTGAGAATTGTGAGACAAAATTATGTGTTTCATCTCTGAGCTAATGGTCATTTCCATGAGGCCAAACAACACATTCACTTTAAACATCTCCATGATTTCACAACAGGTAACAGGAAAACACAAGGAAATTCTATTACAGAAGATCATTAATTCTTAGTGAATCTAAATGAAAATTTTAAAAAAAATTTAGCTAGGACTAGAGAGAGGAAATCTAAGAACAACAGTTGTTATAGAAGTTATAATCAAATACTTTTTTCTGAGTGTCTTTCTTCAACTAAAAAAAAAAAAAAAAAAAAATTAAAGGAAAACAGCCAACCCAGAATATCTAATAATTGCATATTATCCACTTTACATGTAATTGCTTGTTCATGCAGAGATGCTGCTTTTGAAGTGGATACCACAGTGTTATTAATGGAACTTCATAACAGTCTATTAGAAAATAAGTAATGGCAAATATATCCATAGAGCTTCCTTCACCAAAATTTAATCAGAGTTAGGACAGAGCAAATACAATTGATGTATAAAAGTTTGCAACTCATAATATTTCTTTCATGCTCATAATTCTTTTTTTAATTGACTCTATATCTGTAGTCAAAAGAATCACTGTGGTGGCAGTGCTGAGCCTAGCAAAGGATAAAAGTACAAGAAAAACCATATATGAAAGCAAATAAAAGCATTAAAAGGCATTTTGCAGTCATTTTAAGATGAATTTCATTCCCTATATCTACATTGTGGTGACCAAAATAACTTCAGTTACTTTTCCATTTTTAATGTAAACAATTTTTAGGAATTAAAATAAGGCGATGAAATGGAACTCAAGCAAGTTATATTCATTATTATGTGAACATTCATAGAGGATCTTGTCAAATTCACTCAAGTTGATTGAAAAATTTTCATTCTGCTTTGTTATTTTTAATGGTATTTTTTATAAAATGAAGTGTTATTTTAATTAAATTACGGTAATCTCTCAAATATCTGCCATTAAATACCCAGGAAAAGCATTACATGGATAAATTTCAAAGGTCAATTAGTACTTTTCACAAAACTTTAGTTTCTCTGTGGGTAAAATTAATCGGAAACACCTAATTATGTCCTCTTGTTAGCAATAAAGGAGTAAGTTCAAAATATTTTCTCAAAAACTGTGAATTTTTATACTATTTTTCATTTTTCTTTTAATTTTTCCATAGACTCATTCAATTTCTTGTTACTTTACATTAACTGTCTTTAAAAAACACTTCGGATGTGCAGATTTGGCAGACTCATCGAGTCTAACCAATACAGGACTCTCTTCTATAAGGAAAATTAGACAAAATACTGATTTTATGCTGATTACTAAGAAACTGATCAAGAAACTGCAAGGTTATACCTGATGTGAGCAATAGGCACAGGACACCTTTTTTTTGTTTAAGGAAAGCTTTTAATGGGCTGCAGGCACCAAATTGTTCTGCTTGATTGAAACTGAAGAACTTCTGCCTATGACTAGGAACAGAACTTCAGGCACCAGAAGACCTTCGAGGCCAATAAAATGCTAAAGTTACTCTTTACTGTGCACAGAATTTTTACAGTTTGCAGGATGGAGACCTTAATGATATTTAATGAATAAGCAATAATATAACAACACAGGAATATTAAAAGTCAAATTCTAATTGATGCTTTGCTGTGTAGTTTCCCTTTATATGCCATTATACACTAAATTCAGAACTTTCTTTGTATAATTAAATTAAGTCTGAAACTTAATGACTCTTTGCACTTTAATGTTACAAGGTTTTGCAACAAACAAGATGAACCTTCTAATTTTTTCTCTTTATCACTTTGACTTTTGACATGAAGTCATCAAGTCATGACATGACATCAAGTCAAATGTGACATATCTGGATGATACAGATCTAAAAATCTCTATCACTCTGCTATTTCTTATCAGTTAAATATTGTAAGAATAAATACATTTACACAACTATGCAGGAAAATTTATCATATTTTACCGGAATAATAATAGTTGTAACATACAGAAAAGAAACAGGTGATACAGAAATTTTCTCAAAAAAGAATGTTATAATTTTCTTCAGAAATCTATTTTGCTTCAAGAGCTGTTAAAATGAGATTGAATTTACCCTAATTTTATAGAATAAAGGCCATGACTGAAAAGAGAGGGATTTATGGCAGGTTTTATTTCTGAAACACAGAGGACAACAATTTTTTAATGTTATTTTCAGATATGTACAAATTCAGTCTGAGTTAGAAAATATTCATGTTGGTCACATTTTTAAATTCAGACCAAAGAGTCAGCTGACTGCAGGGATGACTCCGGAATCCTTTCAGCATATTGCCTAGCTTTTGCCATTATCACAAGGAGGCAATATATCCATATGGATGCTAGAGTCTCTATAGTGTTATTAAAAGGGACATTGGTGCATGTGAAGTTACTCCAATTATCATTCCAGCTGTTTGTCAACATTATTTGTGTTCAGACAGCTGATACTCACATTAATTTCCAAGTGCTAATCAGATTTTTATTTGGTGTTTTCCTTCTAATGAACAATTGGCTCATTCATCACAAAATGCTCTGTGAATTTGTTTGTTCTTTCAATACCAAAAATTGTCTCCCTAGATATGTGTATTCTAATGCTGCTTAAGTTTGTAAATTTGATTTGGGTAACATTCACATGACATGTAGTAGATAGCCAGGTTGATATGGCATGTAATATTTCCAGTGAACTCCACACTAGATGATGAGAGAGACATGGCAGTGTTCCTAGAGCTAGCGCCTTTCTCTACAATCTGTTACTATACTACCAGAATAACGTTACAGCTGATAGCTTTCAATCTCTGTGCCACACCTTCCAATGCACTTCTGGCTCAAAATTTTATAGGAATGTTTTAAATAACTTATTAATGTGCATTTAATTAATTTTAGTGAATTTTACGGAGAGGTTGCCAAATTCAATATCTATCTTAAAGGATTATGTTTCTTGATATTTAATATATAAAAAAAAAAGCACTGGAAAAAAGAGATTTAACGCTTAAAATTCCATCTAAACTGCTGTACCTGCTCCATTCCACCTTTAGTAGTGTTCTGGAGAGAGTAGGAAATTAAAAATTCAGGAAGAAAAAAAATCAGCAGGACTAATGAAGTGTGGGTCTCTGTAGATTTGTTTTGTGGATGATTGTCATGGGTACCTCATAAAATATGAGATCTGAGTGGAGGTTTACCAGTTTGGGAATAGCTGTAGGTTTTCATTTTGTGTTTTCCTTTTCATGTATATGAATATAAATGGGACACAAAGAACTCATGAAGAAACCTCACTAAGAACCTTGCACATCTCCATGGTTTAATAGTAATGCCAAAAGGATTTTTTTGTTATTTCTTTTTATACCTTTTACACAGTTCTGTGTATCCACAAGTATTAGCATGCACACTTATACTTCTCTAAGTCTGATAACTCAGCATAGCTCCGAGGTCCTGTAGAGTTAGGAGACCAAATATTCTACTATCTTAAGGAGCCATGGCTTCCCTCAGTAGAACATGTTCTGTAAACTTATTAGCCCCCTGGCGAGATTAAGTCTATAAGTTGTGTGCATGAGTGGGGTAGGGGGTAGAGGAAAAGAAAAGAAGAGAAGAGGAGAAGAAAAGAAGAGGAGAGAAGAAGGAGAGAAGAAAAGAAGAAGAGAAGAGCACGCATGCATGGTGGGCTTCGTGACATGATGTATCAGAACAGGATGCTATTAAAATACTGAGGTAAATGACCCTCGACCCTCTAACCTCCCACTGTGTCTAGTTTTTCATTCTTAAGACCAGGAAAAAGGCGTCAATAGTAATTGAGTGGAAGTGACTGGGGAGGTAAGAAGGGTCATGCTTTGTTTGCTTGCAGATAACATGGACAGCTAACTTCAATTCTAGTTCTTAGCATCTCCAGCCCAACTCAGCATAGTTGCCTCAGCAGCAGCTCTTGTTTCTAAAGCCGTTGGTACAGACTGGTTTGCCACCTCTTTTCTCAAAGCAAATCTCATATGCATTGGTCTCATGCACACTGCACTCATCCAAATCTCCAGATCCTGTGTGATGCCTTGGTGGCCCAAATTGTCATTATTATAGCTAGTACTTCCTTTCAATTGTGCTAAAATTAAATCCCCATTCAGTCTGAAAAAATATAGGTCTCTGTCACAGTCCCCTGAGTTCTTTTTCCATGAGTATTGTGCTGCAGGTATGAGCAACATTTCAAAATCTTGGCAGGCTGTCAATAAGATCAGAGGTTTTCCCTAAAAAAAGGACAATTCATAGACTTAAATTCTACTGAAGAAAGCTGTTTGCACTACTAAGAATACTCTTGACCTCTTTTCAGTGGGATATAGCAGAAGTATGACTAACACGATACAATAAATAATGAGATCTGTGCCAAAGAAGAAAGAACTATTATTGGCACACACAATGTACTAGAATCAGCTAGGTTATATGTCTCTTATTTTGTATACAGTAGAGATATAAAGAGAATAAGATTTTTCTCCAAAGAATGTAAGACTAGAATAGCTGGGTAGAACAGACAAGTAAATGGAAGAGATTGGACAGAATAGATAAGATTGTGAACAAACCCAACAAAAACAATCGAATGGTTAGCTAGAGTCTACTTAATCAGTCAGCTCTGGGCAAAACCAATACAAATAAAACATTTATCTGATTGAATGATCAAGTTCCTCTTCTTAAATTATAAACATTTGGAAAAAAAGCACCCAACACTTGGTTCCACCCAAAATATTTAAATGCAATAAAATGAAAAATATTTCTTTTCAGTTTTTAATTTTCAATTTTAATTTATATTAATTTAAAAATAAAATAACCACTTTAAAAATTATTGCAAGGAAATATTGAAAATAATTCTTGCCCTTTTGAAAAGACTTCACTTTGACCTGCATATGTGAACACTTAACAGTCAGTGCAACACTGGTCTTTTTTTAAGTAATACGTATTTGGGAAGAGAGGAGAAGCATCAAGAAATGCACTTGCCTAACTGGGATCAAATTACCAGCACTTTTTAAAGCAGGACTGGAAAGCAGAAAGGTGATAACTCTATTGAATATTTTGTTGTTGCAGTTTTCCTCAGACTAAATGTTGAACATTGTGTGAAAACATTTGTGGAGTTGAAAAGGAAGGACAATTAAACTGACATAATTTGCAAATAAAAGCAGCAAAGTACTGATACAGCAAAATGAAAAAGAATAGAAGATTTTGAAGATGATCACAATGATCACTGCTGTTTTGTGTTTGTTACAGCAAAACTGGCAGAACAGGTACAGATATTTATTTAAGATAATGATACGAGAACATTTGAGTTTGAGTGGCCTAGTGAAATCGATTAATCTATTTATAGCTATCAAGAGAAAAATACTTCCTAGGTGTTATAAACAGAGGATCCAAGGAAACATTCTGAGTGAAAAAATCCAGAGATCAAAATAACGGAGAAATTGTGTTGTTCAACTTCTCCAGTGATTTACAGACACTGTTAATATTAGATCAGCAATTACACTATTTTTCACTCTTTTGTTAGCACTCTAAGTGAAAAAAATTTGTTCCAAGAAACGTAGGAAGAGCAAATTCTTTTTATTCTCCTATTTCTGACATATAGCAATGAAAACTGCGACCCCTTAAATGATGTCGTTAGAAAGGTAACATAAATTGATGTACATATAGTTAGAATTTTTAATTCCAAGCATTACTTAATTAAAACATGGCTAGTACTTGGACACAATTTCATGTTGTATAAGACATTGTGGTTCATATTTGTATCTACATGCATTTTTCTTTTTTCCCAGTAAACAGTAAGTAGAAACAAAGGTACTGTAAGAAATCCAGCTCTAATTTGTAGGTCATCATGTCTTCTAATACCACTTGGTCCTCGATACACCAATATTGCTAAGAGTGACCTTATCGTGGGTCACATAGGAGTACAAAATGTTTCTTCTGCAGAGCCAGTATTTTTACACTGGCATGAAGCATGAGTTTAGATAGAGCCACAAGGAGTCAAAGCAAATGCTTGAAGCAGCATATGCTCTAGAAAGCAGATGAGAAGTGTTACACTTGTAAAATTAGAGCAAAGGATAATCCCACATTTTCAGAAATTACTTCTAATGCTTCAGTTTGTTTAGAGGAAACAGGAAGGGAATATTCAGGATGCATTAAGAATACCCCAGATAGAAATGTGTATGGGTCAAAGCTATCCAGTACTGTAACATAACAGATTTAAGGTGTAGTTTACATTGGCTGAAAGGTGAAACCTTCAGACAGTAAAATAGTACTGAAAAGTTAAAAATTGACAGTAAATTGTGGTTCCATGGACCAGACTTGGATGGAGGGACATGGATGACATATTTAATCTCATCAGACTCTACCCACAGGGAAGAATCAGCACACAGGTACAGAACTTCTCAAAAATAAAAGACAACAGGGAAATACACTAATCTTTTCTTAAATGTCAGTTCAAATCCATAGTGATTTTTTGCACACATTCTCTTTTTGTCTGGCTTGCTTTGTTCTTCTGAGGTGTGTCTGAATTATCATACAACCGTGAGGTGAAGGAAGAGCACGTTTTTGTTCAGTAGTAGAGAAGTAAAAGCAGTTTACAGACAGATTACTTTAAAAATTAAGAGATTTCCTTTTTGCCCTCTGTGCAAAACACAGCAAGAATCAAAATAGAAAGGTAATGCATGTTACAACTTTCACTCTGCGGAAAAGCCTGAAACTTCAGGTCCCTTAATCACCTATCCAACATTTGCCTTGTGAATGAAAGAATATTATTAGGACTAGTATTTTAATGCCGTTATACGATGACACAGGGTCCAAAGACGAACAGAAACAGAAGAAAGTTGAAATGGTCCTTGTTAAAATGCAAATTATATTAAAATATTTCATCAAATATATGCCTCAATCTGCCCTCAAATACTTACTGTAGAGTTTAGGATTTAATGGTCATTTTCTTACCTCAGAAATAAGTGACAAAAATAAGATAATGATGGAAAAAATCAAAGAAGTTAGAGCTTTGTAATGAAAATTGGTATTGGCTAAAGAAATAAAACTAATAATTAAAACACAAAAAAGTAATTTAACTGAAGAGGGAAAACATAGATAGAGAAAAGCACAATAAGCCAAAAGGAATGAGTTACAGAAAAATAACAAGCAGGATTTAAATAAAGAAAAGGCATTTCAAGCAAATGGAAACTTTTCATATTCTTAGCCTTTGGATAGAGGGCAAGAACAAAAAGGAAGGACCACATGAATAACTCAGCAAGGAAAAACATTGGGATCTCTTCAGAACAGTAACTCCTCCTCAAAGCATGGCTACCTGTGCAGTTGAACCACATTAGAATACATATAATTACACTTATCTGGTTGAAGAGTGTAAATAAATATAATTACACTTGTGTTTCGTATGACATTGAGAAGATAACCTAACAAAGGGAAATATACATAAAAGATGGTGTAAAATGAGGAAGATTGTATGACTTTTGATTATATGGAAGAACTAAAATATTACTGCAAACTTCCCCCCAGGCCTGTGGCTGTTTCAAATATTTAGATAATTCCTACATTTCAAAATAGGATTATATTTGCCTAATTATTATGTATTTAGATTTAAAAAGTAATATTGACTTTTACCCTTCTCTCTGATTGTGACAACAGATTTCAATAAATACCTGAAAAGTTATTTGAAGTGATTTTTAAAATATGTAAAGAAACAAAAATTTATGAAACTTAACAAAAAATTGTTTAATACTCTTTTTTATTCTAACCATGTGATTCAAGAGTATTGGATTTTTTGTCACGTGATTTTAAATTTTTTTTCTTCATTTAAGGATTTACATGAATCTTATTTTAAATTTCTTGTACAACATCATAGAATCGTTAAACCAATTATGTAAGGTAATAATCTAAAATCATGACTTAGAATAAAGCTTTCAGCTGACAACTAATAAAATTGCCTTAGAGACTGCTGCCAAAGGAAAAAAAAGTATTCAAATATAAAAAACAACAGCAAAGTATACATGAACGGATCTTAAATCCCCTTTTGCCACATACTTCTGTAGTTTCCCTAATGATGCAGGCCCATTTTCTAAATGACGTGCTACAAAGTCAGCAGAAACAAATTTCAGTTAGGGACACTGCAAAGCAGGATTACCTGTTCTCTCACTAGCACTGTATAGCTGTAAATTATCTGATAATTTCATTCTCAGACAGAGAGTGATGAAAGTGGCATTAAGGAATGGCGAAAAGGGAAGGAAAAAGGTATAGTTACAGTTTGCCTGCATTTACTCAATATAACACATTCAAAAAAATGGCTGAGTTGAAAATTAGTGAGGCGAAGTCATCATTTACTGTACAGCAGCAATACATTATTTTCATGGTTTGAAGAAGGAAAACTGGAAGTCTAGGATATTGAAAAAAATCAGAAATCCCAATATCTTTCTTTCTGCAGAAATTCTGCTTACTTCTTCTTTTGAAGAATAAGTTTTGACAGACAAAACGTGGGAAAAAAAGCTTATAAACTATTATATTGCAAATAAGAGAGATGAATAGTGTCCTTTTTATTTCTGTGAAAGAATATTGAATCCATAATTTTCCTCATGATTTTATACCCACCATGACACATAGTATAAAATTAATCTTCATCATGAGTTGTCAGTAATGTTATTTTATTTTAAATTAAATAGAAAGTGTAGTAAAATATTGCATTAATATATCACAAAAAAAAATAGATATTAACAGATTTAAAATCAAAGTTTTTCCTTACTGAAGTGATGCATTTCTGTATTGTCAATTATAAAAGTAATAGTGTATATTTTTAGATAAACAAAAGTTTCACTTTTAACACTCTGGATAAAACTGTAGCCAAACTATTTAGTTATACTGTATGATACAGGACAATTACACCTGAGGTTAAAACAAAATCTTGGTCTTAAAGGATAGTTTAGCTCTTAAACTTATATTTAACATTGGGGTAAAACTTACACAGAAGGAAATACAATCAGACCCATCCTAGACACATTTTGTATCTGCTAAGGCAGTTGATGATGAAGTCCAAAATAATTACTAGAAAAAGGTGTAATGCTATAGTTTCCACTGCCACTAGTAGCCCCTGGCATAACTCAAGTTTTATTTTTTTTTCCTACTGTTCTATTTCTTGTGTTTTAAAACAATTCTGGCCTTTCACACTGGACTATAAATTCTAAGTCACCTAAATAGCTTTTAAAAGAATGATTATAATTCCAACACTTCCTTTCTTAAATACGTGCTTAGAAGGTGACCATCTCCAGCTCTGAACATTTATTCATACATAGATTCCTACTTACAGCACTCTTGGTGTGGAAAAATGAAACAAACTGCAGAATCCTTCCAAGCAGTAGTAAATTTAGTAGAAGCCTATAGCTAATGCATCCTAGTGTAATAAGTACACTTATTTGTACTACATAAATTAGGCAAGACTAGACTCGATCAACATAAAAACTTGAATCAATACTGAGGAGGTACCAAAAGTGGCAGGAGACAGCAGGTGGCATTCTGAACACCAATCTAATAATAATAGGAGCACATTACATAGTTTAAACATCATAAAAATAATCCAAAACCCATGAAGTTTGGAGATTTTTATTGTTCTGATTTTGGTTTGAGTTTTTTTTTATGAGAGATGAAACAGAACACCTACACACCTGTGATCATTAAAAACATAATGGCACATTCTGTAAATGCTGTGCTGAAAATGTACAATTATATTCTAAATATATGTCTACGACAGTTCTGTTTAGACAAGTTTGTTCATTTAATTACATTTTTCTTTGTGATTGCCAAGCAATGGCCATGTATAAAATTTGAGCTGTTTACTTTTCCTTGTTTGTTAACAATATTTTATATAGCATTGCTTATCTATTCATTATAATTAGAAAGGAGTTTTTACAATAAACAGTAGTTTATAAACTAATTATTTTCTACTTTTAAGGAAGTAGTAATTTACCCAGAAACTTTCAGTATCCTTTATTTCTGAAGTTTAAAGTATGGTTATCAGTGGCGACCATGACTTACATATGGTGAAAAAAACCACCTAATTATTGGATTACACCTTTCCGCATTACACAACCATGCCTCAGATTTACACAACCACATCTCCGAAGTAGTCACATAAGAGGAATGACACAGAAGGCCAAAACTGAATGACTGACCTGCAAACTTGTATCTGGCTCCATACTTAGCCTTAGGAAATAGTACTAATAATTCATTTTCAAGAGCTCTAAGCTCACATAATTGCTGCAAATGTTATTCTGACTTTTCAAAAAGGATGCATGACTTAGTACACCTTTGCTTTAAACGGTCAGCCTGAAACTGCACACCGTTGACTCTAAAATAAGATTCCTACCAACCTCGAAATCAACTCCAGCCTGCAAATGCATGCAATTTATCTCTCCCCTTTCCTTTCCTTTGCAGCTTGAAACATGAATCACAGGTACTCATTGTAGTGCACTTAGGAAGGAAAATCTGCTTCTGGATTCACAAAATAATTATGTAAAGTCCTGACGTTTTGAAGCAAAAATAATGGATAGAAATAGTTCATGGAACTATATTACTGTATTTAATATTGCTCTCCACGGATTCCTGTAACACTTCAAATATAAGAGGATATTTTAGAAACAAACTTGTAAGATTGGGCAACTAACCCTGTTAGTTTCATAAAATCAAAATGTTATCAAATCTATATGTGGATATGATTTTAAGGAAATCAATATATGCAGTTCCACTGATTTCAAAGGCACAATGTGAACTTGCTCCAGCAGGGGATATTTACTTATTCTGTCAGTGACTCACAATATAAATTCCCAAGAAAAGAAGTTATATTGAATTTACTCTTAGAAATAAAAATTATGAATGTTTATATTTTAAAGTTCCATAGATATTGTCCTCAGTATTCTCACCATTTCAGTGTGATAAATAATAATTTCTTGGAAGCTGGATTTTCAGAGGTTTTTCCATTTTCCTTCTTTTTTTGTATGATCAAGAAGTCACTATTTCTTACCTTCTCACTAACTCCTGAACTATGCAGACTGCTTGGTTTCAAGAGTCATTGAAGATGGCTCATACAAAGATACTTTCTCTTCTTTTCAAACCTGGAAATAGATAGGTAAAAACAAGAAAAAATATGGAAATATTCACAACCATTCTAGGTTTTATATCATTACACATGAAGATGGTTTTAACATGATCAAAAATATTATAATTGATTTGTTAGAATATGATCTTATTTTTCCATTAACCAGGAAAAATGCAAAGAGAGAAAGCAAATTATAATCTCAAACTTTGGAATGTAAATTGACATTGTCTTATCCACAATTAAGACAACCCAAAACTGCAAAGAAAGCCTCACTGAAATAAAGAATTGGAAACATTCCGAAAATGGTGTTTCAAAATGACCAGAGCAGGTGTCAAGAGCTAATTTGGGTTACACAGTCTGCTTTGCCAGTTTTCATGACATAGGTTTGAAGCAGTGGATGTGTAGAATTTCTGCCAAGTTCTACCTTTGATGTGGTTTGGATTTGCTGCACGCTGGAACAATGGACTGATCATTAGTACATGCAGCGCACTAGATACATTTCTGGAGGATATTTTCCAAATCTATTTCTTAGAAGAAAAATCCCTCACACTCCAAAATGTATATGGCATCTACACTGAAAACTTAATAATCAGATGAAAGGAGATAGCACTTCCATAGGCTGATTCCACTTTATGCCTGAATTGCCCTTTGAAGATGCAACAATGATTATAAACTACCAAGAGAGGCAAAACGTCCTCTAGTGCCTCTCTTGAGCACCTGTACTACACATCTGAACTTAAATACTACTCCCAGCACCAGCAATATGCAAGATTCGTTTCAGGCAAATAATGTAAAAGCTAGGGGGGAAGACATGCAATGCATACACAGCCTTTTCTGGGAAAAAGAAGTCTGTGATCACCTATGGAAGAGAACTGATTATTTGGTTTTTTGAATTACCTTTATTCTACCATCACTGAGCTTCTATACCTTTTACCTTCTCAACCTGTTAGGATAGAACCTGTACTGAATCTCAAAGTGACTCGAAATAAACATCACCAGTACGTTCATTCCTCTTCTTTCCATAGATATCATTTTACACCAACATACTTATTAATGATAAAAAAATTGAGATTCACAAAAAACCCACCCACACTTAATTTAGAACAAAGAATTTATTTGAATTACTTCAGTTATCATAATCTAATAATAAAGATATTATCATGTAGACTAGTAACTATGAGAAAAGCCCAAGGCCATTAAAATGATTGCTTTCTAAATTGTATACTGAAGCAGTAGCACATTCTCTTACCATAGCATATCTCACATGACCGCAAAATGCTCAACTTTTAAAGGATTATTGTAACTCCACCATTTTAGGGGATTTTTTTTTTTTGATTTTTGGTTTGTTTTTTTTAATTATATTTGAAAATCACAAAGAATTTGGTCCATTCCTTTAGGGTATCCAGCACTGACATTTCCCTTTAATGGATTAGCAAAGAAAATTACAGAAAGACATCTGTCTTTCTGTATTCCTTCTATGTTATTTATAATTAATTGCCCATCCTTCTCCTGCACACATTTTCAGCAGAGCACTGTGATACAGTCTTGTTCCCATTGTATCATACAGATGTACTGTTTTGAGGAAATCTCTGCAGTTATGTGCTTGGAGACGCTGTCTCTGATCTCTAACATGTCACCACAAGCAAAAAGTTAACAAAGATCAAAGATAAAGAACAAACTTGAAAACCAGTAAATGAAAACTACCCCGAGAGGGATGTATGGAGAGGTAGTGGCAGACCTGAGAGCTTAGAAGCTAGATCTTTATTCCCCTTGTGTCAGAAAGGGAATAAACAACAGCCAGGAGCTGCAACAATGCACTTTGGTTTTCAGGAAAACCACCTTAGAAGTTAAAGATAAAAATCTGAACTCTTTGGGCTCAAGATACCAAACTAACCTAGGAAGTTGAACCTTTGGGCACTTTACTAGATGGGACAGTCAGGGGCTCCTAGTATATGGCTACTATGATTTTTGCAAAGAGTTTTTATTGAAGCTAGATTGTAGCTGTTTTAGCTCTTCAATGCCTTATGCCCTTTTCAGACCAATTTAGTGAAAACACTTTTGCATTATTCTAGCATCAACCCCTGCAACATTTTGGTTGTTCTTCCAACTGTCCACGTATATTCTGTGCATTAAGAAGAATTGATTGATGGGTCTGTATTGATTTGTGAACTTTTACAGGTATTACAATCTTAACACACTACCTCTTTGTGCTGAATCTTTATATTCCAGCAATTTTTTTTTTATGAGTCTCAGTTGCTGGAGGGCATATTTAAATGGAATTGAACAAATATTTCCTCAACTGGTTTCACAAAGAAAGAAGTTGTCTAGTATACTTTTTACTTCAAATTTATATAACAACTCATGTACTCACAGTCTTTTCAATTTTGTGTACTTTCACAGAATATTGGATGAACAGCTCCAGAGTCCTTTATTGTCTTCACAGAGAGCATAAAAACAGACAGCAACAGGCACGATTTCCAAATGCTTTTAACACGCCTCAGGCCTGACCTTGAAGGAAACACCTCTAAGATAAGAGTCAATATCTCAGAATCTTGCTCTGCGGCCCAGACATGTTCAGAGAAGATATTTTATAGGATTTATTTTTATTTGTGTGTTCCTGTATGAGCTTTAATTTTGCTGATGGCGACAGGAACAATTTTAGTTGTCAGCTGAGATCAGGACTGTAACTACACCTGTCATTGCAGTAATTATGTTGAAAACAGTGAATTTAGTTCATGTGCAATTACAGAAAGTAACTAACAACAGAAATACAGACATTTTCAATAAAAAATAAATATATGCATCATTTGTTTTAAATAAACTGAGATTTCTCTTCCATTTGTTTTAAATAAACTGAGATTTCTCTTCCAGTAGTATGTGTTCAAATATATGATAAGAAGCATACAAATAAGATTATTAAGACTATGTTTACATCTATCCATCTTAAGAATCAGAACCTTCATTTTGCATTATTAACTTGAGTCTCATGGAAAGAGAATTTAGGAGGGGTGAAAAAGAAAAGAGTCTTACAAAAGAAACTTTAGGAAGTTAGAAAACTATGGAAGTCAGGTCTTGAAAACGAATGATAAAATCTACATTCCAGACTCTTATTTGCTGATATTCTGTTTGGACTACTGCAATATCTTTTTTTTTTTTTTGAGAGAGGGGAGGGGTGAGGCTGGGGCTGGGGAGGGAGGAGGATGGGTGGTGGTTTTATTTCTCCTTTTATGTCTAATGTGAAAGAATAAAATAATCTTTTCTTAAAATGTTATTACTTCCCTTTTTTTTAATCCTTAGGTTTGCATTCAAAAGTGACTAACATTTGGAGATGATCACATTCTTCAACATTTTTAAATATCGTGACTATTCGTTGCATTTAAGGGTTTCCAAGGTGGACATCAGTACTCACATCTCAGGTACATGCCCTCTAGGTCACAGGAAAATCACACATAGAGATACCAGAATAAGCATACCAAAATTATCATTAAATAAATAAATGAAGCATTTTACCCTGAAAATATGACCACTAGTAATTTTGTTAGTTTTTCACAACTGATTTTGAGCCTTAAACTCATATAAAAGTATCCGATCCCCAAAATTTTAACTTCAACAGAAATAATTGATTTTATCAGTACTAAAACATTTTCTCAAATTAAGAAAAAAATACAAATATAGTCAAAAAATATTTTGAATGCTAAAATGAAACAAAATGAGAGAAATACTTAAGCATTTTTTCAATATTTCCCAATTTTAAATCCTATAAAATCCCAATATTTTCTGAAAAAAAATTTAAATAATATTTTACTAATAAAAATATATTGTGAAATTTTTCAACTACATTTACTAGGAATGTTCTACATGTCAGACTTGAGTGTTACTTTTTTTTGAAGTGGTATCTTATTATTTGTGAGAATTGCAAGTACCTAAAATCATCAAACTGACATAAGGTAAACACAATAAACGCATAATGAAGTATCAGATGTTCATCCTTCTATCTGTAACAGAACAACAAAAAAAAATATTTGCTTCAGTTCTCTGAAGTGTGTTGCCAGAAATCAGATTTTTACAAATAAACACTTTAGATCATTGGTTAGATAGGGAAAAAAACCCCAATATTCATGTAGGTACAATTCAGCAAGACTGTGAGTTTTACAGGTATTTGGTTAATAAGAAATTAAATTAGTTCCTAGCCCCCCTCTTTTCCCCAGTGCCTTTTTTCATTTCATAATTGTTGTAGGCTATTGCCCTACCCCAATTACTTGTAGTTTGTGTGCATTATTTCTGGGTTTTCCTAAGCTTTTCTCATTTTACCAATACTTTTGAAGCAGCAGCTATTATTTATGCTAAGGATAGGGAAGTATGGCAATTAAAATCACAATATCCATGTCCTTGGCAAAAACAACACACTTGACCTTTTGCTTAGATGTCCACAGACTTTTTCAGGTTCTTCAGGGAACCTGAGCAGTAATTGTTAGCTCTTAATACAAGAACTTTCATCCTCTTTGCATGTTATACCTTGCCTCTGTCAAATTAAAGCATTTGTGTGGTGCCAAAACTTTTAGTATAGAAATAGTAATGGGATTATAAAGTGTTTTGGGGTTTTTTTCCGAAGTTGCTGGGGTTTTTTCCAGACCCTAATGAATAATAATGCAACAAGGTAACAACGGGATATTTATGTCACAATTGCGAAGGTCTATGTCTGAACCATTCAATCTAGACACTCTGTACAGCCACTACAATCATGAAAAGCAGAATTGTAAAGTCACTTAAATACTACATTTTAAAGACAAGCACACCTTTCCATGCCAATGGAATTTCTAAGTTATTGTGGTGGCAGTGGGGAAGGTGGGAGAGTTGTTTACTTTGGTTGAGTTATTTTTAAAGATTTGTTTCTCCCACATATTTCCTGGGTAGAATATTATAATTAATTTTGCATTACCTGAAAGACTTAGAATTCTTAAGGGAATATTTCTTTTCTTTGATTATTCCACAACACATTAACATTGCTGCAGCTTACAAGGTAAGTTTATCAAGCATGCTGAGAGAAATGAGATGAAAATTGTTGGAAAGATTCTACACTATATACAAAATTTCAGAGTTATAGAATGAAATTCTCAACAATGCATGAATATACACTGAGTTTTAATCATATCATGATAATGACAGAGCAAATGCAAAAAAATGAAAAATCTTTGGTTTGCTAGGTAATTATCTTACAACATCAGTCCTGTTGTGATTGACTAAGTCAGTATAGTACTTTGCATTTATTCTTTCACAGTACCATTTTATTCAGGGTATAATGTACATTAAAAACCTCTCACATATTCTCTGCTTTTTGTCCAAGATTTTCCCCTGCAAACTGCTTTAGAAGTTATTATTTAGCATTAGAAGATGTCTCAATAGCATTATTTGTAACACATTTGAGGGTATCTGATCATATATCTAGCCACTAACAATCTTTTCTGCTCTATCATTAATACTTTCCATTATGTATGAAACACATGAATTAATTATAGAAAAAAAACTTGGAAAAAAAACCAGAGACATGGCAGCCACGGCCCATATCTAGGTAATGTTTACAGCAAACTATTTGGTACAAACACAGCACAAACAACATCTATGCTTTTGTTGGTTGTTTCCACTTAAATCTATCGGCACACCAGTAGCAATAAGTGTGTGTGGGTTATTTGTTTGGTTTCGCCTGTGTGTGTATTTTAATATATTTAAATTATTACATCTGTAATACCAACACCTGTAATTTCACAGGTGGTCTGGTAAAGGGTCTCCAAGTAGCTTCAGAGCTATCTTCACCTTGCAGCAACTACGAGGATTCTAACAAGGATATTGGACCAGGGTTCCAACAAAGATCTGGACAGACACTAATGAGCATTTTCCTCATTAGGCTCTCTCAGGTCTAGATCCTCAAGATATTCAGAAATTACGTTTAAAGCTAATGTCAAAAAGGAAGAGACATAAAATTTAGTTAAACACAACAGAATTTGTGAGAGAAAGGAAGAATCATACAAAAACTACAGCATACGGCAATCATAATATGAAAAAGAAGCTTCTTGGACATTTTTTTGCATATGAAAAATCCTAGAAAATCATCAGACAAGTTGACATGCTATCTTAATTACTAGAAGACTTGTTAAAAAATAGAGGTTTTAGCCACCTGATCATTTGATCAGATGGGAAAAGAATGAAATGACACTTGGTACAGGAAATAACAAACTATTGCCTCTAACAGTTAAGCCCTACAAAACATGAAAACTTGTATGTACACACTTTAGATAATTCAGCCCTTTCAAAACCTAGTAAAACTGTAAAAAGTACATAAATCTTCAGGACAGCAAAATACTAAGGTTTGCCCAAATCTGCTTGACTAGTTTAAACATCAAAGAGCCAAGACTTGGAGACTGAAATTTCTTCTTGCTGCATGCATTCTTGTATCATCGTTCTGCACTATGTATGTAAAGAGGGACAAATATCTTCTTTTTCTGAAGTGTCAAACCTAACACATACCTCAGCCACTTCCTTGATCTAATACTAGTACCTTATCAGAAGCTGTTCTCCTTATATCAAGGAAGCTCAGTCAAATCTTCTTCTGAAGAAAAGTGACATTGAAATGGTAAGTAGGAAAAGAAAGTTTCCTAATCTGAATTACTGTATGTCTCTCAGAAATCCATTTTCCTTCTCGTCTTGTGAATCGGTCTTTTAGACTACAGTTTTTCTGGGATTAAAAGGGTATCATCTAAAGCAAGCACATCTCAGTGCTAAACCCAGTCAGAAGGAGTAGGGAATACATTCAAATTAAGCATTTCTGTTCCTCATGAATATTTTCTTCTATGAAAACATCCTGTGATCTTTTTAGTATACAGTCATGTTTAGTAAATAAAATACTACATAAGCCTTGATTACTTTTGTACTGACTCTTACCATAAGTCCTATATTTTTAATTCCGTTAAAATAGATAAAAGAAAAAACCTAAAAGGATAAACATGGAAGCTTTTTTTACACCCAGCCAAGTAATTGCAAACACCTTACTACCAGATTGGAACCAAGAAAGCAATCCAATGCAATAAAAGAAATCCGAATGCTAAAGCTGAGCACAGGTCGACTCAACTCATTGTGGTTTGGTGCTGGTTTTATGCTAATTGCTTTTTAAAGTAGGAAGCAGAGTTCAATGTATAGCAGTACTTAAGTCAGTTGAGACCAGATTAATGGTCTTATGAGAGGCTGATGTGGCAGAGAGAGTCACAATGCACAACTGTGTTAATTGCTCATGGAACCACACTTCAGCTTTCCAGTGGTGTGAGACTATTTCTCTGCTGATGCTTACTTCAGACTGTGTCTCTTTAGAGAAAAGCCTGCCAATTCACAGACTGTGCCAAACCTGAGTGCTGTTCTTTGAAAACTTTAGCCCTCTAAGAAGTGAAACCGGCTAGC
Organism: Orthonyx spaldingii; assembly: GCA_013397795.1. Lineage (NCBI taxonomy): Eukaryota > Metazoa > Chordata > Aves > Passeriformes > Orthonychidae > Orthonyx > Orthonyx spaldingii. Next base: position 21,282 of record VZTJ01003874.1, on the reverse strand, counting down.
TTAGAATGTATTACATCACTTGATTTGAGTAATTGTTGTCGTACTCACCAAACATTGATTTGTGGCCCCAGAGGTGCAAAGTCAGAGACTCAAAGATAATTATACTCAAATCCCATTTGAAGAGTTACATTAAATGAACGTAATGAATTAAATTACTGATCTCTTGAAAGAACATTAATATTGTTCAGTGAATATGGACCAGCTTCAACTTTTCATACAAAATATCCTCTTAAATATGCCTTCTGTGGAATAACACATCTGTAAAACCAGGTGCCAGTGCTAACGCAGCAATCCAAAAGAAGTTAAATAGGAAAAATATTCATTCCCATTTTTAGACTCATTCTGAAAAACTTACTTTTTCCTTAGAAAAAGCACTATAATTTCCTGATGATACACCTTCCTTAACAGTGAGAATTCCTTAGCTTATCACTTCATATCTTTTCATCCTCTAGATGTCCTTTAGGGCAAAATCTATCCTTCCTGAGAATTAACAGTTTCTCTGGATTTTTTAATTTGAACTGCTAAACTGCACAGCTCAAATCTTAGATTAAGTGTATTTTTGCAGGTTCCTTAATCAGATTATGGTTAATACATATACCGTGGAATGTGACTATAAGCTTTTTTATTTTTGCAGATATTTGTTTGTTTGCCTGTTTGGTTTGGGTTTTTTTTTCCATCACCACAATGGTAAATTTTTCAAGTGACAGCAAAATTTTGACCTGTCTTGGACCTAGAATTAGTATACTTGATAGGATAATTAAGAACCAAATTCACAGAGGTACTGAAGCACTGTAATGCTTTCCAGGCAGTACTTAATTTTAGATGTCTGGTAGCCTAATAAAATATTTTATTACTTTAGTTTCTTATATAATACAAATTAAGAGGAGGAGCATAGGCTGCATGGAATAATTTCACAGTGAACTGCTCAGTTTTATGGTAGGCTAGTTCTGAGAAGAAGGTGAGGCCTGTGCCTCATGACTGAATCAAGAAACCATTGTTGATATTTTTGTTCAGTGTGACACAGAAAAAAGTATTTGAAGTAAAATTTTTTGGGAAGAGTAAGTGCGAAGCAGATGGATTCCAGCCGTCCTTTAAAGTCTAAGTGAATACACTTCCTTTGGGGGATCTGCCTTTGCATTTTCTCCTACTAATTTTTGTTTACATATCAGGACCTGGATGTTCTGTACTCTAAGGATTTAGGCTCAGAAGAAGGATGTAGAGCTCAGAATGCACCTATTTTTTTCTATGAAGATGTTGTGGGCATTGCCAATGTCAGGTTGTGTGTAGCTCTCAGTCTGTATGCATTCTACCAGGTCATCCCTACTGCAGGGCAATCTTTCACAGAACTCTTCATAAGACCACTTTAAACTCCTCTCTGGTTGACAATGAAATATTGCTGGTTTGGTTCTTTAAAAATCCCTTTGACCTCATATGCACCAGGAGAGAGGGGAAGGGATGGGAAGTGATAGGGGAGGGGAGGGTAAGTGAGAGGGAAGGGGAGGGGAGAGGAGTTATTTACTCTAACTTTCCTACAGACTTGTTTTAAAAGTAAATTTATATTTCAACTGTTTACTTACATTGACCATCTGCTGTTATAAAAAGGTATTTCTTTTTATTTTTTTCATTCTCTCTTTGAAAGAAAAGCAGTATTGTAAAAAAGAAATTCCATTGTTGACTGCCTCAAAATATTCAGAAGTGTTTATATTTTGCCGGAAAAGGGTCAGAAAGTAAAATCTCTTCAAATTGATCAGTTAATACCAAGAACCAGTCTTATTTTTAGAATTATTTTACCTTGGTATGGAAAACAGCTCAATGCATTTTCATAATTTTCTTTAGTTTCCGTGGCAAATGGGGTTATTATTTCCTGTTGAAACTGTTGGGTTTTACTTATACTTTTGAAATGCTTTTCATATGATGCCGACAAGACATGCAGAAACAAATGCACCAGAGGTGTATTGTTAATAGCTGGTAGTTCTTAAAGCAAAATTTACACAAGGTCAATATAACCTTGTATTAAGGCCTATTGAAAACAATGAATGATATATTGCAGTCAAATAACTGTCATTCTTGGCTGGAAATAATAGAAAGGCTTTGATTTTTAATAAATTAAAAGAAAGGTGGGGGGAGGAAAAGGGGCAAATATTGGGGGTTTAACCCTGAGAAATATATCCAATGCCTCAGAAATTCTTATCTGCAATAAATGAGCAAATGAATAAAGCAAACTGCTAAACTTTTACTAGCTGGCTTGTTCAAATCCTTTGTAGCAGGTAAAAATTTCAATGTTCATTACATAGAACTTTTGATTTTCCCTTTGCTAGATTATTCTGTGAAGCATAGTCACATCTATCTATCTATCTATCTATCTATCTATCTATCTATCTATCTATCTATCTATCTATCATCTATCTATCTATATTGATAGCTAGAATATTGCTAGAATAAAATAATAATTACTATAGAAAGCACTGGAACATCTGGAGGGTCTAAAATGTGTGCATCTTATGCACGTTTAAGGGAAATAGGAAAATAAGCTTGAGCCCCCCAAATGATTCACCATCCATTTTTCTCTGACACTTATCATGGATCTTTTTACGGGAATGTCATAAGGAAATTAAATTCAATAAAAATTTGGTTTTGCACAGTCTGATCCAAAACGTGCAAAACTAAACTATGTTTTCCTTTCTGTAAGACTTTACGTGGTCATTTCAAAATACTATTAAAAAGTGATATGTTCTCTTCTAAATTAGCCACAACGTTTCTGTGGGTGCCTTGTTAGCATGCCTTGTTAGCATACCTTCGGCTGGTGTAAATCTGGTGGTTCCCCTAATGGAAATGGAACTGTGACAACTTTTATCAGCTCATTCCTGTGCTTTCCTCCAAGTGTTCCCTTAAAGACTCTATGCGCTGAAGTGTCTGGTAGTACTTTACACTGAGAGAATCAGTGTCAATTGGCATTAACTGAGTCATGCATTTCCTCTGAAGCAAATAGAAAAGCTATCTTCTGTACACTTTCCTCTACACGCCCCGAGTCCAATATATAGAGCTTTTCAGTGGCAAGTGGGAGGCTTGCTGAATGGAAATGATTCCTTTCTCCACACATCCCACATTTCCATCCTTTCTGATACTATTTAATCTGTATGAAAATTCTTCAACTGCCTCTTGAAAATGCCAGCACTTCAAATGAGCAGTATTTGATATCACATTAATAAATGGGACGGGAATCAGGCCTATATATGTTTGTATAGAAATTAACTTGTATAGAAACTGAGTACACTGATTTCTATTTGTGTTTCTGTAGGGAAACCAGAGAATATAATAGAAACACAAATATAACTGCTTAACAATCATCCCTACACTAACAGTTACAGTGTTTAATAAGTCTACATGGAACAATGCAAATTCTTTGGAGAACAATGCCAAGTCATTTTTCACAGTCATATTCAAATGCTGAAAACAGCAGCTGGATGCTGAGTCAAGGAGGTCAAGAGTGGCAGTGCCTACTATCAGTGATACAGATATTAGGGGCAAAGACCCATTTCTCCTCTTTGTCCAGTTTTGGGTATCCCATTTATTACACAGTTTCGACAAGCTATGTAATACAATGAAATGTATCTCACCAACCTCAGTATACATTGCTTTTCCTGTTAAACAATCTGGGCTTGCCCTGAATAAAACGCATTCCTTTGCATACCGTACAGTGCTTGCACAGTGTGTTTACCATACCAAACTACCCTTGTCCAACTGACCTGAATGTCAAACATTACAACACGTGTAAGGACAGAATTAAATAAGTAAGCAGAACAAAACAAAAACAAATGCTATGCATTTCCACATTTTCCCCAAATTAGAAAATAGTGTTGCTATGTGTCCACATTTTAAGTCTTACTGTTATTCTAGTTTCCTACATTGCCCTGACAGACCCTGTCTGAAGTGTTACAATGTTACTTGCAATCTCAGAGCCTAAAAACCAAAAACCCAACAAATAAACAAACCCCACAATTCCTTCAAAATCTGATTATTACTTAAGTTTTAACATTTCAAAAGACAAATAGGAGTAACATTGAACCTAAAAAAAGGCAAGTATAACAGCATAAAGTATATGTTTCTATGAATAGTAGCAAATTTGGTGTTTACAAAGTGCTACTGTAATGCAAACCTCCGTTTCATAGTCCAATAGTGATAAAAGATGTGTGGACAGAAATCACAGAAAGAACAAGTTCTATAGATGGGAAAATGGTGCCTAAAATGTCAGGTAGCTTTCTGAAGTTGTGCTAGTTGTCAGTATCTGTCTCCCACAGAGGAGGGATCTAGCTCAGTCCCATACTGGAGGGTTTTTGAGCCAGTTCTCAGTGGGGGCAGGGTGTTGTTCCATAGTTTAGCCACTTTGTCAAATCAACGGAAACATCTCTCTTTTCGTTTGTTTGTTTCTTTGTTTCTTTTTTTTCTTTGGCTTTTTTTGGTGGACAGTTTTTGCATGTGCTCAGTTCATTAAACTAAGCTGCAGACCAATCACAGTTCCCAGAACTAGAGCAAAGGCAAGAAATGTAAAGTGAGAGGGTGGAACTCCTCTTGTGACAACAACCCACACATACACCACATAATCCTTAATCAAAAGGTAATGGTGTTTTGCCTTTATGACATCACTTACATATTTTATTGGCCAGAGTTTTTGGGAAGATATTTCAAATTTTGTTCTTCCTCAAAATATATGAATCTATATATTTGGTATATTTATCTACTTGTTTATTTTTTTGTAATATATCTTTGAAGCTTAAATACTTATAGAATACTGCATTCCCAGCAGTTAGCAACATGTCCTGCATTATTTTCACTCGAAAGACCATGCAGCTTTTGTGAATGAGGAAGAAAATTAATGTTCCAACGTGCATTACACATATAAGGAACAGCACATATCAACGTAAAATATGACTTTACAAAAACACTGCACTAGATAAAAATTTCTTGCTTCTTAAAGCATAATGTTATCAAATATTCCCTTCCCTTCCCTTCCCGCACCTTCCCTTCCCTCCCTTCCCCTTCCCTCCCCTCCCCTTTCCCTTTCCCTTTCCCTCTCCCTTTCCCTTTCCCTCTCCCTTTCCCTTTCCCTCTCCCTTTCCCTTTCCCTCTCCCTTTCCCTTTCCCTCTCCCTTTCCCTTTCCCTCTCCCTTTCCCTTTCCCTCTCCCTTTCCCTTTCCCTCTCCCTTTCCCTTTCCCTCTCCCTTTCCCTTTCCCTCTCCCTTTCCCTTTCCCTCTCCCTTTCCCTTTCCCTCTCCCTTTCCCTTTCCCTCTCCCTTTCCCTTTCCCTCTCCCTTTCCCTTTCCCTCTCCCTTTCCCTTTCCCTCTCCCTTTCCCTTTCCCTCTCCCTTTCCCTTTCCCTCTCCCTTTCCCTTTCCCTCTCCCTTTCCCTTTCCCTCTCCCTTTCCCTTTCCCTCTCCCTTTCCCTTTCCCTCTCCCTTTCCCTTTCCCTCTCCCTTTCCCTTTCCCTCTCCCTTTCCCTTTCCCTCTCCCTTTCCCTTTCCCTCTCCCTTTCCCTTTCCCTCTCCCTTTCCCTTTCCCTCTCCCTTTCCCTTTCCCTCTCCCTTTCCCTTTCCCTCTCCCTTTCCCTTTCCCTCTCCCTTTCCCTTTCCCTCTCCCTTTCCCTTTCCCTCTCCCTTTCCCTTTCCCTCTCCCTTTCCCTTTCCCTCTCCCTTTCCCTTTCCCTCTCCCTTTCCCTTTCCCTCTCCCTTTCCCTTTCCCTCTCCCTTTCCCTTTCCCTCTCCCTTTCCCTTTCCCTCTCCCTTTCCCTTTCCCTCTCCCTTTCCCTTTCCCTCTCCCTTTCCCTTTCCCTCTCCCTTTCCCTTTCCCTCTCCCTTTCCCTTTCCCTCTCCCTTTCCCTTTCCCTCTCCCTTTCCCTTTCCCTCTCCCTTTCCCTTTCCCTCTCCCTTTCCCTTTCCCTCTCCCTTTCCCTTTCCCTCTCCCTTTCCCTTTCCCTTTCCAACAGTTTTTAACTTTATACTGCAGGATTGCCCCTAAAAGCTGGTATGTTTTAGCCAAAATGCTGAAATGTGCTTCATTTCTTAATGAGCATGCTGAATCAAGACATCTGGCCTCATTATCAATGTGGCTTCCTAACGGCTAGGGAGTGCCAAGAAAACTGATTGATTACAGGTACCAAAGGGTAACATAGCACAGTCCCATCTGACCTTGGACATGGAATAAGTTTTTGTCAGAGGCTCTGGCTGTGTGAATACCACAGCTCTGAACAGAAGTGCAGCAGCATTCTGTCCTCATATCTGAGACACAGCCAGAGGCACATATTTGAGATTAAAACTCTTTGCCTACGTTTAGTCGTGAAAGCTCGTACCCATGCTCCAGGCACATACTTTCATTCAGTACTGATTCCTCAGTCAAATCCTCCACCTGTCTCCACCCTAAGATTAAATATAGTCTTTCTGAAATACCACTGAAGGTGTGAGTCTTTTGGTTCACAAATTCTTTTGAAGCAGCATGCTTGAGAAGCAGAAGGGAATACATGATAGCTATTTGCATGACATAGAAAGCAGATAAAGTGCAATTAAATATGAAAATAAAATATATTTGAATCTGCTATGTGTTCTAGCCTTTTTGTCACTGAGAGCTCACCAGATCTTCCTGTCTTCATGTAGGGAGGATGTGCCTGGTCTGTCCTTTCTGCTTTGATTAATTCTGCTGTTAGAGCATATTTTCCTTCTTCTCAATGTCTTGGTCTTCCCCTTCCCTCCCTGTACATCTACTCTTACTGCCAGTGATCCTTTCTCATCTATGGCAAGATCTTGTCTTACCCTGAGCACTTCACTCTACATCTCCTCTCTTGTTTCAGAGAAAAGGAAGAAATTTCATCTCCCAGGATGAGCAAACCCATCGCCCAAGGCAATTCACTTAGATGAGTGAACAAATGACTACTGCGGTTCCAGCCTCCTGACCTGTGATGAACAGATGAATGAAAAGGCATTTTATGATGCAGTGTGCCAAGTGACAATTTTAAATCATCAGCTAGAATTCATAAGTTTTGAAACCAAATGTTTATAAAACTATCAAACAAGCAAATAAGAGAGCACTTAGGAGTTTTCGTAAGAGCAAAGTAGAGCCTTCACTTCTACTGCCCTTTTCATAATTTAAGCAAGCATAAACACACAGTAACATAAGCTTTACAGTCAAAGACAATCTTTACCTCAGTCCCTCAGCAGGCATTGCATAGGTATGAAATAAGTGAAAATTGGATAATTAGACTACAGAAATTGAATGGAATGCTGTTACTCATTTTGATTAAACTCTTTCACCACATCTTTCAAACACTGTTAACTACAACACAGCTGATAAAACCAAAGTGTTTAATAATTCTATTTCAGATAAACGGTCATATTAACATCAGTTGAGAATTTTGCATTCATTTTAAGTAGGAGCCTAAAAGGAATGACAAGCAAATTGTAAACTTACTTATGCTACCTCAACTTACACTACTTACCAATTCAGTCACGTCATACATTATAATCTAAGAAGTCAATTAATATAGATGGCATGAACTAAAAAAAAAAAAAAGGTTTTGCATATATTTAACTTTCAGCTTAACAATAAATTGTATCAATATTTTTCTTTTGATAAATCTAATAAAGAGAACGAAAAAAAATTCTTTAGTTCAAGATAATTTTATTTTTCTCTTATCAGCTAAAGCAGTCATAGTTAGGGTTTCCGCTTTCCAGTTTCCCTAACAGTAGGAGGGAATTTCCTCCAAGGCCTTATCAGCTTGAACCACAACCCCTGCACTGGTTTCTGGTTCACTGACAAATTACACTCCCTTAATCCCCATCCAGGAAAGTTTTAATGAAGGCACATTTAGAGATTATACCATACATGATCTACATGTAGTCAAAGTGTGAAGCCTCACCCTTCCTAATGGTAGTTTAGAATTTGCACTACAGTTGAAGAGAGAGTTCTCCTTGCAACTTCTGAATTACCTTTCCTTTCACTCCAGCTAATGTGGCTTGCTTCCTCTGCTTACCATTTTATTTACATATACAAGTTGAACACAAAACTGGTTATAAAAGTTGTTCATTATTCTCGGAGAATTTTCAAAAAGGGCAGAAGAATGCTTCATTGCAAAGACCAAAACAGAATCAGTTAAACTTCTCTCACTGAACACTGCATTAGTGTGAATGATGGTAGTCATTTTACTAGCAAATCCCAAATTCTTGACAAGAAAGACATTACCACTTAGCAGGAGGCTGGGCCTACAGCTGATTGCACAGGTGCAGGTGACTGCGTGGCTTCTCAGCCCGCTGCTGCCCTGTTCCTGCAACACAGAGCTGCTACGCAGGGTCTGGCTCATGGGGCAATGGTTGTGCTGGGACCGGTTGAATCTTCTCAGAGGTGTTTTGGTTTATTTAAAGGAGAAATTTAAGAAATCAGTGATGGTTGGGGCGAAGCTAGTAGTGAGGAGAAGGGAGAGTCATAGAGGTGAGGCAGAACCCTGGAGAAACCAGCTAACTCAGTCATCCTCAGAAAGCACAGGACTGACAGGTAGGTTTGGTACAGTAGCTGCTGTAAGGAGAGGCTACATATCCTTATCCGCCTTGTCCTTACAGCAACAGCCAAAATATCCATACTTGGAAAAAAAAAAACCAGCAGGGAACACACCAAAATGCACATCTAAAACCAGCAATGACCTTATGTCCCATACTCTTCCCCAGCACATAGTACCATCCACCTAGCACATAACCCCACAGTGCACCAAAGGCCATGCACTGGATTCTAATAAGATTAAGCAGTGAAAAGATCTGTTCTGTCCATTTTGAGGAAGAAACTCTCTCTACCCTAAAATTCTTCTTGTTCTTCTCCTGGAAAAAGGGTTATGTCTGTGAAGTCCTTAGGGCACATTGATGCTCAAGTTTCCTTTTTGCCACCTGGAAGATGATTGTGTTGCTGTCTATCTTAGACTTGGCCCTCTCAGCTAGACTAAAGAATAATTCTTCCATTATTTGATCCTGAAAACTATTTTGAAATATTAATCCTTTTGTATTTTATAATGGTTCCTTGGGATAGCTGGTTGCAATGATTGTAAGTCTAATAATGTACATTTTCAGGACTTACATGCCTACCAAATATATCACAAGAGTCTGCCAGTATATAATTTTTGTGTGACATGTTTTTCCAGGAGTTGAAAAATGAAAGACTTCACATATGTATCTACTCATATAAGACATATTTTCATTATTTATCCAGCTGTGTTTAAAATCCAAAAAAAAAGAAGTCTTGCAGGCTCTTCATTTCACAGTGTTTTCAACATCAGAACCAACTGCACCTTCACTTCCCTCCACCAGATATTTTTCCATTGTTTTAAGACTTCCAAAATTTTCTTTTTCATAACTGACATAGTAGTTATGCCTAAGGGCCATCACCATCTCATTGATGTAAAGGAAAACTGAGTAAGAACATATTTTAAAACATAGGAAGAATGGGATCCTCTCCTGTTCTAGTAAGCTTGTGCAATTGATATAGTGAGACTTCAAATCTCAAAAATATTTGTATTGTGCTTGACTAGGTTGTACTGAAACTTGAAGTTTTCCTAGGCACTAGTATGACATATTCTTCCACAAGCGAAACTAAGTGTCTGGGTCATGCTGAGGTGAATACTCATTGGGTATGCAGATACCTTCCACAACTCAAGCTTTGCTCAATTTCTTATCATAAAAATCTCAAATACATTTTATAATTTTATTGTCAAGCTTCATCCATGTTTACCTTACTGCAGGAAAAGTGTTAAAGTGGCATGGGATTAATTACTGGTTTAAAGAAACATAACAAAAATAAGTAGACTTAGAAGCAGTTAAAAAACACCAAAAAAATTGGTGCTGTCAGAATTTCCAATTATTGGATACACAGCAACCTCAATAAATACTTGCTTCCGCACAAAACATAGCAGCTAAATTGCCTACCAAAACATTAATATATTTCTCAATAGCAAAAATAAAAATTAAAATGGTACTTTAGAAAATACCTGTCTACTCAAAGGAAAAATCTTACATCATCTTTTACTGTAGAAAGTTGGACACTTGTTACCATCTTGCCAGGCAGCAGTAATATGAAGTGTTGCATGATCAGGAAAATATTAATTCTTACTGCCAGGTGAAAGCTGTTCAGGAATCTGACCTTTCACAGAATATCCCATTGATCAGCACAAAATGTAGCCACTTTTCCTATGTGAAGTAAGCTTAATTTTTGAAGAAAGACATAAGAAATAGCTCACTAGGAAAACAAAAAGTCATAAAATGCTTAGTAGAGTTTGAAATCCTCTCATGAAACATAGCAGGGGTAACAAAATTCTCATCACAAATAAGAAAATTTTATAATGACATTTTGTCTGTGAATGCTTAATTTTTAACAGAAATGGATCCTACATATTCTGGTGTCAGTTCTTCCTTTGTATGTAGCACAGTAAGGTGGGACAATCACACTGGACATTTTTCTTGTATATGACCGAAAATATATCTGTACTTGTTTGAACATTTACCCTAAGAATAGGAAAAACAGCTAGGCTGAAGCTCATCCCAGAGTTTTAATTCAGTTAAATCATGAGGGAACCTCTATGCATCTTAAGCAGTGAAAAGGAGAGAGGAATTAAACTATAATTTAAACTTACTTTTATGGCTCAGACCTGAACTTGACAGAATAGAAGTCTCTTAAGCTGATCTCTAATGTTTTGCATTGAAATGTTTATCACCAAGTAAACTGGAAAAGGAAGTGGGTCTAATCTATAGTTTCAAGTTCAGGCAACTTGAGTGCTCACAAAACGCATGTGTGAACATCTACAAATTTGCATCTATGGAAAACTGACTAAATTAATTGAACACATGAAAAAAAATGGAAAGATAGCAAGAGGATGTTGAAGAACCTAGGGGAAGAAGATGAAATAGAAAAAAAATAATCATATACCATCTCATAAAATTATAAAATTGTAAAAAAACCCAACCAACAAAAAACTAACAACAACGAAAAGAAACCTCAAACCAACAGAAATATTCTGAATTTAAGAACTGTATAACTGCAACAGGAAGGTCAGAGTTTTTAACAGCAAAAGCAAGCAAATCCTACAAAAACTTACTGGAGGCCATATTTTACCGACTTTTGTTTATGCTGGATAGCATCTAAATAGCATTCTGCTGGATAGCAGAACAAGTTAAAAATCTCACTGAGCCATTATTATGAAAATCAGAGTCAGATAAAAAAAATAAAATGGACAATTTTTTTTAGTAGTACATGCCAGCTTTTCAAATCTGATTCCCAACTGCTAAGGAACTGAAAACAACAGATTTTTGGGGACTTTTCATGGTCAACATTTCACATTCACTGAAAAATAGCATCTTGACGTTAAAATTAAAAAATTCAAAAGACAACTTTGTTTGAAATATTATAAATAAAGAAATTCACAGAGAGAGCAGACAGCCATCTTCAACAATGCAGAATATGGTGGGACCTAGAACAACTAAGAGCCTGAAGTGAACTGCCTCATTTTTTCCTTATCTCTGAAGTCTCCAAAGTAGACAACCTAAACCAAACAACCCACTATTTTTATTAGAATGTTAACCAGAACTAGCTTTCTTCAGATCAGAAAATTATGAATTCCTAGGTAAAAAAAAATAGAAATAAAAAGGACCATGAATCAGTCTGTATTCTTTTAAGCATATCCTTTCAGCTAGACTTACTTGAAGTCAACTCAGTGGTTTATTAATTTGTAGAATACTATTATATTCCCTCAGGTTCTCAAGTCTTGTTCTCCATCCTTCTGGAAACATGATGCTCCATATTCCATCCTGTCTGAGACTCCAGTGTCTCCTCACTTGATTGTCCCATCTTGCAGGTTAGGAGCAGTCCCTCCTTTCAACACACTTGACAACTTCTGAGACCAGTAATCATCCCATTCCCTGTCCCAAGATGTCTGTGTTTCCTCTCCTCTTAATGAGTTACAATATTCAAACAGCAGACCAATAAACAAAATGAACTTTCTACCACATAAAATCAGATTGTATGACTTACATGGCCTCTTCTCTGTCTGTCTGTCAGATATTGCACAAAGCATTTATCTCCAGAAATGGCATGTTGCACATCCTTGAAGGTTATTAATGCTGTGGGACAATGTTCTTCACTACAGAGTCAGTGTAACATTCCTCTGTGAATATTCCTGCTGAGATACATGTAGCTCTAGCAGATTCAGAGACTACATGTGCTTCACTCGTCCAAAATTCTCTAGGGTTGATGTATTTTCTGGGAATGATATATTTTGGATTTGCTGAGAAAGCTGTAAAATCAATGACAGTCTATTTAGTAGACATATTGAATCAATTTGCAATTAAACAGTTATTAATTGATGCTGTAAATTTACATAATGTTTTTCAACTGAAAACTAAGTGTCTCCCTACAGAAATATATTGTTGTTTCTACTTCATGGACAGGGAGGTGATTACACTGCAATCTTGGTCCAATGAGTCACAAGAACCATAAAGAACCACAGTAAAACAACAACCCTTCCTGAATCCAGTAAGGATTTTGTCACAGAATAACAGAATAATCTGAGTTGGAAGGGACCCACAAGCATCATTGTGTTCAACTCCTCACCCTACACAAAACTATTCCTAAGAGTCACACCATGTGCCTGAGAACATTGTTCAAATGCTTCTTGAACTCTGTCAGGCTGGTGCTGCAACCACTTCCCTGGGGAGCCTCTTCCAGTGCCCAATTACCCTGTGGGTGACTGGGCACTTTTCCTGATATCCAACCTAAATGTCTCTGACACTACTTAATGTCATTCCCTTGGGTTCTGTCACTGGTCACCACAGAGAAGAGATCAGTACCTGACCCTCCTCTTCTCCTCACAAGGAAGTTGCAGACTGCAATGAGGTCTCCCCTCATTCTCCTCTTCTCCAGGCTGAACAGACCAAGCGATCTTAGGCCTTGAGGGGAAGCTGTATGAGGAGCACCTTTCACCATCTTCATTGCCCTCCTTTGGACACTCTTTCATAGTTTAATATCTTTCTTATATTGCTGTCACCGAAACTGCACAGCATATGAGGTAAGCCTGCACCAATCATTATACTCAAAACAGACACGCTATTACTCCAAGCCTTGGAATCCCCAGACTTACTTTTCAGAAACTAAAACCTCCTGCCTTTCACCAACAGCTATCAGTTGGATTATGTATGCCACAATTATCCATGCTGTGAATTATAGCTGGGATTTTATTTTAGAAATACATTTCAGGGAATTTTAATTTCTAATATTGTTGTCAAGTAATTCTCTTTAAAAAACTGTGAGTTTAGTGCTAAGAAAATAACTTTTAATGAATCTAGCATTTATTCTTCATATGAAGTAAAAGCAAACACAAATTGAATTTTTAAAATACTTAGTGAATACCATAGTATTTTTTTTATTATAGGCAATTTTGAAACCTTTGCAAAGTTACATTTACTTTTAGTAGAACGAAACAAAGGAAGATTTTGGTCAATGACTGAGAATACCATGACAATTAAGCCTAATTCCTGTGTATCTGAATTCCAAATGTCTTTATCCCTGAAATACTGAACTTACTAAGCAATTACACATGTGCTTCTGCACAGCACAGAAACCAGCTATTCGTGTTGGACTTGCATGTTTCAGCCTAGTAGACGCTGCATCCTCTGCAACACTCAGAACCTCTTTGTGGGTGTAAAGGAAGCATTTGAATTGCTTGGAGGTTCTTGCCAGTTCAGTCACTGCATGATATTTGTGTAGCTGGAGGAAGAGTGATTATTTCTTCTGGCAAATAAAGTCACTCTATATTTATTTGGTTCCTTCTTTCTTTAAAAGAGTATTGTAATGGTTGTTGGCTAAAAAATTAATGATGTCTCTTTTTCTTCTTTCTTTGCTGTCACTCTTACACATCTGAATAAGCTGAGATCTATAACTAATTCAGTCTTCTCACAATTTAGTGAGTTCTTATAAAGTCTAACACTGCAAAATTTGCCTCTTTATTCTCTATGCTTCACTTATGAACAGCTATGGTATATTTTGGTTTTGCTTCCCAAAAAGCAGCTGCGGAAAGATATAGCACATGAATCATTACATTACAAGTAATCACATTGTCCCTATTAGATATCTGCACATATTCCTGTGGTAATCCATTTGTCTCTGCTGCCAGAGCAGATGTAACATCATTTACCATTTCTGACTGATAGTTGGAATAAAACAAACACATTTAGAGACAGGGGACTGGATATTGTTTGAGTAGTGTTTGGTTTGGTATCACTTCACGACTCAGTTTTCATATGCTGTTATCTTGTGGCAGAGGAGTTTGATCATGTGAGCTCAAATTAATGTCTTCATATGATCCAAAATTACACTTTACATGGCAGCAACCTGAAGGAAGAGAAACTCTGGCAATTGAAAGGGGATATTCTAACAATCTTGATGCCTACCACGTGCTTCCTTGAGTCACATGGCATAGCCCTTACCTCACAACTGTACTTGAATTTCTTACCTGGCATCTCCAGGTTGGCAACTCAAACTATTATATCATTTTATATAACAGAAACAAATATGTCAGCATCTTCTGTAACTGACCTCTGACACATCTGTTGCCCCATTTTAAATCTCTTTTTCAAGTTGTTCTTCCTAGATAACTTTGACTATATTTTGAATTTTTTTTTAGTGTTTGTTTTTGTCTTACAGAAAAAACACTCATGTTGTTACACCTTTATACTGATAATTAAATAAACACTAGTGCTTCATCCTCATTTATAACACTACATGACAACTTCAGCTAAGGAAATATAAAAAGATAAAGAATTTTCTGTTGTCCTGCGTTTTTCAGTTAGAAAAACAAATATCTGTTTTCTTTGAAGAAAATACTGTATTATCATTCTGTGGTCCCAATCCACTAAAATACTTTAAAATAATAATAAACACAAAATAGTCTCAATGAAGAAATTGGGATTCGTGATGTGTTTAAAGTCACATGTATACATATATACATTTTGGAGGGGGAGAAGATAAGGTGCTAACAGACCTGCTTCTGAAATGATAATTTCTACTGTTTCTGAAGCAAGATTAGTCTTACTTCTTAAGTGGTTTTGAATTGTCATCTTTTTCTGCTGAAATATAATGTCAGAAAATATAAAAACAAATGTGCAGTAAGAAATGAAGAAGTTAGTATCTGCTGCAATGCAACAAGTTTACTCTGAAGACAATCAAGTGATATTTTTATTTTGCAAGGGTTACAAGTTGTTAATGTCATTCATAACTTCATGCTGGTAGCTTTGCGAAACAAAGAGGCTTAATACAAAAGACCCTAGAGGCTTTCAAGATGCTGGTTCTAAAATTATGGTAATCTTGTCTATATTTTGATATTGGTTTACTAGAAAAGTCCCTTACGGATGATGGCTTTGGCAGAACATGACACAATAATTTGCAGTAAGCGACACATTTGTTATAAGACAAAATAATGCCTGCATAACAGGTAATGAGATTAAGCAAGAACAGAGATTTTCTTAAAATAAAAAATCAAAATGTCACCCTGAATTGTCAGTAGAAATTCAGGGAGTGCAGATTTACAGTGAATTTCATGTCAAAACCAGCTTTTAAATGCAAATAGCTTAAGGATTAATAAGGTCTGGGACAACAAGTTGTGACTATATCCATGTAGTTTATATACTGCCAGAGTTTTAAGCTGACAGTAATATCTTTGGGCTAGGGTTGGGATCTCTCAATAGATACAACTAAATCATACTTGTTAAATGACTTTATAAATCACACAACCAGCACAACTGAGATGAAGATTTCATTTATGCTTCAGGTTTTTTTGACATTCCGAAGGTGGAGAGAAAATAAAACCAGCCAATGTAGAGTTCTGACATTTATACCAAAACCCCTTAGATTTGCATCTTCTTACATAGTATCAGTGGAAGATTAAAGCATACATAAATAATTAAAAACATACAGTGTCATCAATAGAGCAGATCAAGTGACAGTCATATGTACAGACAACTGATAAAGCTCCCACCATTGCTCACTTCCTCAGAAATGGTCTCAAAGGAGACAAAAAATCATTTTATGTGATGGAATAATGGTTTTACTGTGACAGTACTTAAATCCATCATTTGAATTTAAAAGAAAGCTACTTCATATATACTCCCTACTTTTCTATTGATTAAATTTATTTTATACTTCATAATGACCTATCAGAATCATCCTAACTTTAATTCCATGTGTATTACCTCTTCTTCTTCTAAAAATGCTTTTTCTAAGAAAATTAGTTGTTAACCTTGTAATGTCAGCTTATTTGTACAAACTAAAAAATGTACGTTGAGTCTTATTTCTTTTTGTAGTTGTGATTCTTATACTTTACTTTTTTGAGTATTTAGGGAAAATTCCTCCAGACATCAAAAACTGTGCTAGTGAATAATAGAGCACATTTAAAATCTCAACATGCTTGATGAAGTATAGATTTTTGACAGTAAATATCCAAGTTACAATAATACAATATTTTTAATAACACTTTTAAATGCATAATGAGTTATATAAAAATTAATTAATCTCTCATTTTATCATTTTTAAAGTCATTCCCAGTTCTTCAGCATTCCCTAAAGACTCTTTATGCACCATGCCAGTACAGGTCCTTCTAGTCATAAATGCCTTAAGTGAAAATACAAACTCCAAATATCTATGCTTTAGGTTTGGTGTTTCTTGCTTATGAATGTCATTCTTATAGATAGATAGATAGATAGATAGATAGATAGATAGATAGATAGATAGATAGATAGATAGATAGATACTATTTTTTTACATAAAAATTGATGTATGCATGTTGAAAACAAATCACATAACTAACAATTTCTACTTAAATCTCTGTATGACCAAATGCAGAGTATTCAAAAAACTTTGCAGGAAACTTCAACGGTGCTTCATATAAACAGGAAATGGCATGGAATTTTTGTTTCTTCACATCAAAAGATAGATTTCAGGAACAGGACTTTCATAGGTAAATAAGGTGACCATGTGTTATTTCCTTGCAGGGAATGACTAACTTTTTTCCTTTCAAAAAGTTTCAACCTGCACTGTGAAACAACTTGTGCAAGAACTCATTTTATAAAAGAAAATCAATGAGCAACAAGAACATTTAGAAAAACAAAGCAGGTTGGGAATGTTCCCTTTAAAGTATTAAAAACAGGTGGGGTACAGAAGGACAAGATGTCACCAAATTATTATCTTGGTTGAGAGGTTTGAAAAAAATCCAGCTAAGCTGAAGGAGGCAACATTATAGCCAGTCTTTAAAAAGATAATTGAGGCATCTCTTTCCCCATTATGGCCTATAAAACTCCAACTGTTGCATCAGCTTACTCCTCAGATAGAACAGACAGGAAGAGAATAAAATGCACACTGGATGAAAACTTTGCATGAGGAATTCAGCCAAATACAATGCCAACACAGTATCATAAATATGAACAAACAAACAGTTATTTAAATGAGTGAGATATGTTCTTAGGTGATGGAAGACAGACTGCATAAATAATCTCTCACAAGCGTGTTTTTATGAGGTTCAACTTCATAACCAACCAGGAAAGGTAGGAAGATTACACTGAGCAAGATCTAAGTGCTCTTAATATGAGTGACCAGCAAGGCCTTGGCAAGAGGAGGTAGTGATAAAGTGTGAGAGCAGCCACAGATGTCTGCCATTGATATACCCATGCAACATGAGAAATAGAAATATGAGGTAATATATAATGTGCTTTTAGTTGTCACATGGTGTTTGTGTAAGGAATGGCACAGACTCAAGGCATATTTCAGGCTATCATGGGTAGCTAGTGCAAGCTTAATATCTGGACTTGTTTTAAAATATAAAGATCACAATGAACCTGATTTTCTGTATACCCTGTCTTACAATGTCTAATATGATTAAAGCACCACCTAAGAGTTCCTGTCAGTTGGGGAACCTGTCACATGTCTTTCGTATGTGAATATTATATAAAAGATAAGCTAGCCTAGTAACCTTACCCCATTTGTCTTTCTATTCCATTGTTTTCAAAGGTCGGACTGTGCTCAGTCCTTGAGACATCTACCAAATAGAGGAATCTCATGATAAACCAAGTTAGACAGTTCAAACTAACTGAAAAACAAAGTATACTGAATATTGTTATTATTTTTAAGAATATTTGATATGCATGGAAATGTTGCTTTAATTACAAAAAGCATGTGTGCTGAGCTGTCAGTTCCTTGTGACATGCCATATAATCGTTTAGTTTGATGATTTTATTACATTGGGGTAAAAGACTTTTAAATGCTTAAAAATTTAAAATAGATCATATGTATAATTTTTAAAGTATGCTTTCTGCATAAATATGCCATCAAATGGAAATTATTGTGTTTCCTGATTTGACTGTCTCTTATATCCTTAGATACTGCAAGTCAAATTCTAATCAGCTCTTGGGATCAATTGTAGTTTTATGTAAATCAGTAGGATTCTAAAAAATGTTTTGTATAATTAGCACCAGTTACACTGTAAAGCCAGATCATGAGAACTATTTTGTCCCTCATAACATAAAATGGATTGCAATCCAGATTACTTTAGCAGAAATAAAAGCAGTTAATATCACACTCGTTATTTGTGAACAGCTTGACTACCCGAATGTGGGAAAAATATATTGAGTAAGGTCTTTTGGGCAGTCTGAAGGGCGTTGGTTTACTTCTTTAATTTTTTGACTGTTTAAATTTGCTAATATTTTCCATCACTATCATTTGCAGCTATAATTCAGGTGGTCCTATAGAGCACCTGAAGCTTTTAAAATACCCTTTAAAAAACAAACCTCTGTAACTTTTCTACTTGAAACAGTTAATGATAATTTTTTCTATGTTCCAGAAATTTACAAATCACAGGTACTACATTTATAGAGAAAATGTTTGTTCACATGCTACTATCACCAAGGGAAGACACTTCCAGATCTCTCAAATGAACCTTAGATATGGACAAATAGCATCAATTTCCAATGGACACTGAGTGCTCATTAATTTCTACTGTTAAAGTATCTAAAGCTGTTACACCTCTCCAGTGACCTCAATTTAGAAGCCGATGCAAGAATTTCTTTATACATTTTACATGGAAACACACACTCTGGAGGGAAATTGAAGAAAAGTGAGACTATTGGCGAGTGTTATTGACTAATGCTGAGAGTGCTGAATGACACTCCCAAGAAATTATGTCTGATTTGGCACAGACCTCTGTCACTTGTTTTTCTTGGTGCAGACCAACAGCAGATAAATTGCTTCCTTTCTAGGTTTAGAGTTGTTCTTTAAAGGTCGTTACCATCAGTCAGTACTTCAATGTATATATTGGATCTCCCTCAGGACTGTATCAGAAAGACCTTACCCAACTTCTGGTTAAGGTAGCTTTTTAAAAATAGATACTTACACACAATTACTTTTTGTGCTTTCCATATGTACATTCTTCTTTCATTTTCCTCAGTGTCCCTGAATAAATATTCATCTACACTTTTGTGGAGAAGAAAGTTCAAATTCTATCATGTCAGCATTAAAGGAGAATCAAAACTCAACACACACTCAAAATTTCTGTACCACATAGGCTAGGAATCTGCCCACTTAAAATATGCGTTTTCATCATGTAAAGAACTTTAACTCCCAACCATTAGATATATGTGGCAGATTATTTCCAATATCATTCACACAATTGTCTCTTTTTTTTTCTTTATTATTTGGAGAAGATCTTGCCTCAGTACCATGATGTTTGCAAAATATTGCTTTATGCATCCCTTTCATCCAATGATTGTGTTCCAAATCTTGCAAAGCTTCTGTTTTCTCAGTCAACAGCAATGCATTCCACAACTTAAGTACCAATCAAGAGAAATATACAGATATTGTCTTTATTTTTTTCAGTTTTGACCTTTCTTGATTTTCCTCAATTGAAATGCTCTTGTGAAAATACAACAGCTCTTGTCTGCATCTCTCTTTTTTTAATATTCCTTTATCATTATAGCATTCTGCTTCTCAAAGTGGAATATCGTAAAACATTTAGGTTTTGCAGTATAAATCTCTTCTTACATGATCAAGTGGAAAGCTCAATTTTCAATTGATACTTTATCTCTCTGAATATTTTCCCTTGCTTCCATATGGAAGATCTCTTTCCTAAAGCCAATGAGAGTACATCTAAATTGACTGCAATTCAGTTTCAAGAATTCAACTTTTTTTCTGTAGTCAAAGCCTAGACATACTCTTTTCAGTTACAGAACTTATCTGATTCTTTCAACTTATATGGTTCCCTGTATGCATACTCTGAGCACTTCTGATTCAGCTATCATAATTAGTATAATTATTTTTATTTCTAAGGAACTTAGAAATAAACTTCCAGCTTAGACTATGTAATCTCTCTGTATTAGAGAAAACAATGTGCCAGGCTGGAATTTGCTTTACAAGGGTTCTCAATACCACATTTTTCTGTATTTTCACTCTTAGAGTGTGTGCAATATGGGGGATATTCCTTCCTATTGGATGCTGGTGTTTGGAGCCCATCCAAACCTAAAAACTCAAAATTTCACACAGTTCCAAGTCAGATCTGGATATCATGCTATTAGCTTCTTGACCTATATTTGGCAAAAAGGTAGAAAACACTCAGTGATTTCATTTAAATAAGATCCTAAGTATGTGTTTAAGTATTAAGCCAGGCAAATACCACAACATTATTAATTATGTGCTGAATAGATCGTGAAGCTTTTAACTCTTTGATCATCTTTTTCCACAGAATTGTGTCAGTTCAAACTTCAGACTGCGTTCCTGTATTATTTTTCTTTTCAGAAACACTGTATCAAAATATTTCCACATAGTTTTTCACACATTCAGCCAGAAGCCTAAGTTTAATTTGTATGCCATAACCAGGGTCTGGTACTACCTAGACAACAGTTTAATATACTATGATAAAGATCCTGTCTATTAGGATTTTCAAAACTGCCATTTGTCTAAACTTGGCCTTATAATGCGTGTATGTCATGTCATCCCCCCAAAAGCCTTCACAATTCCAGTCAAGCCTGTTTACACATCTTTACAATTCTTAACAAGTTTCTACAGTTCACTGCCAGATGTAAATAATAAGTTGTGTTGATTTACATCTCTAAAGACGTGTCTCCAGTAATGCTTCAATCCACCTCGTGAAATTGCTTGGTTTTAGATGGTCAAAGTAAGCACTAATGGAAATAGTTAGGATCTTGCTTTGCTTTTTCCCTTCCCTTCCCTTCC
>VZTJ01003873.1:0-17071 GCA_013397795.1 Orthonyx spaldingii | reverse complement strand
CTGGATCAGGAGGCCTGGCTGCCATCTGCATCCCCTTGCTCACCTGCTGCATGAGCAGCACTCAGCAAGGTGTCCTGCATGGTAAAAAGATGAGAATTGCTGTAGCACGTAAGAGAACAAGCAGCATTTGTTTAACCCATATTGAGCCAGGTAACCACGAAAACGTCTCCCATTCCCATCATTTCTATATTTGGACTGGTACATGAGCTACTTTCTTATTTCTTTGTTATCTATTTTACCGCTTTTCCATTGTTATCTATTTGCAAACGGCACTTTGAATTATTTAATTTTCCACAAACTCCTCCTTCTGCTAAAATATAATCTGATATCATCCCATGGTGAAATGTCAGGTTCCTCATCTGAGTGGATGGTCGGCAAGAAGGTCAAGAGCTGAAGCTGTCTGGTTTCGAGGACAGCTTGTCATTGAATTTTGCAATTCAAATGATAAATGGTTTCTCTGACACCTGATATGAATTCATTAGGATTCAGGATCTGGTCCATGGTGCTGTAGGATTCATTCTGGTGGCCATTCATCTTTTCCCCATTTTTGGGAGCTCCCTCTAGCCAGGGATGCATCAGTTGACTGCTTTTCTCTAATTAAGTCCTCATATACTTGGATTCCCAACTGGTTTTGCTGAAGTTGTGGTAGCAAAAAACCCCCAGTGATCTAATCCACCCTATATAACATAGACAGTAATAGCACATGTTGGAATAGGGAGAGGGATGATTCCCCCCCACTTTTTTCAGTGACATTTTCACAATGTTCTCCGTTTGCTGTTTTGCTTTACAACTTAGTCAATTTCTGTTGCAGTCAGATATGCTCACTATGGGCTCTGCCTTTAGCTATTCAAATTCTGTGTGTGCAAGCAGGCAGAGCTTGGGATGAGGAACAGAGTGAATCAGGCCAATTCCTCCCCCAGCCAAGAAGACCCTGGTACATTGTCCACATTTCCCCAGCAATGTTAATTTGCATTTCTACAGCTCCTCTCCTTGCTGTCTGGAACCAAAGCTTCTCTTCCAGGGCAGCCATCGGGTGACTCATATATGGCCCCCCAAAAAGCCACATTTTTTTAGTTGTCTTTTTTTTTTGAACAATATTCCATTAATTGTTTACGAGTTAAAGGGTCACCTTTAAAGCTCTTCTAGTTTTGCAAAATGCAACCTAGAAGTGAACGTAGTAAGACCCATACCAAAATTTTCCCGTCACTAACAGCCACACAGACACACAAAATCCAAAGAAATAAGGATTTTTGCTTCTTCTTTTACTAAGACTGAAAATTAATTCTCACACCCCTGGCCCAAACCTAATCGACAATACAAAAGTAGGATTATTAAAAAAACCCATTCTAATAGTGTAATGTAATCCCAGCCAGTCAAGTGTGTGAGTCTAATTTAGACTCAGAGTGTGATTCTCACTTTGTCTTTTGCACCACCCGTGGCGAGTGCAGGCACAGAAACCACTGAACATCAAACAGTGACTGCAAGGATTGGTCGAGTGCCTGGAGATGCCAAAGGAGGGTACCCACCCCGACTATTTCAGCAGAGGAACTGTGGGCAGGCACAGGGGCTTCCCCCGATGTGGAGATTTGGCTGCTGCTCCGTCCCCTTCTGTGCAGGGTCAGTGGCGGCCTCCCATCCTCCTCCTGCAGCCGGGAAGTCCAACTCTCTGGGGCTTCAGAGACCTTGAGTGGAGGATGATGAGTCCCCCTGTGTTCAGCTGTGCTGGCGGCTGTTTCTGTGCTCAGTGACACTTGGAATGGGCCACTTGGCCACCAGTAGTGCTTCTTTCCACTCCTTAACCAGGACCCAGTGTCCTGGTTGGATGTTGTGAACAGCAAAGTCCAAAGGCAGGGTTTGTGCCAGCCAAGCTTCCTGTGGGAGAGATTTCACAAGAGACAGGGTTCTTGCTACAGACTGCTTTAAATGTACATCACTTATCTCCACCACCACACTAGGTCAAGAATTACCAGGGTAAGATATACAAACAGCAATTGCAAAAGAGATAATTGAATATCTCCCTGGGGTGTGGCTCTTATTCTTGCCAAACCCAATGGCAGTAGCCATATCCATCGCATCTTGGTATGTCACAGCAGTTTCAGGTGTTTCTTTATTTCCCCATTCATTCTTTCAACTCGAACTCTGAGTGTGCCAGGGGATTTGGAGGTCCCTATGTATTGGTAAAGCAGCTATAACCCCCTGAAGGATCTTTCCTGTAAAATGAGTTCCCCTGTCTGAGTGTATTGCTTCCGCAATCCCGTATCCTGGAATAATTGGTTCAAAAAATAACTTAATAACTGAAGCAGTCGGAAATGCTTCTGCCACCCTGTTAGCTGACATGTTATTACCAAAAGATATTTAAGTCTTCCTGCTCAGGGCAATTCAGTAAAATTCACCAGGCATGGTTGGAAAGGACGTACAGCCCAAGGCCTCCCTCCCTTGGCAAGTTTCTTTCTAACCTGGTTATTGGTTTTGACAGAAATCCCGCAACCTTCAACAGCTCGCTTTGCCAGAACAAAAAGACCAAAGGCAGGACATCTTGATGAAGGCTTCTGCCAGTCTTTGAGACCCCCACTGATACCCTCCATGGATCTGTTTTAATATTTGTACGGCCAAAGCTTTTGTTATCCATTGTTTACCATCTTTTGTAAACCAGTTATTGCCTCTTTCCTCTGCCTCACTCTTTTTAATTATCTCCAGTTCCTCTGGTGGAAAAGACAGTTTCTCTGGCAGCGCTTGAGCCACTGGTAGCAAAGGGAGTATCTTGGAGACTTCTGGCAAAAGTGCTGCTTTCCAAGCCTCTTCCTCCACCAGTCCCTGACCTATTGCCTCCCCTGAGTCCCCTGCCTGGTGTCCCCTAATGTGGATTATTGCCACTCCTTGTGGTAAATTCACCACCTCCAATAGGTGAGTAATTAAGCTCTCATGAGTGAATGCTTTTCCTTTGCAGGTTAGCAAAGTTCTTTCCTCCCACAGTTTTCCAAACCAATTGACGACCCCCTGTGTGTACTTAGAATCAGTAAAGACATTCACTATTTCCCCAATATAATTCCCAGGCTCTCACAAGCGCACAGAGCTGCTCTGTCTGAGCTGACCCTGTAACCTCCCCCCTTCCTCTAAACCCTTCTTTTAATAGCAGCGTTAAATGGGTTAAACATTTTAGCACAAGAATTCCTTTGGCGTGGCTCTGTTTAACATCCACATACAATTCAAATTTGGTTTCTGAGTCTGGTCGAGCTATGGCTGGGACTTTTAATCTATTTGTTTTTTCATTTTCTCAAGTTTTGCTCTCTTTCTCATGTCTATATCACATCATTACGGCTATCTGGGGATAAAAGTCATACAATGTTCTGACTAGAATAGAGAAGTCCTCAGTCCAGGTCTTGCAATTTCCTATTAATCATAAAAATTGTTGCAGCTCCTTTTTAGTGCCGGGGAACCGTACTTCTGAGATTCCCTTGACCCTCAGTGTTGTGTGGGAAAATACACCACAAACCTTCAGTGAAAATACATCTCAAGTATTTAACCTTTTTCTCCACCATTTGTGCTTCCTTTTCAAATACTCGAAGATGGTTTTTAGCCAGAAAATGAAGCAAATCCACAGTGGCTTCTTCTACCACATCCTCTTGTTCTCCTGATAGAAGCAAGTCATCCATATCCTGCAATAACCCAGTCCCTGGGGGTGGGGCAAATTCTATCAATATTTTCTGCAAGGCCTGCCTGAATAAGACTGGTGCTTCTGTGCATCCATGCAGAAGGACCGTCCATGTCTTTACCATTTTCCCTTCTTCCTGTTCCCACTCAAAGGCAAAACACTGTTTCCTATCCTCTGTAAGTGGGCATCCCCAGAAAGCACCTTTTAAATCGAGTACTGAATAGTGGTGGCGTGAGGAGGGAACCTGGTTCAAGATGGTGTAAGAATCTGGGGACTGTGGGATACCTCGGTTTAATAATCTCATTTATTATTCTTAGGTCTGCACCATTCAGTAGAATCTCTCTGTTTTCTTGGCTGCCAGTATAGGAGCAGGGAGAGATCCCTGGCTCCAAAAGCCCTGCCTTTAACAGGAACTCAGTAACAGGCTTTAACCCCTTCCTTCCCTCTCTTGGAATAGGGCATTGCTTTTAGACACCACTTGTCCTTGTTGCTTCAAAGGAATTTGTAGAGGCTCCATGTCTAATTTTCCATATTTCCCTGGGGCTGCCCACACTTCTGGGTTCACTTCAGCATAGGTTTTCCCCGACATTTGACACAAAGTTACAACAGCGTTAGCCTCTGTATCACATTTTCCACTATTAATTTGCATTCCAAATTTAGCCACCAAATCCCTTCCCAGTAAATTACAATCACAGTTAGGAGCAAACAGAAATTGATGCATTTCAAAACCATCCCCCACATCTACTAATAAATGATGGATGATTTAAATACCCTCACTCATCTTTCCCACTTACCCACTGAAGAATCAAGGAACTTCTGAACNAGGGCTCCAGTGTGGTGGGTCCCTGGTCTAATGGGAGCTCTGACACCCCTAACAATCCATCTCCATCAACGGGTGGACTTCCTCTTTGTGAGGGTGCTCCTGTCTGTGCTTCCAGTGTCCTTCTGCCCTGTAGATGGAACCCTGATTCCATCCCAGGGGCTGTTTGGGTTGGCTCTCCCCTGCTGAGGCTGGCAATGCCTCTGCCATGTCCTTGTGGCCAGCCCTGTCCCCTTGGTGCTGGGGGCCCCCTTGGGTCCTGCGGTTCATCCCTCAGGGCCTGTAGAAATTCTGCCATGACCTTCCCCTTCACCTTTTCCTCAACCTTTTCCATTCAGCTGCTGTGCCTTTCTACCCCGCTCCTCCAGGGGCTTATTCTGCCACTCCTGCAGCCCTCCTCCCTGCCTGTGGGTGCTCAGACTGTGACAGCTGCTGAGCTTTCTGCAAAATCATTAATTTCTCCAGTGACCCAAGCAAGATCCTTTAAAGAAAATCCCCATCCTTTGATGTATAATCCACATTTCCCAGATACTCCTTCTTGCTCCTTGTGCTCACCTTCCTCTCCATACCCTGTATCCCAGAGCCAGTCCCCATCCTGCTGCAGTGTCGAAATGCAGCCCCCCTGGTTGGCAGGGCCAGCAGCTCCACGGGGCCGGGCAGATAGCCAGGGCATCCTGCAGCCTCATGGGGACCGGGAACCACTGCCGGCCCTACGTGGCATGTGTTGGTGTCAGGCAGTGCCCGGCACTGAGCCCCAGCTGCTCCACAGCCCTGGCCCGGCCCTGCACTTCCCCACAGGCCCCTAGCATGTGCTCCCGGTCCTGCACCTCTGCACATGGTCCTGCTGCTCCCCACCACAGAGAAAACCCCCTGAAATCCTGACCTTATTGTTTTCATGTCCTTGAAACCAGGGATACAAAGGTCCTGGCCCAGTTGGCAATTTTTGAGGATAAGATGATACTGAAAAACGTCCCAGTCCTCACTAGTTTTCCCTTCCTCCTCTTTTCCATTTTCCTTTTTCTTTCATACCATATGGATTCCTTCTGCTGCTTCTTACCTTAACAATATTTCTCCACACTCCCCTTCAACCAATCCTTTCCAGCACACGAACACAATCCATCCCCTGTTGTTTAGACCCCTTCTCTACTTCCCTTATTGTGTCCATGTGTGTCCATATCCTTAATTACCTCTGGGCGAATGTGCAAACTACATCAGCGTTCTCCCCTTTTGTATAACATATGAAATTCCTGGCTCTGTTAAGGCTTTCTTCTTCTTCTGGAAGTTCAGGAATGTAGCAGGACCTTGGCAGAGCAGCAGTCTGTGTCAATTAATAACATTTTCTGAAACTAATGGTTTCTCCTGTCGCTTCCTTATGTACAAGTCCCTGGCCCTATCTCCAAGCAGAGTCATACCATCTGTTTGTAAAGACACATTCCTCTTATTCCTTTCAACACGATGGGAATGGGAAGGAGAAGCCGTAACAGGACATATAGGACACCCAAACTGAGCGAGAGAAGGTGGTGGGAAACCCCCAGACTGAGCTGGGTGGAGCTAGAATTTGAGGGCATGATTGGAAAAGAGTCAGAGAGAGGGATAAGGGGAGGGGGACAGGAGGGAAAGGGATGCCTAGGGGGTTCCTTCGTGTCCTCATCACTTGATCCCTGGAGCAATTCCCCAGGGCTCTGGGAGGGGATGGATCTGCACTGGGGTGGTCCCCAAACCCCTGTCCATCCTTGGAGGCCTCATGGTGGGGTTCCCACCACCCAACAGCCAGTGCTGCAGCAGGTGTGGGGTAGATTGGGTGGGAAAGGGGGGTCCAGAGTGGGCACAGAGGAGGAGTGGGAGGAAGAGGAGGGGGAGAGGAGATGAAGGAGCAGGGAGAGGAGCTGAAAGAGAAGCATAAGGTTCCATCCCCCAGGTGACCAGGGAGGGGGAGCTTGCCACAAATAGGGAGTCTTCAAGAGGAGTTTTTTTTGTGGGGAGTGTATGGAGTTTGCAGATTACTGAATCAAGACCCAAATGTCTTTGTGGGTCACTGGTAGGGTTTGGTTTTTTGGAACAGGAGTTTGGATATTGCAGGACCCCAAAGCTGAGTCACAGATCCCCCTTTTGGCAGATATTTGGAGGTCCACGTGGCAATCACCAGGTACTGGCAGGGGAAGGACATCAGTCTTGGGGACCTGCTGGGAGAGCCATTGAGGGGAACCCTGGGGGCCCCAGAGTGAGGAGAGTGGAGAGGGGCGCCACCAACTTGGGGAACTCCCAGCACCCTGAACTGGGGAGGGGAAGAGCTTGGAGCTGAGGGACCTCTGGGATCTGTGAAACCCTAGAACAGAGATTCATGGGAGAAGGGACCACTGGGACCTTCAAAACGCCCTGGATCATCCGTAAGTAAGACCCCAGAAAGGGAGCACCCCAGGAGCCACTGAACCCCAGTCAGCCCAGGGAAAGGAAACTGCCAAAACCCCAGAGTGGAGAGACGAGAGAGGCAAATCTCCTATGAGGGTTTTTGGGGGCTGAATCTTGTTGCTTTAGAGATTTTTATGGACATAAAACCCCCGGTGATTTCCTGAGATGGCCGAGGGCAGTAGGAACCCCCACCCCAAGGCATTCACGCCTTGTTTTTCCCCCCAAACTAGGATTTGTCATTCTCAAGGATTGGCGGGATGGAGGAGGAGGAAAAGCCCCAGAGATCCCACATGAAGAGGGGCTGTAAACCCAGCCCTGGAAACTGGGAGGAAGAAAGATCCCCACTGTGCCGGGAAGGTGGCCGGAGATCCAGCCAGAGCTCGGATCTGGGGGAGAAGCCTCAAGCTGGGGAGAAGCCCCACAAGTGCTTGGAATGTGGGAAGGGATTCAGCTACAACTCTCACCTAATCCAGCACCAGAGGATCCACACCGGGGAATGGCCCTATGAGTGTGGGGAATGTGGGAAGGGCTTCAGCTGGAGCTCTGGTCTGATCGAGCATCAGGTGATCCACACCGGGGAACGGCCCTACACCTGCTCAGAATGTGGGAAGAGCTTTGGATGGAGCTCCAGCCTCATAAGTCACCACAAGGTTCACACCAGGGAGAAGCCTTATGAGTGCCAGGAGTGTGGGAAGAGCTTCAGCAAAAGCTCCCAGCTGATGCAACACCAGAACATCCACAGTGGGGAACGGCCCTATGGGTGCAGGGAATGTGGGAAGAGCTTCAGCCGGAGCTCTGGTCTGACTGAGCACCAGGTGATCCATACCGGGGAACGGCCCTACACCTGCCTAGAATGTGGGAAGAGCTTCGGATGGAGATCCGACCTGAGAAAACACGAGCGCACTCACACCGGGGAGAGGCTCTACGAGTGTCCTGAATGTGGGAAGAGGTTTCAGACCAGCACAACTCTCCTTGTACATCAGCGGATTCACACAGAGGAGAGGCCCTTCCGCTGCCCTGACTGTGGGAAGGGCTTCAAGCACAACTCCCACCTCATCAGGCACCAGCGCATCCACACTGGGGAGAGGCCCTATGAGTGTCCCGAGTGTGGGAAGAGCTTCTCACGGAGCTCTCACTTGACCCAGCACCAATGGAGGCACCAGTAAGGGAAGCCCTGCGAGTGCCCCAAGTGCAGGAACAGCTTAGTGCGCTGCTCCAACTTCATCTCCCATGGGAGAATGGGCATTGGATTATCTCCAGTAACCCCTGTTGTACAGAGCCCTGGTGTTCCGTGGTCCTGGTGATCCTTGTTGGGAAGACAGTTGGCTGGGAGGCTTCACATCTTCCTGGATCCCCATGGGCACCTGGATGAAGCAGGGGTAGGAACATCCATTTGGACTCAGACTGATGGCGGAAATCCACTGGGGAGAACAGATTTGTTGACTTTCGACGTCAAAAAATCTCACCTTTTGCGTTCAATCATATCTTCTGGTGGCATCAAGCAACACTTGATGGGCTTGGAGGTCTTTTCCAAACTCAGTGACTCCATGATTGTGATTTTGTATGGCCCAAGGGTGTCATCCCAAGCCAAATGGTGATAGACTGGGGCAAAGACCAAGATTTTGGAAACAGTGGGGTAGAAACCCCTCCAAAAAAGCTTTTTCCCTCCCACACAAGCACACGGAACCTCAGCTGGCACGGACACCTAAATTGTTTTCTTTTGGCCGTGATGTTCTTTTCATTTCTCTTCATCCCTTCAAAATACCCAAAGTTGGGGTAAAAATAGACATTGAACTGATACATGGGTGGGGACATGGGGGGGCACAGATATGGTGGGACACAGACATGGAGAGTGACATGGGGACATGGACAGGGATATAGCCATTAGTGGGAACATGGGGGAACACAGGTATGGATGGTGACATGGGGGACAATGACATGGATGGAAACATGGTGGGGGGACATGGTGAGGACATGGTGGGACATGGCCAGTGACACGTGGGGACAAGGCTGTGGATGGTGCCATGGGGGGGAACTTGCAGGAGATGTGGGGGCTGCTGGGTTTGAGGGAGTTGAGGGTTCCTGGGAGGGACTTGGGGGTTGCTGAGGGCTTTGGGGACCCCAGGCCGAGCGGCTGCAGCTGCACTGGGAGACCTTGGCGGAGGTTCTGAGGCAGCTGATCAAGGACCCCCTGCCCTGGACCCCCAGCCAGGCATTGGGCTTCTGGAGGGGAATGAACATCCTTGTCCCCAGGAAGGAAATCCCAGCATGCCCAGGGCGTCGGGGGCAGCTGAGAGGCCACACCAGGGAGGGGAAAGCCAGACGGAGCTGTCCACCTCAAAAAATCCTGAAACTCAGGGATTTCTCCCAGAAGAAATCTACCAGGAGCTGCCTGAATTGAGGAAAAGGGGGGATGGCACCCTCAGACTGAGGAGAAGGGCCCGGGAACCCTCAAACCCAAACATGAGGGAGAGGAGTTGGGGAATGGAGGGATGATGGGGAATGGCTAGAAGAGCAGGGGAAAAGAGGGGCCTGGGACCCCCAAATCAAGTTGGGAGGGATGCGTGGGTTGGGGGAACGATGGGAGAGGGGAGGGAAAGGCAGGGCTGGGACGGAAAAAGGGCGGTTCCATAGGGGTCCCTTAGAGTCCCCATCACTAGATCACTGGAGCGATTCCCTGGGGCTTTGTGGGGGGGATGGAGCTGCACTGGGGTCGTTCCCAAGCCCCCTGCCCATCCCTGGGGGGCTCATGGGGTTCTTCCCACCCAACAGCCAGTACTGCGGTGGCCATGGGGTAGAGGGAGGTGGGAAAGAGGGGTCGGGGATGAGCCCGGAGGAAGAGCAGGAGGAAGAGGACGGAGAGGGGAGGAGGAGGATCTGCAACAGGAGGAGCAGGAAAAGGGCAAGCAGTAAAAAGAAGAATAAAAAGAGGAGGAACAGGAAAAGGAGGAGTAGGAACTGGAGGAGCCAGAAAATGAGGAGTGGGAGGAAGAGAGAGAACAGCAGGAGAACCACGTGGTTCCCCTGCGCGCCTGCTGAGTCTGCAGCTCCCCCGACCCACCAGCATCGCCCCCACCAGCATCCCTCAGATGATCGGGGACAGGGATCTTGCCCCAGATCCACTGGGGGCGTCTCTGGGAGGGTTTTTTTTGCGGGTGAGGGGATGTTTGTTTCTTCCAGGACGCCAAAGCTGAGCTCCAAATACCCCTTAGGGGGATCTTGGAGGGTCCATGTGGCGATCGCCCAGTACTAGTGGGGGGGTGTGGTTTTGGCGCCGCCCAGAAGTGAGGGAGTGACAAAGGGCGATCCTAGAGCTGGGGGACTCTCTGCAGCCTTGTGAGGTGTATTGGAGAATGGAGATGAGTATGGTCTAGGCCCCCTGACACTGAAAGGGGCAGAGACTTCTCAAGCTGGACTTGTACAGCGGGACCTTCAAACCCAATGAGGTCACCACTATTTTTTCCCCCCAAACCAGGGTTTCCCATTCTCAAACTTTGTCCGGATGGAGGAAGAGAAGGCTGTGAGGAAGAGGAAGATTACCTGGGACCTCCAGGCAGGTGTGGAGGAAGTCACTGCCCCCTTCCCCCCCATCTCCTCTGCTGCATCTCCCAGCCCGGCATTGCCCCTGGCTGCAGGACAACCCTGCTGCCAACGCTGTCCTGCCTGGGATGGATTGGGCGGGATCTCTTTCCCACTGACATGGAGTCAAATCCCACCCTCTCCTTGTCCTTCCTTTCCCAGGCACTGAGCTGCGGATGGACAGCAGTCAGGGAGGACAAATCCCCACAGTAGGACCTCGTGGAAGAGGCCGTTTTGAGCAGCTCCACAGTGCAGGAACCCAGCGGGGAGGAAAAGTGCCGCAGATCCCAGACAGGGAGTGGCTGCAAACCCAGCCCAGAGAGCCCTGAGGAGGAAGGACCTTCTCTGTGCTGAGAAGGTGGCCAGAGATCCATTCAGAGCTCCAACCTAGTGATCCAGCTTTACACCAGGGAGCAGCCCTACAAATGCTTAGAGTGTGGGAAGAGCTTCAGGCACATCTCCAACCTCCTCATCCACTGTCGAGTGCACACTGGGGAGAGTCCATACGTGTACCTGGAATGTGGGAAGAGCTTCAGCTGCAGCTCCCAGCTCATCAACCACCAGCACTAGCACACCAGGGAATGGCCCTACAAATGTGGGGAATGTGGGAAGAGCTTCAGCCTGAGCTCTGTTCTAGTCCAACACTAGAAGATCCACACTGGGGAACAGCCCTACAAGTGCTTGGAATGCAGGAAGAGCTTCAGCTGGAGCTTCAGCCTGATCCGCCACCAGAGGATCCACACCGGGCAATGGCTATACAAGTGCTTGCAGTGTGGGAAGAGCTTCTGCTGGAGCGCCAGCCTGACCTGCCACCAGGAAATGCACCCCAGGGGAGGGCCCTTCGAGTGTCACAAGTGTGGGAAGAGCTTCTCCTGGAGCTCATCCTTGACCAAACACCAAGAGAGCCACCAGTAAGGGAAGTCCCGCACATGCCTCAAATGCAGGAAGGGCTTCGTGCGCTACTCCAACTCCATCTTAAAACTTGAGGTGCTGCTGACTGAAAGCTTTACCAGAACCCTGTACTTTGGACACCTATGAATCCTCCTTTCCATTCTGCATCTTTTTCCTGACCTATTTATTGACCTTTATTCTTGTACAAACTTTCTGTCCCAGTAATTCATTCTTTGCTGAACCAACGCTTTTGTCTTTAATGCAAATCAACAAATCGGAAGCAAGGCAACCCCTGGAAATGGCCTCAAAGTTGAGCAGCACTCATTGGCACAGCCTCTTCTCCCACCCACAGGCAAGGGATTGACAAGGCAGCGGCAGCCTTCTCTGAGATGGGCAAGGACCAGAGAGAGCAGATGCCAAAAGGGGTTTAGGGCTGCACCAAGGGATGTTTAGGTTGGTCATTAGGAAGAACTTTTGCCCAGAAAGGGGCGTTGGATATTGGAATGGACTGCCGAATTGGGTGTGGAATCACCATTGTGGGAGGTGTTCAAGGAAAGCCTGGGCGTGGCACTCAGGGCTCTGCTCTGCTTGCCATGGTGGGTATGGATCACAGGTTGGACTCGATGATCTCACAGGGCTCTTCCAAGCCAATGCATTCTGTGATTCTGTGACATCACAGCCTCTGGGGACAGCACGGTGGCTGGCAACTGTTCCCAGCCTGTCACTGTGCCCAGAACCTGGGCAGAACTTGGTGCAGAGCCATGGCCAGAGCCAGTGTGGAGGTGGAGGCTCATTGCGCAGAGCACCATGGCCAGCCAGGGCTTCTCCTGGCTCCTGCAGTTCTGTGTGCTGCTGCTGCTGGCCTGTCCCCTCAACCCTTCCAGCTGTCCTGAGTGGGACATGGGCCCCTTGAGTCCACTTCCTGAGGAGCTGGAGCCACAGGACATGGGCCCTGGGATGATCTCCTTGGTGGACATGGTGCTGGTTTCTTGGACATGCTCGGCCCTGGAGTTGCTGATTACTGGGCCTTGTCCTGGATGATGCCTTGGCAGAAGGCTCCAGATATGATGGGGAGATGTGAGGGAGGGGGGTCAGGCAAGTGGAGAGTGCCAGGGGCCAGGAGCCACCAAGGCTTTGGGCCAAGCTGGTGTTAGGCAAGGCCTGAGAGCCCCTGTGGAGGAGCAAAGCTGGGCAGGCCCTGAGAGTGCTGCGCCTCTCAGACAGCCATTTGGCCAAGGCCCCATGGGAGAGGGGGGGCTGAGTCCCTGAGTGGGAATCAGGCCTAGGCTGAACCCCAGGGACACCAGGCACAGGTGGCCAGAGCTCTTCTTGCTGCAGCCTCTGCCCAGGGCAGCCCAGCCAGGCCCGAGTCTCTCACGGAGAGGCCAAAGGCAGCGCCAGAGGGCTCAGCCCCGTTCTGCCCCTCTGACCCTTCCATGGGGCTGCCTGTGCTGGGCCTTGCTGGAGAAGTGCCAGAGCCCCTTGGCCTGTGCAGGGACGCGCTGCCAGGGACATGGCTGTCCCAAGGAGCTGCTGTGGCTGCTGGGGCACAACCGCATCCTTATGCGGCTGTGCCCACACCACCGCTCTCTGCAGAGACCCGGAGCAAAGCAGCAAAAGGGGGCATCTGCAGGAGGAGGAGATTCCAAGTCTCCTCTCAGTGCTCACTCTCCAGCTCCAGCTTGGCACTCAACTTGCAGAGTGTCATGGGGGATACATGACTAGTGCTCAGCCCAGGCACTGCGACATCTCCTAGCTTAGGGATTAGTGAAGCCCCCCATCCTCAGC
This sequence comes from Orthonyx spaldingii, assembly GCA_013397795.1. Taxonomy (NCBI): domain Eukaryota; kingdom Metazoa; phylum Chordata; class Aves; order Passeriformes; family Orthonychidae; genus Orthonyx; species Orthonyx spaldingii. Next base: position 3,932 of record VZTJ01003873.1, on the reverse strand, counting down.
TGCAGACTTCCCAGCCACCTTTGCCTATGAAACTGAAGTTTTGCTGAATGTTCCAGTTCCAAACTGCTGACCCTTTTTGTAGGTATAAGGTTCTCACCCTGTAGGCTTCTAGTCACCTGCTAGCTGTAGATTTTTATAGTCAGGTTAATAAAGTTCATGTTTTCTAGACATTGCCATGTCATTTTCTTGATGTTCCATGCAAGCGGGGATGCAGTCATTGATGAGTTTAGATGGGAGTTCCAGAGCCCCAGAATGGGGAGTCTGAGTGTCCCAGCAGGATTTGCAGGAGTATGAAGGGCAGCTGCAAAGAGGATCATGTGCAATGTTCTCCTGCCTCCGTCTTTCAAGGAAGCTTTGATTCGATCCCTGTCTGCAATGGGCCAGGGGCCCCCAGAGGCCCAGGGAGTGTCTGGGTGGCTCCAGAAGGTGCTTGCCAGACCCTGGGGCACCAGGGAAAGGGGCAGAAGCATCTCTGTGGTGCTGTGAGAGACTCCCAGAAGGGCCACCCTTGGGGCCTGGGCAAGACCTGCATTCAGGCAGCCAAATTCATCCAGGGTCTGCCCAGGCCATACCCAGGATGAGTCCAACGAGGCCCAGTCCTGTTTCACAACTTTGTATTTTCTTTGTGTTTCTTTATATTCATTTCTGTATAATGTTGGGATTTAGGAATTCTTCCTTTTGTTTTCCCTCTCTTAGAGAATTTTTCACCTATACATTGGTAGAATACAGTGATGCCTGGGTACTTAAGAAAGACAAAAGAAACCTGCTGAGGAAAGGGTGTGGCTAGCACTCCCTGGCCGATTACTCCCTTATCAGAGATTTTCTCTTGGAGGGGACAGAGATACTCTGAGAACTGTGCTGGGAAAAGGGGGCTGGGGCAGCTACTTGCTTTCTTTGCTTATCAGCATTCGGAGGGGAGAGAGAGGCTGCAGTCACTCCAGGGAGGATATGCCATCACTGCGGGTTTCTGTCTCCTGCTGCTTGCTTCTATCACGAGTAGAGCTGTGCTCATAAGAGCGCCTGTTGTGATATGCGGAGGAACTCCACAACACAATAGAGTTGTAAAGTAGGTATGTTTCTTTTTTAATCAGCGCTGAGGCACATGCGTGAATCTTTTCACCAAAAAAAAAGCACTTTTGCAAGGTTTGTTTCTACATTTATTTTTTAAACTGTTACATATGCATTAAGTTTCACAATTTACTCATCTATATTCATGGCTTATCTCCGCTTCGTATTACAATGAGTTTAAACGTCATTTATGTTTGTGCAGTTCCTCCTGGGCCTAGGGAATATTCTTCAGAGCAAGATTTTTTCCTTCACTTCTTCGCATTTTCGCTGATGCTTTGGTCTTAGTTTAAACTGCACACTCGATCTTATTGGCTTGCTTCTCAAGGATGAGGACTAAGTCATAACTTTTTTTCTTATCCGTATTCTGGCGTAAAGGCTTCTCTTATCCATGTCTTTGGCGTCTACTATTCTGCTTAACTTACAAATTTTATGCTTTAGTAAAGGTCAAATGAGCAATATACATTATTTAACAGGGAGTCATTTCTTAACTCCCTATTACCTTGTATCAGTCCCCCCTTTTCTACAAAGTTAGTAAATTCTTTTCCTATTACACAGATTTTCTCTTTAGCTTGGGAAAGGTGTCTTTTAGGGCTTTACTGTGCACATTTGACAGTGAGGTCAAAACTGCCACTCGTTGCAACATTTTCTAATTTTAAATAAACAACTTAATAGATAAAATAAAAATAACACTAACTAATATTAAAAGGACAATAATGGGGTGACACAACGTGTTTAAGACACCAGTTGCTGTAGGTGACTATCTAAAAAGCACATCTCACTAATAATGACTGGCATCTTGTTTTACCCTCTGTAAGACTGTGCTTATTTTTTTTGTGTCATGATGGATGGTAATTAAAGTTTTCTCTGTATTTTCTTGGACTTCTTTTAAAATTTTAATTAGGTGTTGATGCTTAGCTAATTGTCTTACTACTGTAAGGTTCATCCCAATAGGTGTAGGTGATAATTTGTGATACATTGTGTAATTTGATTTCATTAATTGGTGGGGTACAACTGGTGCTAGATACGAAAAGTCATATCTAATGATCTTAGCAAAATTACAAATACAAAAATTAGAATGGTCTTTAACAGCTATAGTTACATTATTACTATTTATTTTCACAAAAGCACAAGCAGTTTTTAAACACACATAACCTTGGCCAATATATACAAGCACAGTCTCCTGGTTAGTCTCTGGATGGACTTCAAAGTGGCATATGTCCTGCTCCATGCTAAGGCATATGTCTTTGGCATCAATTGTATTACTTTCACAAATAAAGCTTTGTTGTTTTTGCGTAGTACAAGATTCCAAACTTACAGTTTGTTATTTTTTGTTTACTATCCGGGCCCATACTTTATGTTCAGATGGATAAAGCACTGCTTTTTCATTATTTAACTTTAATGCAATGATGGGGTGAATAACATAGATTGTGGTGTTGTGCATAATAAGCACAAAGGTTGTGGCCACATTGGTAATAGGGTCATAGGTGAAATTCACCAGAGTTCACTAGGAGTGGAGCTTCTTTTCTAGATCAGTGGCATTGTCTCAGATAGCTTTTCAGATTTCAATAGGGAATATTCCTTTGCTCCCTTCTTTTATGATTAGAGTGGCCACTGACTGCATCCATAATTGTGCCTGTATGCAACTAAGAGTTAAGGATTTATTGTCCTGGATCACACCAAGTGCATCTATTATTAATTTCTGATCCTGGTCTTTAACTCTTTTTAATTTAAGCAATGCTACTGCAATTTGTGATTGGCCAGTCTTTAATGCTAACAAAGAGGATTGTAGGGGCTGTCTCAATCTTATTAAATCACTAGTTGCAATGGTCAGCCTATTCATTAATATTTCTGAGTCGATTTTATTTAGGGCCTTTAACCTTGTTCTCAGTATTCCAGTTAAGTCTTTTTGAATTCTGCTTTTGAAGGGTGCTTGTTTCTGTAGTCATGTCCATCCTTCAAAGGATGTCTTTAGGAGGGAAGCGCAGGCTGGTTGGATTTCTGAGATGTTAGCTTGCATTACTAATTTGACCCATTTAAGAGATTATTTTGGATTAAATAATAGTTGCTGCTGGCCTGTGTTTCTCACTACATAAGGACTAACTCCATAAACTCTGGGTTCAAGTTTAAATGGTGTGGTTTGGATTTGGGCTTGAGTGCTGGTGTAGGTTTTAACAGGCCCGACTATGGCATTTATTTTGAATTTGAATGAGAGTCTATTAATATCATAGGTCCAGAGACAAACCACTTCAACAGTCTGTATTAATGTAAAATTATGCCAGCAATCTAACTCATTTGAATGGTTACAGATTTTCTTATCCGTAGGGGTAGTCAAGACACTAATTAGAGTTGTTTTTTTATGGATAGTTCCATTGACCATTTGGCATCCTATTTTAATTACTTCTCTTACAGTCCCCTGAACCGTAGTGTACCGGTTTTCTTGTGTTCCCAGTGAGGAAAGAAGCTGGATTGACAATGTTAATTACCACTATATCTACATCATGTTGTTCCGCTATGATGGCTTGATATTTTAGGAATCTTTGTGGGGAACACCAGTGCCCGCCTTTCACTTTCAGCACTGCGGACACTGTGTGGGCACAGTCATTTTAGGGCTCAGGGTGAATTTTCCTGCCTCTTGGATATTTAGCACCACTGTTGCAACGGCTCTGAGACATAGAGGCCATCCCTTAGCCATGGCGTCTAGCTGCTTAGAAAAATAAGTAACTGCCCACCGATATGGTCCCAGGTCCTGTGCTAATATTCCCAGGGCAATCCCCTGTTTCTCATGAGAGAACAGAAACAATGGTTTACTCACGTCTGGAAGTCTAAGTGCTGGGGCTGTCATCTGTGCTAGTTTGAAAACAAAC
>VZTJ01003872.1:68976-111663 GCA_013397795.1 Orthonyx spaldingii | reverse complement strand
CTCTTTCTCTCTCCTTTTTTCTTCCTCTCTCTCTCCCCCTGAGTCTCTCTCATTAATTGTTCAATAAAACACACAGTAATGTGGAGGAGGAAGAACTTCTCTCCGTGGAGGGGCAGAGCCCTGGAACAGCTGCCCAGGGAGGGCCTGGAGTGTCCCTGTCTGGAGCCATCCCAAGCCCAGCTGGACACGTTCCTGTGTCACTGCTCCAGGGGACCCTGCCTGGGCAGGGCTGGTGCTGGGTGAGCTCCAGAGGCCCCTTCCAACCCCAGATATCCTGGGATTCTGTGCCCATAAGTGCAATAAATGGTAAGCATACATATGCAATTTTTTTTTTTTCACCTTTATTTTGCTGTGGTAATAATTTCTGTGGCTCCCTTTCTTTCCCTTTCTTCACTGGGATTAACAGAAATGCAGCAATATGAGGCATAACAGTAGGCCTGGCTGAAATGGATGTGAAAGCACTGATTAAAAAGTAATTCTATTGAGTGCACACCCTGGAAGAATAAGACATTCATTAATTAGACTACCTGCTCAATGAGTGATAAGTAACCAAGATCACAATTATCTTTTCATTCCATGTCTCGACAGTGCTGAGTTATAATGCAAATAGGTAACAATATTAATTAGCAATTATTAATAAAATTTTGTTGTGATTCTGCTCTCACAAGCAGTTCTAGTGTTGCTATGAATAACTTTACCTGAGATTTTCTCCAGCCTTGAGAAAATCCTGTCTTGTACTAACCATGAAATTCACCTTTTGTGATTTGTTTAGTGTTTCCAGAGGAGAAAAGGAAGGTTTCCAAGTGGAGGTATTCTTCAGAAAGGCATTAACACCCTGAAGTTTTGGATCCCTTTTTTCCTCTGTAAAGTCCCAAACTGGCTCTATGAAAAGAAAAGGGGTTTTCTCTTTCACAGGAAGACAACCGTGTGTTATAAACTTTCAGTTTCAGATCCGTGTCCTTCTTTCTTTCTACCAAATGGCCAAATAAAAAAATGTTATACCTTGAGTTTTGCCTGATTCTTAGGTACAAAATGCCCTGAATAACTGGGGTTTTTTTTTAACTGAGGGCACTTGTACCACTTTCCTCTTTTAACTCCCCTACCCTTGAGGCCTTCTCTGATAACAGCCAGGGACGCCAAATCCAGTCTTTTCTACCTCCTTCACTCAGTTGCAGCCCTGCTGAGGAACACATGCTCATGGCCTGGGAAATACAGATAACATTTTGTTCAGTGCACATGCTGATTAATACAGATGTACCTCTCCATCATTAGCTGTAATCTGCTGGTCTGTTGCTCCCAGATGTTCTGCAAAGATGTCCCTTAATTTCTCTGCAAACGTCACAAAAACTCGTGTTTGTTGGCAGTGAATTAGCTGAAAAAAATCCAATCAGCAAGTGACATCCTGTCTGCCAACGTGTCACAGCTCAGATGTGTGTTCAGCTCTGAGGGCTCAGAAGTAAAAGAGCCTCCCTGTCTCCTGCACCCTTTGAATGTTATCCTCTGTGCAAAGACAGGAATGCCAGAATGCCATTACTATGAATTTATAGCCATTTAGGTGATACTATAATGTATGATATATATACTTTAAATATATTATATTATAATATATAATATATATATATAATATATATACTTTTATATATGTATAAGTATATGTAAAATATATTTTATACCTATTTATATTCAATTATATCTATATAAAAATATGTAAATATAAACATACATTCTTATATATAAAATAGTGAATATAATAATTTATAATGTAACTATATATGTTTATATAACCTAAAAATATAGGTACATTTATTTAAATTATATATAAAATATCAGTATATATGGATATATATTTAAATTATATATAATATTGTATATTATACATAAACTCAAGATATTATCCCAACGTGCAATATATAATGATATAATTATAGTTTCAAGCTATAAATATAAATATATAGCATAAATATACACATTTATAAACCTGTCAGGGATGTATCTGAAGGTCTAAGAGTGATGTGAGGAGCAGTCTGTTGCAACATAGGCAGACAATGGAAAATGATTATTTTGTTAATAACAAGAAGCAATCAAACTTAGTCCTGTTTGGATTTTTGGGTTTTTTCAGTGGTGGCGTGTTTGGTTTTGGTTTTGGTTGTGGGGGGTTTTTTTTGGTTTTTTTTTTTTTTGTTTGGCTGGGGGATTTTGTAGTTTCTGCTTGTGTGTGTTTTTGGTTTGGTTTGGGTTTTTGGCCTCTGATATTTGTCAAGTAACAATTTGTTTCTGAAATATCCACTGATTTCTATTGGACAGTCATTGTGGTATCTGGAGGCAGAAAGATAATTCACAATAAAATTTTATCAAATGGAATGCACTACCTAAAACAGGCAGGTTAGGTTTTTTTTCTCTTCTGACACTCATGGCTCAACATACCAAAAACTAGAAAGTATTTAGGAGTGGGGAAATAAATGTTAATGCATTTATAAAATAAAAAATAAATTAAAAAATACTACTTCTTTTCTGTACTCCTGAACAGTAACTGATATTTTTGGAGCACATCCAGAGGAGAGAACAGAGCTGGGGAAGGGGCTGGAGCACCCGGAGTGGCTGAGGGAGCTGGGAAAGGGGCGCAGCCTGGAGAAGAGGACGCTCAGGGGGCCCTTCTGTCTTTGTACACTTAGGAACCAACAAAGTTTTAACCTGTCTGGAGACCTCTGTGTTTTTCTGCATGAGCTGCAAGGATCAATGTGAGAAATACCAATGAGAAGTGCCACAGTTTGGGAACAAGTTCCTTCTGCCCAGACATGGAGACACCTGTGAGAAGTTTGTCACAGCTTAGAGCAAACTCAGAACACCACAAAACACCTCTGTTCTTGCACAGATAAGACTCAAAAATTGTCCATTTCATCCCAAACACTGCAGAGAGGCAAAAGAGGAGAAATAAACAGTAATGTACTGCTGTGTGCCAAATAGAAAAACACTGAATTGTTGTGTGCCAAAAAAAAAAAAGCTTCGCTGTTTTTTGTTCCTTTTTTCCTTTCTAACATCACAGGTGTTGCACAAGTTAATTAAGTCTCCTCCCTTAAGCTTAATTATTCCTTGCCAACTTTTAATTTTTTTGTCAAGAAGTGAGAGCTCACCAGCTAAGACTTCTATAAACCTCACAGTTTTAGTTTTTGAAGTCATCTTAAATGTGTTTACAGCTGATTAAAAACAAAAAGGGAAAAACAAAAAGGAAGAAAAAAATCAAAACCCTTTCAGGACTAGTGTTCACATTCAAACTAGTGGAAAATGAAGGTATGATTTTTTATCATTTCTTCAGCTAAATGTTGTCAAACAGTTGCTTTTATTGTGTTTTTGGGGATCACAAATTTAGGAGAAAAACTATAGCGAGCACTTTCTATTCAAACCTTTTCTATACGATTTTTTCCATACATACTCAATATATGCAGTTTATGACCCAAATATTTTAAAGAGCTGCAGTTTCAGAACATTAAATTATCCTATGCCTAGTGCTTCAGCAACACTACCAACTGCAGAAACTTCAGAGACGTTTCGTGATCTGAAAGGTTGTTTCCACACATGAAACCCCAAAAAAATGTTGTTTTGGTTTTCTGTTTCCCCAGTTACAGATCAGTAAATAAAGATTAGCCAACACACCTTAAAGATGTGAAAATGCTGTGTGATTTCAAATTTGTGAAAATAACTACATAGATTTGGTCATAACAGTAAGATAGATCTGCTAATTACATATACATTATATGTTACTTTTTTTCCCCCTATTCTCTGATTCTTTGTTTTTCTGGGGCAATCACATTTGTTTAGGCTGCCTTTATCTGGCTCCCAGTTTAGCTTCAAATTGACTCTGCATGTGTAAGATGAACCTCATTGTGGTGCATCAAAATCTGGGTCATTGCAGCAACTGCAGGAGCCTGTGCAGATTCGTGCCCCTCTACCTGAGACAAACGGGGAGTCCTGAGGCAGAGGAGTTAAATCAAGCGTAGATGAGGCTTTAGCTGAGAAGCCTGAATGTAGTAAATAAAACCAGCTCTTCTTATTTATGCCCTGGTACAACTTGGGCATTTGGTAAAGTCTTTGTGGAGTATTAAAATCACCCTGCAAAGCTTTCAGTTTACTTTTAGGAATCAGCCTTGCATGCTGTTGTATCATAGACATCTACCAAGAGATACATCCTGGCAGGAGTGGCTTTTAGCCTTCATGGTTACCCTCAAGTTGTGGTGAGCCAAACTTGTCTCTATGAGACCTAAATCTTCTGTTCTTTCTAACCAAAGACCCAACAACCAAGGTGAGGACATTCCCCAAGGGCTGTATCAATTCAGTCACAGTTCTTCCCCAATTTGAGCGAATGCACTGACAGCCCAAAAATATAATAGGGTGACAAAAAAAGAGCATTATTAATTTTTTTGGGACACATTAAGTGTATCAAAGTGCTTGCCACATCCTGTGGAAGAACTGCACTGTTTACATGGAAACCAAGACTCAAACTTCTCAGTAACCTCCAGGTGCCCACCAGAGCTTCCTTCTCCCCCGCTCTGCGTCCTGCAGAGCTGCTCTGTATAAACTGCCCGATTCCATCAGCACAACTGCTGGCTATCCTTCTTCATCCTCTCACTGCCAGGTGCTTGGGTGTATTGAATACTAACTAAATCATCCATTCAGCTGGGAAAGGACATTATCTGCAAGATTTGCTGCTCGCTCGCTCTCAATTTCAGCCTCCTGCTCCTGGCTGCACTGACAGAGCGCGTTACCCACCCGGCATTTGTCACGGTTTAACTCCAGATTGCTGCTAGCTTGTACATCAAGAGACAGACAGGCATAATGAAACCCTGAAACTTAGTCGAAGTTTCTTATTAATACCTGTGCAGGGGGAGCTCACCTCCTGAGAGAAACGGCCATTTGTGTGGTAGGACTCACAGCAGATAAATTGGGAGCTGGGTCGTGAATTTATGCTCGGTGTTTATACTCCAAGGTTTGATGGATATTTCTACTTTAAAATAAGGTCTTACAAAGAAATGAAATTGAAACACAGAAATATGCATTTCTAAACAATGTCGGAAGAAGCCATTTTAAGTGGGTAAAAGTATATTGCGTCTCTCTCTAAAATTATGTTTTTTCATGTCTGTTTTCTCCCAACAGTATCATCATGTATTTGCTAAAGCAGACATGGTGTACGTAGTTTAAGCCAGAACTTATTTCTGCATATTAAACCCAAAATTTGGTAGTTTTTTGTCTCTCTGCATCTGGAAATGATATAAAGCCATTTTTAGTCTCCAGTGATGAGAAAAAATAGCTCAGTTTTGTAGCCTGCTTAATCCCACAGTATCTGAATGTGCATTGTGTGGCAGATAACAGGTAAGACATTTAGCAACACCTTGGTTCTCCGAGGGAAGTAGACCTGAGTTATCAGACATGCAAAGACACAATGGGATGCTCACAGAGACAGATAGCACTGCAGGAATGTTTTGAATGTGTGCCTCCAACGTGTTGTGGTAACCACACTCCCTTTTCTATTGTCAGCAGCAAAAGAATGTAAAATCACCTGCTGCAGCCCAAAGATTTTGAATGAATGAGCTTTTTCTGGAGAATGCCTAACACAGAAAAATTCAGTTGTAGCAAATAGTGGCGATTTGAATATTCAATACATTAACACTGCAACCTGTAAAGGGTGTAATGCCAGGAGATATCATCGAGATCTGAACACCACAGTGCTGTGAAGAAAGGAGGTGAATAAAGTGGAGACCTGTTTATTCATGCATGAAGGGGTTATAGTGACTCAGCCTTCTGACACGCTGTCTTTCCAGGGCCAGTTTCTAATCCCAGAAGAACTGCAGAACTGCAAGCTGAAGATGACCTGCTGCCCAGCTGGTGTGTATAATGAGATTTTAATTTTTTAATTTTTTTTTTGGCATTACAAGAATAGTGGATAGGTCTGAAATTAAGAAACTGTCCCTTGAAGTCTTTGCAAGACACACTTGTAACTACTGCAGCACAGGTCGGGTTCTGTTGAATCTGCTGATTCCTGTTTTCTTACTTTAAAAATTGCTGTTAGAAGCCAGCTTCACTGAACAAAATTCACTCTTACTAATTTTGCCTGCTATCCCCCAATCTCTTTAACATCTCAGTAGGATTAATATATTCTGTGTACAGAAACTGGAACCAGTACTGCTATTGACTGAACAGTGTCTTCTGTGAAAGACACTGTGTGATAATAAACACTTTCTTCAAGGAGGAATTAAAATGTGGAAATTTTGGCAATTTAATTTTCCCTATCAGTTATCTATGTGAAATTCACTCTTTTGTCTCTATTTAAGCCTGTGGCTGACTTTGCAATGTGTCTTTTGCATTTAATGCAAATGTACTTTGTACCTTTAACGTGCAGATGATGATGTGCACAGGTGTAGCCCAAATGTGCAACCTGAGAACTGAAAATTAAGGGTGAGGAAGGTTTTATGTATTCTGCTGATACATAAAACAGAGAGGACACAGATCTTTTCAGATTTTTAAAACTGCAAGGTTTGGGATGTGCAGTGAACTTTCTGGAGGACCCTGCAGAAATATATATTTTCATCTCTTCTACAGATAAGGAGTATTGTTGCACCAGTGATTTATTTGAACATGTAAGGTATATAAAGTATATAAAAATATATAAAGCAGATACACTTGGAAGGATAAAAGGTTCCATACTGGCTATCTGCTAAAAGTATTTTGAGAAACAGTGCAAAAGACCAAACCCCCAATTACAACTATTTTCGTCTTTTTTGGTTTTACTGCTGCTTTCAGCTGGAGCTCTGTTGAATTAACACCATTTTATCAGTCTGATTTAGACCTGGAACTCGTTCCTGAGCCTAGATTTAGTTGCCTGACTCAGTCATTTATTTAGAGGTGATGGGAAAAGGAGGCTGTTGCTGCTGCTCTGGTGTCCAGGAGTAACAGCTGGTATTTCCTCCTCTTGAAAGGATTGCCAAGGACAGAAATGCACGGAGCAGTAGTGGCGCACAAGGCTCAGAAATCTGCCCGAGCAGCTGCCACTGTGATGAGCAGAGTGCAGAGACGCAAAAAACCACTTTGGTTTGCCAGAATCCTCAGTGGTTTTGGCACCTCTTCGCTGCAAAACTGGATGGTGACAGTAACAGCAATGTCAGGCACCTCTGCAGCCAAGGAGCAAGAGGCAAAGTCTTTTATTTTGTCTGTCCTGAGATGTTGCCAGCAGGATGGCAGAGGCAAGGCAGGCATCACTGTGCCTCGGTGGCTGGGTTATTCTTTAATTTAATTTAGTTCCGCTGTCAAACCAACATGAAGCAGCCAGATTTTCACAGTGGGGTGGCAAGAAAGAGAAATGTTAAGGAGCAAGTTTCCAGCTCCAGGAGGAGACACTGAAGAGAGATTTAGGAAAATAGGAGATTAAAAGCAAAAAAAAACCCCTGAGGTTTGCACAGCTGTTTCTGTATAAAATAAGTTATTTTTGGAAATGTGCCACTCTAGAAACAAGGATTGCTTTTTTTTTGTTGGGTTGGGGTTTTTTTCCCCTTTTTTCAAATTTATGTCAGTGCAGCTTTCATAGAGGAAGTTTCTTGCAAAATCATGACACCTAGGTTTTGCCATTATCCTTAATGGGGTAATATTTCTCAAGTGAATTGCAGACAACTCACTCTATTTGCAGACTTCATTTTAGAGTGGGAAGGAATTGCCTCTGCCTTGTTCTCTGACTGAATGCTGAAGTGGAGGGGACAATCCAATCTGGTTGTTTCGTAGCAGAGGAATCATTTCAATGCCTTGATTGCAATGCCTGGCCCAGATGGACTTCTCTGCTATAGGACGCGAGCTAAAGATCAATTATCTTTTATTTTTGAAGTCTATGTCATTAGTCATGAGTTTATATTGAAACCGTATTGACAAGTGGTGGGAAAGCTCTGCAGCTTTTCCTTCTTGACTGCTCTGTAACACTTTTACTGCCAGACATACAAATGGAAAATAAACTTCTAGGAGACATTATTTTGAAAGTAAAATATTTGGACAATGCATAGTTTGTAGTTATTAAGCCCCTAGGAACAATGGGACACAAAACAAAATGTAAACCACATCCATTAAAATAAGAATCCAGAAGACAACCAAAAAGCTGAAGGTGTTGCTTTGTTATTTGTTTATATACAACTCATTAAAAACAAGTATGTAAAGAGGCACTAGTCTTAGCAAATAATTGTATAAAATTATATTCTTTACCCTGTATTGTTCTGGAGACAGGGAAGGACAAAACCACCACAATCACCATGAAAAAGTGAAATATTCCCTGAAGGAATGCCAAGAAAAAATAATAAGGTGATCATGGTGTTGTGAGAGGAACTACCCAAAGTTCCTGGGCTGGCACCGTTCTCTGGGCAATGCACACCAATAGTAAAAGGAAATCAGCAAAATGTAATGATGTGTAAGGAACTGGGTGGGGAAAACAGCAGAAAACATAATGGCATATTATAAATCAGTGACTTCCCTGCATCTGGGATATCATTTTTTATATTTCAGGTCTGAAAATATACAACAGAGAAGTGTAAGCCATCCAGGGTAGGATGATCACAATGACTTAATACACAAAACTCTCTCCTCAAAGAGAGATTGAGGAGACAAGGCTGGTTTACTTAAAAGAGAGCATAAGAAGAGGCCCAATAAAATAATATTCCAGTAATTTGCACAAGAACTACAGGACAGGAGATCAAACAGAAGCATATCAGTTGTCGTCACCTTTTCAGTTTTGCATTTCAGGGAGACAGCATCACTGAAAACAGATACAATATACAGGTCATATTCTTTGTATTTCAAAAGAAAACTTACCTTAAAGACCAATAATTTAAATATATTTAGCAGGAACATACTTTTTCATACAGAAGTGTAAAGGTAGTCTTTGGACATATGGGACAAAGGTTTGGAGGAGGAAAAAAGGCACAAATTGCCCTAAAAATGGTCACAATGGCAAAGCCACCAGATGCAAACAGAAGTACCAGGATGAACTGAAAACTGATGAATACCAAACAAGTCATGCAACCATTGATTTTAATTTTGCAAATAATTTTGCTGCAACTATGCACAAGTGAACTACTATGGTATTTTTAACCCTGTTCTGATTTTTGATTTAGTTCTTCAGGTGCAAAGTTAGAGGCCACTTTATGCAAGCTATCTGTGCTAGAGTTCCTTAAAAATCTTTCCAAGGGGTTTGTTTTGAGGCTTACAGAGTTTTCAAAATATTTTATGAAACTTGAACAGAACTGGTATGCAAAATTGAAATGTGCTATTTTCCTATTAGGATTTTTGTAAACACATGGAAAACATGTGCAGTTTCATCTGGTTTCTAAAGTTTCAGCAGGTGTGGCTGATTTTTAAAAGAAACCTGCCTGAAATATTCAATATTCACAGACTTTCAATAAATGAGCAATATGTAACCCAAGAGAGATCCTCTGTTTTTCTCAATAATGCACATACGATCCATTAGTGTAACTATAATTAAGCTTTTCTCCCATCCACATTCTAATTCTTATTCTCTGCTTTCCTTTTTCTGAGAGACATTTTAGGTTTACAATTCATTAAAAATGTCACAACAAACTGCTGTGCTGAAATATAAGAACAATCATTAAAAACAAATTTATCCTCAAAAGAGAAAGTTTCATAATCCCAATTTTGAGGACACAATTTGTTTTAATGTACACTTTGAAGATTATGAGTAGTTTTATTTTTGTATGTATGAGTATACAACTCTTTTTTTTCCTTCACATTTCTAATGATGTTACCAGATTTCAATTAAAATTTAATTTTCAAGTCCTTGGCATAATGAATCTTGCATAAGATCTGTTTATATAAACCAGACTACCATAAAGAAATAAAGTGTTTGTTGTTAGTTGCTCATAAAGAATAACTCCCAGACCATTGGCCTACTTGAAATTGTGTCCTTGACTTTCTCAAAAACTACTCAATGTACAACATACTTTTCTTCCCTGCTGTTCTCATCATATTTTAATTTTTTAATCTTATAAGTTTTCCTTTGGACAAATTTATGCTTCTTTTTTCAACTCTAGTATAGAAAAATATGGTTTACTGCAATACCTAATGGCTGATGCTCTACTCCCAAGAGAGTCTCCGTATTCATTTGACCCACTAAAACATGAGAATTCACCAAAAAAGCTTATTTGTCTGTAATTTCTGTGGGCTTGAAATCAGTTCTATTCTCCCCCTCTTCATAGCTCTTATTTTTCAGGTCTGAAATCACGTAAATAATACTCCAGACAACCCAAATATTACATTTATATTAAAACTGAATGTCATATGCCAAGAAGGAAAGAGCCCTAAAGACAGGGAATTAGTTAACACAGGGGAAACATACCAAGAGATAGATACAAGACAGAAGAGTCTGGCTTGAGAAGTTCAAAAGAGAACAGAAAATTTAATGTGGAAATGTTGAATCAGAATATAAGGCAACTGAAAAGTATCGTTCTGTAGAGTTCATGACAGAAGCTAAAAAAATTCTATGCAATGCCAAAAAGAAATTAAGAATTATTTAAGAACAATAAGCTAGAAAACACAGGACAAGAAAAACATTAAATGAGAATTTTTTTGTTACCCTTTTATTAAATGTGAACAAAAAATGCTTAAAAGTGTGAGTGTTGGGTTTACTTTTTGTTTTGCTTTTATTCTTTTGCATTGTTTTTAGACTTTTACACTGTTTTTGCTACAGAGCTGAAGGAGCACATCTCTGACTGTGTATCAGGAAAAAGCAGGGGGTGATGTCCTTGTAAAACCTACTAACATTAATTATTAAGCACGTGGTCATATTTATTGCCATCATTACCTCCTGTGTTTATAGGCCGTGCAGCATCTCAGGCCCTGATGCCTGGGACTCAAAAATCAGAAATACTGGCTTTCTGTCATCTTGAACCAGATTATGCAATGTCCCACAAATATTGCAGCAGATGATGAATTCAAACTACTTAAATATGCTGAATAGAAGGAATTATCATAAAGGCATTAATTTTGTCTTTTGGAAATATAAAAAGCTGTAGGAAAAGTCATGTTTTAGTGAGCTACTTGATATTCAGGCTCCTAGTGTAGACAATTTAACTAGAATATCATACTTTATTGGCAAAACCCTAAGATATTACCATCTTAGCATTTTTCCTGCCTCCCATAAGATGATTACAGGTCACAGCTTTATTTGCACTAGTGGTGATTTGAATTCTAATATTTTTATATTTGGCAGGAAAAGGGTATCATGGAACAAATTACAGACATAGAAATTTGAACTCAATTTCTCTTTTGTCTCCTCTACTAAGTTGTTTGGCTCCTCTTTGAATGAGTGATTTATTTTTTATTCCACACACATTTTGATTGTGTGTCTTCCTGGCAAAAGATGGTGCTTTGAGCAATCTAAGGTGAAGAGCTCTGACATGATGGCCACATCATTTACTAAGCAGAGTAAACAGGGAAGTAAGTTCATTAAGTCGTGAGTAGTTGTTGCTGAGTGTTTGGAGGGATAAAAAACACTTTCTCCCACACTGTGGGATCACTTTTGACCAAAATAATCTCGTCAATATGCAGATTATATGCAGATTATCCACACTGTGTTTTCAATATCCTTGATTGCTTCTTGCTATTGCTGATAACAATGATTTTCAGAAACTGAAGGACTGAAGAGTAAACAAGGTGATTTTTTCCTCCTTTTTATTTTCTAACTTTAAATCTTTTTTCCCTTAGCATATTTTCTGCATCTGTATCTCAGGCACCTGAGAAACATGCAAACTTTATTACTTTTGAGCATGTTTCATCCACTTTTCTTTAAGTATTGGTTTTTTCTTTAAAATAACAGACCTAAAAATCTGTGTGTTTTAGAATGTCTCTTCTGTATTGAAAGTCTAGCCATAGATTTAAAAGCTGTACCCACATCAACCCTTGCACATAAAGGAGGGTGAGAGCCTCTGACCTTTAAATTAGAGATTTGAGAGTTTCACTGCAATTGGATGTTTTTTGTTCTTTCTCCCCAAAATATTTTCAGGAATACTTTGAAAGGAAGATTTAAGTGCTCTTATGAATATTTGCCGTTCCAGGGAAAGTCTAAAGGAAGTGGCATAGCTACTCTGGGATGTGTCTTTATTGAAAATGAAATCTGCTTGGTTTTGGTTTTGGTTTTGGTTTTTGGTTTTTATTGTTGTCAGAAATGTGCTAACTCTGAAGAGCCTCTCATTTTCAGAGGAATGAAAGCAATATGAAAGTCGTCACTAAGAGCCAGTTCTTTCCCACTTGTGATGATCTGTGAAGTCCTTTACATGGAGCCCACCACAACTTTTGACACAGATAAGGAACGGCTTTTGTTAGGAGCTACTTATTTAAAAACACAGAGAAAAGAAAAGTAGGTAATGTTTTCCTAACAGTTGACAGATAGAGTATATATTTAGTGCAATTTTGACTCCCGAGTGAGAGAAAAAAAGGCCACACCACCTCAGCACCTCAAGGTTTTCAGCTCCTGACCCCAACTTTTTCCAGACTTTTTGCCATCTTGTAGGGAAAGAATTTATTTCCTTATTTACATGGTCAAGTGACCATATTTAAAGCACATCCACTTGCACTTTAAGGGGAGAAATGGGGGGGTGTTTTAAATATTTAAATAGTCAAATCTGATTCCAGCCACAGCCACCAGGAGCAATACAGAGGGTCAGTTCTGTATAAGCGGTGTTTGTACAAAAGCAGAATTACCCATTCAGGATTATGTTGTTTGGCTTTGTTGGTTCTGCACATCTGGAATGAGGGTTGTAATATTTTTCACTAAACAAATCTCCATATAAGGGCGCTAACCAAACTTTATCTCTTGCACCATTTATTTTAACAGTGTTTATTTTTGAATGGAAAAAATAAATTGAAAAGGGATCAATGAAGCCACTATTTGTTTTTTTCTAATGAGCTTTTTCCTAGAAGAGAAGGAGCATTCTAAAATGCACGGATTTTTAGGTCTTTTATTTTAAAGAAAAAACCAAGTAGTTAAAGAAAAGTGGATGAAGCATGCTCAAAAGCAAAGAAGTTTGCAGAGATGTTTCAGCAGGTGCACTGCTGATAAGCTGCAGCCTAAAGTCTTAAAAGGTCATTTGCAATTCATACATAGACCTATATCTGTGCTGCCTGTACTTTAAAAGGTTGTGTGCAACAAGGCAGAAAAAAATTATTTCAATCTTCTAAATATTGTTCTGATAAAACCTTCTGAGACAAAAAAGTTAATTTAGTGCCTGCGGCACCCGGAATTTTCTGTTGCTGCAATGATTTGTGTATTTTACATGGTCATGTGACAGACCATTTAAAATACACAGGATCATCAACAGTAGTTTTTTCATGGTAGAGGAAAGTCCCACAGAAAAAAGCAGGTAATTTGAATTTCTAATGAAAATGTATGTAGAGCTAGGCTCTATTATTCTATTGAAAATGAGTGTACTTCGAGGAGACTAATATACTTTTTTTTTTTTTTTTTTTGATAATTGATGGGTGCAAGAGTCATAAATATCTACCTAAAGCAGGCAAATTATTTGGACATCCTGACCAAGAGACAGTGCAGAATTAGGGAGAGAGGCAGAAATAGAGCCTGAAAATGTGTAAGAGAGAAGAAAAAGAGCCTGAAAATGCTGAAAATGTCTTATTCCCAGCATGAAACCACCCAGCTTCCAGACAGGGCTTGTTGATGCACTGGCACCTGAGCTCTGATGTGCCATTTTGGCAGCAGGATGGAAAACAGCCTCCTTCCCACCAGAAATGCTGCCTTTGTTGGTGGTGTCTGAGACTGGCAGCCATGAAAAGCTTTTGTGCTGGCTCCCCACACCACAATTTGCCATTACGTAATGAAATCTTAAGTAGACAGCCAGGCTTTGTCCAGCTGATGGAGCAATGGGCAGGCTTAATCTCCTGTTAGATGACGTAAATTAATAAAATGTTACCTGGATTAACAAAAAAAAAAAAATTCTTAGTCACACACTAGTGAGTTCTAAAGAATGAAAATTTGCAACCTTGACAAAAATGCTTGTCATATTTCATTTCATATGATAATGTGGTTTCATTACTTTTTAATTGAATTATACCTTGCTAAATACTTGACAACTAAGGCTCCTAATTTTATAGGAAGCCATTTCACAATGCAAGAAGTCTTAAGTGATCAACTAATTGGAGGAACTTTCTGAATGTCAAGCATTATGTAAATGAAACTCCTAGCCTATTTAACCTGCTCTTCTAATGTAATTTTGTGAACTGTGTCCAGAGAATTTAGTAGAGTATGCTGAGTTACAGCAGTGATACAGAGAGTAAGATTTCTCCACCGAGAATTCTTATGTTCTTTCTCCTGCCTTTAGCTTTTGTTACACTAGCCTTGAAAATCATTAAAAATCCACTCTTCCACACAACTTTAAAACTGTATTTGCTATTTTATTCAGTGAAATTTCTTCATATAGAAAGACAATTATCAATTGAAACTTGCAAATGTGTGAATCTAATAATTTTGCTATTTCAGTAGTATAACATTTCCCACTTGGATTTCTTTCTTTGTCTCTCCCCTTCACTCTGGACCAGTAATGACCGTGCTACATCTTTCTGTCCTTTTCCCCAAGCCTGCCTTTCAGCTAAGAGTTCCCTGTACTTGGTTTATAATTATATATTGGTGCTACAAGGGCTGCTGAGGCTCGGTGAGTGCCCGAGGCCGAGTCAGCAACTCCAGAGCCTCCCCTGGCAGGTGCCTTTGGCTTGGCTTTAGGAGTTTCCATCAGAAGGTGCTTCATGGCACATCCCCAGGCAACAATTTCAGTGCTGCACTGGGCTGTGAGGCACAACATTCTTCTCCTGGTGCCTTTGGTTGTAGTTTATTTCCATTTGTACTTGTCTTAACCCTGAGGAACACCCTGGGAAGAGTCTGAAGAGTTTTGCCACCTTCTTGCCATCTATGCCAAGATCAATCTTGAATTACCACCGCTGAGTCTTTACAGCTTAAGTTTTCCCTCCACCAGGGAAAGCTTGGCTCCAAATCCATAGTGTTATGGAGCAGGCTTTTCTAAAAAGTAAAATTGAAATATTGCAGATTGTCTACGATTTGACAATAAAGTAACAAACTCATTATTTGAAGTGTGGGGTTTTTGCAGCTGCAGTTTTAATCCAATTATTCATGTTCGTAACTATGCATTAGGCAAGTGTGTCCTTGAGTTGTAGTTTATTAATATAATCACAGGTTGATTGCATTATGAAAGGTTTCCTCTCTAAGTGGGACCCCAATGTTAAGACCACAGATCTTTCTTTTTAAAGGTATTTACTTGAGTGGTCTGGCTTTTTTTTCAAATGTTAAGTACTTGGTTGTTTGCAGCAGTTCAGGAAAGAATTTAAGAGTTTAAGTGCTCATTTATTAAACCAAATTAAAAAAAAATCTGCAGTGGCTATTAAAGCAGTAAACATCTGATTGTTCATCTGTAAAAGGCAGCCACAGTCCCCTTGCCTTCAATTAGAGTGGAATATTTTCTGCACCTTAAAAAGTCAAAGTCTAATGTGCCCCCAGGCCATTTTACTTCATGAAAGCAGCAGCAATCACAGGACAACAGCATCTGAAGTTGTGTTCTAAGCTTTCTCTGTAAAGTTGATTCAAGCTTTGATTTCCATGGCTAAATGTGACAAAAGTAGTAATTTTATTGCTCTTTTTACCTAATTGCCTAGAAAACTCAATATCTTTTCCCATCTCCTGCATCCCCCAGGTTTTGGCCACATTTCTCATGAGTTTTGGTCTCTGAGTGCCCTTATTCACCTCTGGATATATCTGTGAGGGAAAACCTAAAGGTTGTACTCCTGTGACTCCCATTGTTTTCACTTATTGAGTCTCAGCAAGGACAACATGGGGAAGTTGAATAAAAAAGGAGCTGAAACTCTAAATTTACACATATACAAAATTCATGAAAACACAATAAAGTCATTACCTACCCATCATCAGCAGTCACAGAAGTGTTTGACATTTTTTTGTCTCAAGTAACAAGTAGGTCTAAAGTTTGTCCTTCTCCTTGTTCCTCTGACAATGCAATACAATAGAATAATGAGATTACTCGTTCCTCTGTAAACATTTATGGGAATACATTTGCTTTTGCAAATACTCTAAATTTTCTCGCCTCCAGAATACTCAGCATCAAAGGTTAAATTGAAATTAAATTGAATTTTCACTTTGCAATGAAAAATAAAAAGATTTTGCACTTGGAAGAGATTCAATGCAGTCCTTAACTGTAAAAGGTTAAGCTATCCAGTAAGGCAACACTTTCTGGTAGCTTTCTTTGGCATGAATTTGTGGAGAAAGAAAATCATGGAACCACCACAAAATTCTTCTCCACAGCAGAATTTCTTTACTGAAATTCTTGGAGATGTGTGTGAAATATTTGGGAATATAAGAATCCGTTACTTCTACCAAGTAAGATTTGTGTTGACCCATGAAGCACAGATATTTCTTTTAAAGGATGAAAATGCCTTGAAGAACAAACCCCAAAGGAATGTAAATACATTCCAATCAAATATTCTTTCTATCTTTACACTGTCACAAAGCCATACTTGAGTGCTGAAAACATCCTAACACCAGACCTTAAAAGATAATATATTAAGTGTATACATATTTCCAGAAGCTGAAAGTATTCCCATCTAAATGAAAAATGTTGAAAGCTAAAGTCACATGGTTTGTGATGAAAGCTGTTACATCAGATCAAACACCAAAAACTCCTGCTACAGTAGCGTTAATTTTTGGTCATTTATTAATTTATTATGTAGGATGACCTGAAATAATTTAATACTGGCTAATACTCAAACTTGGTAAAGAGTTACTTCATTTTTCAAGGTTCTTTCTCCTAAAATGTGTTTCTCATTTTGCTGTTTGTACTCTTCCCTCCAGCAGACTTTTTTGAGCTGTTAAAAAATGAGACTTTGCAACAAAAAAACCCTGCCTAATATGCTAATGTTCAGCATTTCAGGAGGCAGCCTGTATGTTAATGTTTTGTAATTGCCATGTATTTTAGCTGTACTGGGAAGAATGAACTGCAATCTCATGCTGGATTTCAGAGTATCCAGGACAGACTCGTTAAGTGTGACATCATTTTCTTTTAGGAGATGCCTGGCGTGTGACCATCCAGTTCATCAAATACTAAAGACAGGTAGTAAACTAAGGAAATTTTACTTTTTTCTTTTTTGGTGTGTGAGACTGGCCTATGGATAGCAATCCATCATTCCATTAAAGGTGTGTAAAAACACGGTTTGCATCAAGATGAATTGACTTAAACTTGTAACTCAAAGTATTTTTGTGCACTGCTGTATTAAGGCAACTAGGAGTATAAGTGAGCTTTTCTGGCTTTTTTGGTTTTTACTCATTTATATTTTATTTTAACTTAAACTGGGTTCTTTTTTTCCTTCTTCTCTTTTCTTCTTCTCGTTTCTTCCTGTCCTGTCCTGTCCTGTCCTGTCCTGTCCTGTCCTCTCCTCTCCCTTTGTAATTTTTTATTGAATGACAGGTGAAAGCAATTTTCTTCTACCCATATCCATTTTTTTCTGTTAGAAAAGGATGTATTTACAGGAGGTGTCAATGTAGAGGTATAACCTAGGTGGTACAAATTTCATTAGTAATTTTTGTAGCTGATTGGTGGATTAATATATAATCCAGTGAGCAGTGTGTGCAACTGTTACTATATGTAAAAACATATGCCTTTTAAACAGGCATAGACTTTTTTTATTGTGAAAGATTATGCCTTAGATGTCAAATTTTTTTAGAGTTTCTATTTTAGTTTTAGAGATTAAATAACATGGGGCACAGGTAAATGTTTAACAATAAGCAGGTGTTTATAGCAGCTGAATATGCAGCTGATTCTTTCAAAAAATATGTTCATAAGAATTATGAATTATTGTGTGCTAATACTTCATCTACTTCCCAAAATTTCCAAAGTTCATTTTGTGGCAAACTGCTCAGTTCTTTTTGTTTCTGAATGTGGCTTGTTTAACATCAGTGTTGTAGAAAAGAGATGACAGGAGTGCTGGGGGAATAGCTGAATTATTTTAGAGGGCTTTTAAAATCCAAATGGCTCTGTGAGTCTATGAGTCTATGCTTCTGACCATGAAGGAGGAACTTCTAAACAAAATAAAACTGCTGGGACCCTCTTTCCACAACATAAAAATGGCTCTGAAGACGGAAGACTAAATATGGATATTTTTCCAATGTATGTACAACTAGAGACATGCACAAAATCAGTCAAAATCTTGCTTATGGTGAGCTCCTGAGTTAACGGGAGATAAATATACAGTAAACCCATAAGTTAATGAGAGATAAAATTAATTCCTATATAAATGTGTATACATGCTAATATTAATTAATTAAAAATTAAAATAATATTTGGTCATGTATAGAATATTTGAGTAGGTTTATGCTATGGTGAATCTTTCTGGTCCTCAGTCTAGCTGGAAAACAGCTGATCCTCCTCAGTTTTTTAGTATTTAATGGAGAAACTAATGTGATGTTTTGCTTTACAAGAACTTGAAAGCCACGGGAAATTTGCTTTCAAACTATGACAGTTCCTCCACATGTGTGCCTTAAATAATCCCCACTTAATCATTTCCTTGCAAGATGCCTGTAGCTGTTCAATATTTACCTGTTTTACCTGCCAGGTTAAAGTTTTGTTGAGATCTCAGCCTCTACTGTTGTTAATTATTGAAACAAATGGATTAAATGAAGCTGGCAACTGTGATGAGCACACTAATGCTTGTGTTTGCATGAGAATTCAGAATATGCACTAACTAAAACTTAGTTAAGTGCTCAATGAATAGCATGTTAATTACACCACATACTTCTTCCGTGCTGTAAAACTTGAGTGCTCACACAGAGCCTTTCAAAGACAAATCTCAGTGTCCTCACATTCTTTTATTTCCTACTGTGTTAATTTTTTTCCTCTATCTTTGTACACTTTCATTTCTTCTTTCAGTAAAGGGAGTTTTTTCAACTCCTACTAGTACTTATGGGTTCTGGACATTACTCTGCCCCATTTTATTTTTGGTGTTTGAGGCAATTATGGGGGAAAGCTGGAAAACGAGAGATGACAAAACAACATTTTGTTATGCAGTGCCAGCTGCTTGAGATACACCACAAAACTGCTTTTAGGTGAATCATAATAATAATAAAAAAAGGCATTCATAAAAGAAAATTGGTTTTTATGCGTAAATATTTTAGGCATTCCACTCAGACTTCCCTCTTGGCCACACACAGTATCACGCAGCTTTAGCACAGCCTCCCTTTCTTGGTAAACAGGAAGAAATAGTGAACTGCCATTAGGAAAGATTTGTGTGACAAGAAGTAGATACTTTAACAAGTGTTTTACTCAGCCTTGGTCCCCCCTCCCCTTGCAACATTCCAGCTCTGGGTCCAGGAAAGCAATGAAAAAAGATTCAAGAGGTTCTTATCTTGACCGAATTAATTTTCTTGATGCGACACAAAATGTAATCAACTTTAATACATAACTTGAAAGGTTAGCTTGAAGGATTAGAGCAGTTTGATTGTGAAGTGTGCCCAGAAATCTTGATTGGAGAGAGGATGATGAATTTCTTCAAATTATTACTGGAGCAATAAAAAGCACAAGGTTGAAATGTTTGAAAATTAGGTGTGCTCACATAATTTCCAACCCATTGGTTTCCCATCTAGACAGGGAGAAAATGGCCTGGGGAATTCTTTGAGGATGTGAATCATGAAAAACCTTCATCTAAAGGCTGCTACAGGTTCAGCTCTCTGAAGAAATGGTTATTGAAGTTCCCCGAGGAGATTCAAAGGCAGCTGTGATGCTGCAGGATATGCCTTCGGATGGTCGGAAAAGTTCATCCAGGTAGATAAATCCCCACACAAACTGAACTTTCCTCTTCCCCCAGATGCTTGTGGAGGCTTTTGTGCTGTGATGCAGGCCAATGTTCTCTAGAACAGAAATGTTCTCTAGAATAGAGAACAATTCAATAGCAGAGCATCCCTTCAACTGAGAGCAGAGCAAGAACATGGGGAAAGTTTACAAACCTGAAATGAGAAACAATTCTCTTCTTGTCTCTCTGTAAAATATTAATCTCTTCAAGCTACAGCAAGGAACACAAATGCCTCATTAACCAAATCCTTTCTTTTTAGCATTTTATTGCTATTTGATTCTATCCAAAGCCAGCACTGCCTGAGTCCAAATATAAATATGTTGAAGAGGATGCTGAGGAATATTGGCTAAAACCCTGTCCTATTTGTGATCTAATCTTCTAGGAAAAACTGATTTGGTTCCAAATATCTAGGTACTTTTTCTTGAAATCTCAAAAGTGAAAGGTAAATTTATATATTCTCTTTAATGAGAATACATATCTATATATATTTTTTTGCAACTACCTTGGTAAAGGTATTTCTTTCCTGCTTTTACCAACAGGTTCTGTGCCAGAATTCATGCTATTGCTTCCAAAACTGCAAGGAAAATCTGATGCTGAGAGTCTCATTACAACTTATTTTGCCTTAAAGAGAAGCTAAGGAATATGACTTTTTTTTCTTTTTAATTTGGGATATGAAGGAGATGCACACAAAGCTAACACTATGGATAGCAGACCCCTTCCCTTCTATATATCTGCAACAGCTGTGAAAAACTAAATAGGTGCAGCAAGGCAAAGAAACCCTTGCAGTAAATAGAAATTTAGTATTAAGAATTGATTTTCCTTTCAGTCTGAGTGAGTAACTTGCGCTCTTTGGGGCTTCTTATCTGATGTGTAGCATCACCTCAATATTGCTGGCTCATGAAAGCAGGGTACGGAGTTATGTTCAGACAACTGCTTCCCTGAACAAAATATTTCGGGGTACTGCTGGGCACAACTCATTAATGAGATGGAAGAAGGTTGCCATTATCCATTCAAGTTAACAATGTGATAAAGAGGGTGAAAAAGTAATATATGTGTCCTATGCATAATTGTGTTTACAGCTAGACTTCGTTTCCTGTAAAGGGCAGCAATATTTCCTCTCATCCTCCAAAGGGCCCCGAATCACAGCCAAGGTTAATAACCATCCTCACCTCTTGAAAAATGTTGCCTCCAGCAGAGTGGCAGGGCACGCTCAATATACAGAGTGAGCAATTTGAAGTTTAGTGTTTGCTCTTTGTAAACAGGAAAAAGTTTCCAGTCGAGGGCCACGATTTTTTTCAGATACTGTTTCTGAGGAAATAGTTTCAGCTAATGGGTAATGATCTGATTCTGATGAGCTGTGGAGATTTTTTTGAAGTCCTTTGCATATCCTAAGGCAAATGCATGAAATCAGCATATTCTGTTACCATGGACTAAAGGATTACCCAAGGAAAAAAATTAAATAAAATAATGCAAAAAGTTAATTTGCTAAGAATTAAGATAAAATTTGTAACTTCCTGTTATGTCCCCTATCTGTAGAACAGTGGAGTTCCAAATTATTTTGCATTCATGGGCATAAGGCTCAGCAAAGAGAGATCTGAGTTAATCTTGGACTTGTCTCTTCCAGTGGGAAAAATTAAGTTGAACAGGAAGGAAAAATTTATAATACATCAAAATAGCTAAATACTTCCCCTTTTTTTTCAGTATAACAATATGGAGCCTCCTTAGCATCCTTCAATCTGTCAAACACCCCAAGGTCATATGCAATATGGAATAGATATTGCTTTTTTAAAAGCAACAGAATTTTGAGTATGGTACAATCACACCCATTGGAAATAAGATTGATGATGTCAAAACTGCAAGCCTGAAGAATCTTGTGCTGTTATAAGTCTTAGACTTATCTGTCTCCTGGAGAAAAGGAAAACTCAATAATGGTCACACATTTATCAAATGCATCCATGCTTTTAATTTTGAAGAAGAACCAGGGGTACAGAATATATGAACTTGGAGGGAAGGATTTGTCTATGTGCTATCTATGCTATTAAACTGCAAGAACTGCAATGGCATTTCCAGACGTCTTTGATTTACACTGGGACGTTTTGTAGCAGAATAGCTGCTTTCACCTTTTGGATTGACAGACCATTGCAGCTGAGAGTGGAAGTACAGCAAGACTTCCGTCTTCTGAGTTAAAGAGCAGAATGACAGAATAGTTGGGGTTGGAAGGGGCCTCTGGAGCTCCCCCAGCGCCAGCCCTGCCCAGGCAGGGTCCCCTGGAGCAGTGACACAGGAACGTGTCCAGCTGGGCTTGGGATGGCTCCAGACAGGGACACTCCAGGCCCTCCCTGGGCAGCTGTTCCAGGGCTCTGCCCCTCCACGGAGAGAAGTTCTTCCTCCTGCTGGGCTGGAACTTGCTGTGGTTTCTTTGGTGGCCCTTGCTCCTCAGCCTGTCCCTGGCAGCCCTGAGCAGAGCCCGGCCCCATCCTCTGGCAGCCCTGGGAGATGTTGGTGTGGATGGATGGGATCCCCTCCCGGCCTTCCCTTCTCCAGCCTGGCCAGGCCCAGCTCCCGCAGGCTCTGCCCAGCCCAGAGCTGCTGCAGCCCCCAAGCCCTCGCTGTGGCCTCCCCTGGCCCCTGTCCAGCAGCTCCTGGTCTCTGGTGTCCTGAGGAGCCCCGGGCTGGCCCCAGCAGGGCAGAGGTGCCTCCCCTGGGCAGGGCAGAGGGGCAGGGTCCCCTCCCTGCCCTGCTGCCCACGCTCTGCCCCAGCACCCCGGGCTCCCCCTGGCCCTGCTGGCCCCAGGACACTTTGCCAGCTCGTGCTGCCCTTGTCCCCCAGCAGCACCCCCAGGCCCTGCCCCAGAGCTGCCCCAGCCGTGCCCCCGGCCTGGGCTGCCCTGGGGGTTGTTCCTGCCCCTGCCCTTCTGGGAAGAACCTCCATGGATCTCTCCACCCAACTCTCCAGCCTGCCCAGGCCCCTCTGAGTGGCAGCTCAGCCTCCAGGAGGACCAGCCACTCCCCCAGTTCTGTATCATCAGAAATATGAACAACTTTGTCAAAAATCACATCAATTCGGACTTCTCATACAAATAAAAAGCCACACATAATAACGAAAATCAAGCAAGCCATTAAAATTTCCATTATTGTTAAAAACAGGCGGTTAGCACCTCCTTCTAGATTGAATCATTTTGCTTAGTTCTTGCACAGCATTCCCCTGTCTTTTACCACTTATGCTAGTCTATCCCTTCCTTTCATTTAATTACTGCAGTTTAGCAGTAAGTTCCCACTCAGCTCCCTCTTTTTTTGGTTATTCCAAGGAACAGGCTCATGGGACCAGTGAACAAATGCCAAAGATTTTACATATAAGATACTCTTTGAACAAGCCTGTAGAGATTTATCCTTTTTAAGGAGACACATGAATCCTACCTTCCGTGTCCTGTTTCACGGACGTTGCAGCTGCCATGGAAATCCTCAATGCTCAGCAGCTCCAGGTGAAGCTGGGGTGGGAGTTAACTGACAACAGTAAATCCAGGAGGCTAAATATCATCATATGCATGACTTAAAAGTCTGTTCTCACACCTTTTGTTCTCTCTCTCTTTTTTTTTTTTTTTGGTACCTTTTTTCCTGATGTTTTCTTTTCACTCTTCTAACCTTTTGTATTTTCATCTTTCAGCCTAAGAAGAGCTTGACTTTTATTTGTTAGCACTTCAATGTTCTAAATTAGCTGAGACTTATTTGATAATATTAATTGAGAGGTTAATTTAAGGTTTTAATAAGTGGCCTGTTACCACACCTGATTGCCTTTTCAGGATCTAATAATTACTGTAAGAGATAAGAGGGTAGAAATAACAAATAAAACGGAATGTCCTGAGAAGAAAGGGGTAAGAAGCAGATTTTTGCATTCTGCAAATGAGGTATAAACTGTGGCATGTATATACATATATAAAGTAGAGCATATGTGTAAGAGCTCATTCTACTTTCTTGGTAAAGACCAGATACACTATTAGTGAAAATTACTTTTTGTCTTCACTAAAAGGACATTAAGTACATATATTTTTACAAATTCTGTCCACCATTTGGAACACAAACATCTGCAAACCTGACTCAAATTTAAACACAAGAACCATGCAGTTCAGTAGCATCACATTTTCCAAAAGCTACATATGCCACATAATTAGCTACTGCAGAAACATTTTATTGGTGTAAACATGGTGTTCGTGTGGAGGAGGAGAGGATATGCTTGAGAATTCAAAGAAGTTCTTTCAGATTAATCTGAAGAGATTTGCCAAATTCAGAGTAAGCCAGACATTTTATTTCTGAAAAGAAACAGACGTAGTTTTATTCTGTGAAACAAATCTTCTGTACAATTCTTTAAAAGAAAGTGCCACACCTTATGTAGAATGGAGTGGCACGTGTGCTCAAGCTTCCTGTAGAACACCTTGTAAATTTTGAGAGTGAGTAGGGAGAATCTCCTTCAAACTGACAGAGGTTAAACAATAGGAAAAAAATTTTGGCTGTCAAGGTGGGGAGGCCCTGGCACAGGGTGCCCAGAGCAGCTGTGGCTGCCCCTGGATCCCTGGCAGTGCCCAAGGCCAGGTTGGACACTGGGGCTTGGAGCAGCCTGGGACAGTGAAAGGTGTCCCTGCCCAGGGCAGGGGTGGAAATAGAGGATTTTTAAGGTCTCTCCCAACCCCAGATTTCTATGATTCTGTGAATTCTAGATGTGGCTAAGGCACCCACCTCTCTGCCCTGCTGAAAACTGGGCACAATCAACTTGTTCCAGGTCTAATCTCCTGAGGAGGTGTCAAAGGTGTGGCAGAGCATGTGGAAACCTGGTTTTCTCCCTGCCTAATTTTAGACAAGGACACAAGCACCTGCACCACAACCCACAATTACAGCAACTCTGGGACTGAGACCTACTTTGTATGAGTAAAGAGGATGTCTGCCACGTGTAGGCACCAGTTTTACAAGACAGACCCAATACGTGCTTGGATTTCAGCAGCTGATCACCAGGAGATGCCACTGTGAGACATCCAAATCCATCTTTCTAAGTCTTTTTATGCAGACTCAGTAAACCATTTTTTTTCTGAATTTGTAGCCATTTTCTGTGTCATAGAATATGAGTCCTAAGCCATTTCTTCCTCTAAATTTCTACCCAGTCTCCTAATTAAATGTTATAATCAATCTACTGCCTAATTTTCAAATAATTTATTTCCCTACAGAGTATCTTCTCTTCTCAGAGTGCCTTATGTCATGGAAAAAACATTTGCTACTTTTTTTTTCAGATTTAATTCCCCTCAGTGTCTGAGACCGTGTTTACTGCTGCTCAAAGACTACCCCTTCTGAGTTTAGTCTGACAAGATTAAAGCAGAATTAATTCAGTCTTCAAGAGCAACAGTTCTCACACAGTCACAGGATTCCAGACTGCAAAAGTTTGGGGAAGTAATAACAATTTTGTGTTGTTAGTAAGAACAGTTGTTTTGTTTTCAAGATACTTTAATTTTTATTCAGTTTATGGCAGCTGTATCTACCTTAAAAATGAAAAAAAACCCCACAAGTTTTATTAAGAACATTCATTTCTTTATGACTTCCTTTCCTCATAGCAGAAGGAAAACAGAAAGAAAAGGCAATAAAAGCCCAGAAAGATAATGTGGACCAGGATCATAATGCCTTGACAATGTTCTAGCAATGAACAGATAATAAAACAAACACCCTTCAAAAGACACACAAAGGGACATTTCCTATTTATGCAAATCAGGATCATGTAAGGAGTGATCAAACCACCCTTCCCACAGAGTGCCAATGTGTTAAATGGAACAGATTGAAAATAACTGGGCATTTCACACAGGCATAGCTTATTCCAAACTAAATAGGATCACAAGCAGTAATTTGAAAATAGCATGTCATACATTTCATCACCCTGGCATGTACACCTGTAACCAAGGTATTGGGAGTGTTAATCCACTGTAAAACCTCTCAATTTTCCCCCTTAATACAGACAATTTTATATTTCCAGAGAAAAAGAGGTTCTTTGTTTCGAAGCACCAGAAAAGTTGTCACATAATTTGGAAAGCTCACAGCACTTTGTAATGATGCCAATTTTGTAAGAAAAGGAATAAATTGCACCATGTGTTATTTACAAAAATAATTCCAACTGTGCCTGGGTTCTTTTCTGAACCAGGTTTAGCACCTCAGGAAAATAAATGAAGTAGTTTCATTTTGCCTATGTAAAATTTTTCAGAGAGAAATGTGCTTTATAAATGGAAAAGTCCTGAGTCTTCCTCCTGCAGAAAGAAAACTGATGCCTACTCCCTATGTCCCCTGAGTTGTTTGACGTGATGTATTTTGATTATTGGGCAAAGATTTGACACATCAAGCACATGCTGAAAATACTGATCTTTAGTCAGTCCCTCTTTTGTCTTCTTTCTCTTTGCAAAAAAGCATTTTTTTTGGTTGCATGTACATCCCTGAGCAAGAAATCTCTCTGTGTTCACTGCCCAAATCATTGATGGCTCTGTGTACAACTTTCCCCTTTTCCACTGACCAGATAAGACACCCATTTGTCCTCATCCTGGGATTAAGTGGTTTCTTAGAGTTGGCAGGAACTTGCACCTTGATCATAGACACCTCTTTGGTACCTGAGAGGGTTCTCACCACCTCACAAGCTGCCTTGGCTCCCCCACACCAGCAGTGCTCAGAGGATGAGCTCTGGCTGTAAATCTATTCCCTAAAAAAATGCTGTTTGGGAGGTAAACAGAGCCTTATGCAGGGCCATAACAACCTGTGAGCTCTTTCATTTTCTTTTCTTCTAGTTCTTAAAATTTACCTTTTCAGGTAGTGTCCAATAGGAACAGAAAGGGTTCCAGACTAAGAGAACAAAGATGAATCATTTAAAGTAGTCAAACTATAGAAATTTGTGGTCCTCTACAGGGTCAGTGGGGCCCGTGTTCTGTAAGATGCTAAGAGAAAAGTGCGGGGTAGGAATAATTCCCTTCTGGACCCAAAATCAGTTTGTGAAACCAATAGAGAGGCACTCTGAGCAGTGGACTTTAGCATAGGTGTAGAGCATTTGATGAAACTATTCTCACCAAGCCAATAGAATTATAGAACCATGGAAGATCCAGAGTCAGAAGGGAGTCACAGGAATCATCCAGTCCAACTCCTGGTCCTGCCCAGACACTCCAACAATCCCACCCTGTGTCTGAGGGCATTTCCAAATGCTCACAAGTGTTGAGGCAGACACCAGAATCCTTGTTTTGAGGAATTTGCAGCTGAAGGAATACAGTTTATCCAATCTCAGATATCTGAACTGAAGCTATTAGCATGCACAAACCTGGCAGGAGGATGATTCTGAGCTTTAGTCCTAAACTTGAGCTGAACCAGTGCTCAAAAATCGTACAAAAGGCTTAGGAATGATCTGCATAGATGAACAGAAAGGCTTTGCAGACCTTACATTAGCTCCTTTGGGAGTATCTAGGCTGACAAGGCCAAGCTGAAGTGCCAGGCACTGCACTTGCAGTCCTGGGGCTTCAGCACCTCGATGGTGATGATGCCTGCTAGCGTTGTGTGTGTTCCTGGGGAGTCCTCAGCTCTCCTTTAGAAGCAGCTGAATTTCCTCCTCCCTGGGTGTCTCCATAACTTGCTGCCAGCTGAAACTGTGGTTGCTGTGGCTCAGGATCACCACCTCCATCACATCAGGTTTTATAAAGCATTGGATGAAACACAAGACTTAAAATGCTGCTCTCAAGACAACCCCTCTCTAAAACCTTCTGCTTCTCACAGCAGAGATTGAATTGTTTGGTCTTCAGGCAGCATCTTTGTATCTTGTTTTTTCTTAATGTGGGAAAAGCTGATGCCAAGGCCCAAGAGTAAGGCTGGAGGGACAAAAAGGAAAAATAAAGCATCAATAACAACCCATTTATCTTTTACTAAGGGGCATAAGGACTTCTGAAAAGCAGGGCAGCCATAGAGGTGGAATAAGAAGGGAAGGCCAGAAGCTTGAATGGAAAATGAAGATGCAGGAGAAAGATGCAAGAGCAGTTTAAGTGCTCTCAGTAACTGGCCACAAGAGAGGTGTACACAACATATGGCCCTTCATGCTGCATGAGAACCACTTCAAGGTGTCACAGGTATTTGGATGAGCCCTTTTGTGGCACGCACTGGAGGGCAGAGCTGTCTTTTTGTAAGCAGCTTCTCCATGAAGCACTTGAGGAGCTCCTGGAGCAAAGCTGTTGACTGGATGTAAGAAACTTAAACATAGTAATAATTGTCCCGTTAAGATCATGGAAGGATTTTTCCCACTCTGGCAATCCGTATAAAGAAGCTACAACCACCAAAGCCCACCCCCAGGCCAATGTGCCTCCTGTTAAACCAGCTGACAGGAACTTGAAATGAGTTAAGGGTGGCACTATTTCCAAATATCTGAGGTCTAAGGAGGTGCAAATAAGTCTGGGTCCAGTGGGTGGAGGCCATAGCTCAGATTTTAAGACTGTTCTGCCACTGGATCCACAGAGATAATGAGCACCTTTCTGCTATGGTGCCTTCACTCCCTTCCTCTCCATCCCCTCGCCCCTCTTTCCTATTTCTATCCCTCTCTCTACCTCACATTTACTGTTAAATATAATCTGTACTACTGACTTCAGCATATGGTCTCGTTTGCACTTTACTTCAGGCAGAGGCATCTCTCTCTAATAATCAGATCTTAGCACTGAATGCCTTCCAAAAATGAACACTGCTCTAAGCACCGAGGCCCAAAACACCGTTTAGGAAGCAGTGAGGTGACTGGTTTGAAGGTGCTCTATGCTCTGAAACAAAACTCATTAGTAGAAACAGACAAATAAGACTGATGCTATTTCAACCTACCTTTTTTTGTTGTTGAGATATACAAAAAATTTATTTCCTCACTTCATTCATCTGTTATTCACTACACTGCGCCCTTGGGAACAGCCTGTTCTTTAAGTCATGGGAATGCATTTTGATCTTATCACATGACTCCTACAGAAAAGCCCAGCCTTGTGTGAAATGAGTGTGCAATGAGGTAAGAAAAATAAACAAAACATCTAGGCGATGAAATTTCAGGCCTTCTAAACTGAGAAGATTGGAAAGATGGGGGAGAAAAGCTCTGTTATCTCTGTAGAACATGAACAGTTGTGAGTTTTGATCTAAGCAATTTCCCTCATTCAAATTAGATTTTTGTGGGCATGTGATGTACAGAGGATTCCTGATGTGCTCGAGTCTGTTCAGCTTTCTGTCTGCAAGTGAAGTGCGTGATGAACTGTCTTGGATTACTGTGAAAAGAGATAAAACTTTATTACCTTACATCTAAAGTTAGTTAGCAAAGCCTGTCATTTCAAAGAGAGAGGAAGGCTGAAGTTAATGAGCTGCTTCAGCATGACGGGTTCCTTAGAAAGAAGCTGTGTTTTCACAAAGTGAGGAAAAAACTATCACAGGATCAGTGAGAGGCCCCATAATTAATAAGGCACAAGAGCACAGTGCTGCTTAATGTAACATAACAATTCTGAACTGTAGACATTGTCAGCGTGGGCTTTCATTTGCGAAGAGCCACTCACTGCCCATGGAAAATCAGGAATTACCAGTCTCATCAGGAGCCAAAATGGTGCACACATGGAATTGCTTCGTTATTATGCAGTTAGGGAAGTAATGCTCTGTTGCTGTTTGTGGCTGTGCTCTGCCCTTTCAATTACTTTAAGATTAATTGCGTTGATGCATCTGTTTTGTACACCGAGTTGGAACGAGGATCTTACAGCACTCGGCCAAATATTCAGCACAAAAGTAAGGCTTGAAGGCATCCTAAATGTTGAAATTGTAGGAAATTATAGTCAGCACACTCCAAGCAAGCAGGAGAGGAGGCATGTTTGTTTGAGAGGCTGCTTTTAAACAGCAAGAGCTTTATTTGCTCTTTTATTTCATCATGCATGCCGATGCCTGCACCCAGTTGCTTCTGCAGGCTGAGCAGTTACTCAGAGAATAACAGATTTCCTGAAGGAAAGGAGCAGCATATTAAAACCATTAATTAAAGAGGTGTTCTACTCATGTCTAGCAATAACAGCCTTTTCATTACACATATGTGAAATAGAGCCATAAAGGCAGAGCACAGGCTGGAATGCCTAAAGATGCAAACCCTCATTTTTTCACCACTGCTGTTCCCTTCCATTGCACACCTGGTACTGTGCAGTGCAGCACCAGCTTGAAGCGGGCAAAGGTAAATATATAAAGAGGTAAATCTTTAGCATCTAAAGAGGCAACTCTATAGAGATAATTCCAAAGGAATAACACCGGATTTAATATAGAATTAACTCTGTTCGGACTAGTTCAAAAATTATTTTAGCTCCAGGTGTGTCTGAGAAGATGGAAGACCTGGCATTTTTCAGGAAATGGCTTGTACAAAAAGTGAAAATAATATCACAACCACTGTGATGTTTCTCTGAAACATGAACAAGGACAGTTTGAAATATTCTGCGTACACTTTAAATATATTTGAGATTTAAAGACGTTAGCAATATCCACACATGGAGATATTACTTGAATAAAAGGTTGAGAAAAAGCAATTTTAAAACCAGCCTAGCAAAACATATGTTTTAATCCTTTCACAAGGCATAGGAGAGGGCATGATAACAAGATTGTTCCCTTCCTAATGCTAATCTTAAATGTTCCAAACACTTTTCCCATTTCTGTAAGTAAATAGCAAACAGAAATGAACAAATGTATTACACAGAGGCAAAAAGCCTCTGATGAAGGAGGTGTTAGGAAAAGTAGCGCACTAGAAAAGTGATAAAATCTTATTGACAGACTACCTACTTTATTGATAGCTGGTGATTTAACATTAGAAAATGTGAATTTAGGCTTAGAAAACTTAAACACTTTACTATGAAATGACGTATTTAAATCCTTATCTCCCACATTTTCTCTTCAATTTAGAATTTGGTGCAGAACCCTGTGGTTTCCACACAGCCCTTCCCTTCTGAAACATCTGCTAGTAGAATTATAAATACCCTCATTATGATCTTGTAGAAGTGAGAAGATGCTTTGTGTGTGTCACAGGGAATCATAAACCCATTAGCCGTATTTCTGGAATTGTTGCTGGCAATTTTATTATCTTGTTCTCATCTTGAACTGACTGAGAAGTGAAAAACACTCCAAAAACCCACAAAAAAACCAAAACAAATTGTCTGAGTCCATTGCTTTCTGAATGTCTTTGCTTACCATAAATTCTTAGCTTTGTACAAAGAGTTTTCCCTATTGGCATTAATGAATGTAAAGGTTCAGATCCTGAGAAATCTGAATAGGACATCTGGACTCAAAGGCAAAATCCTCAGACCCTGTGTTCAAATAAACTTTCCACTACAGAATTCTGAAGACTAATTTACTGATGCTATGAATAACTGCCTTTGGATAAATATATAAATCTGACCAGTTTAATATTTATTGATCTGAAAATTTGGAAAATTTAAGTAGGCATTAAATATTTCCTTCCCTGAATGGTTTCCTGAAGTTCTAAGCTTTTTGTATTGATCACACATTTTAAACTTTAATAGAAGATGAAATTTATTCAAAATGCCTAAATTATTCTAGTGAAAAGAAAGTTAAGTGCACAGCAAAGCTTCATGTACTTTGATGGTGTGCTGGAAGAATTTAATGTTGACAAACCTTCAAGCCCATGCAGATGGAATTCTTGTTAAAAAAGTTTGGAGAATACTTTATATGTAGTGAATTTTCAAATAAACTGAAATTTATTACACAAAGTCCTTGGGAATAATAATGTTTAATAACAGCAGTGTTATATTACTCCATTATTCTGGGTAGCAGCACCATGAAATTTATAAGCATCTTTAATAAAATGCATAGATAAAAACCTTAACCCAAGACTTTAAAGGTGTAGGGAATTATTGTTCTTTATTGTGTGATGATGGAAAACTTCCTGTCCCCCTTCTGCCCATATTCCTCGAGTTCCTTTTCCCCTTCCCCACACACTACAACACCTTTTGTTCTGGAACCTCAATAAAGAAACACGAAACTCATACATTATATATTCCAAGGTATTTCTTTAACATCTTAACCATTTAAAATTAATTTTCAGGCAAAGGAAACCTTGTAGAAATTTCAAAAATGGTGCAAATCAGCATTGGAACAAAACTTAAAGCAGTTTCACTACAAAACACCTTTCCTGAGGAGAAAAAAGTATCAAAGTTGCATCCTCAAAGAACTTGATTAGTTTCTGATTACAAATTTTTCTAATCAGTTATGATCCATAATTCCAAAAAAAATTTACTTATAATAATTGCAGCTTATGTGATTGCATTTTCTCATGAAACTATAACTGAAGGTAAAATCTCAGAATAAATTACTTTGATTCAGTCAGTTTTACTATTCAACACTAATAGTAATATAGAAATATTTTATGGCTACTGACACAAGTAAGCAGTAAACAGGAGATGTCAATTTTTATTAGCAAAGTGTAGGATTTAAGGTATGGAACCTGGCCTTGGGCACTGCCAGGGATCCAGGGGCAGCCACAGCTTTTCTGGGCACCCTGTGCCAGGGCCTGCCCACCCTCCCAGGGAACAATTCCTGCCCAATATCCCATCTAACCCACCAGAAACCCCAAATTCTTCTCCCAGGGCTGTTCTTGGGCTGCTCACCCCCAGCTTGGATCTGTCCCAGGGGCAGCACCTTGCACCTCACCCAGGATGCTTGGACAGATCTGGTGATGAGGAACAGGCACGTTTTGTTCTGTGCAGAACGCAAACAGGACACAATCTCAGCTGGCAAGGTTTTAAGTGCAAGGAATTGGGCTTTAAAATTCTCATCACAGCCAAAGCAGCTCCTTCACAAAATTAAGAATGTGATCGACAGTTTTCTTTTGGCTGCTTGTAACATGACAAACATAGAACTCAGTTTCTTCCAACTGCAATTACTGAAGATGGCAGCTCATAGACAGTTGAAAGTTTGAAGTGAGTACACAGAATGAAAAAGTTAAAAAATATTTTCTCACTCAGGAAACCATTCTGAGTCCGGGACATATCTTCACAATCTTGCAAAACAAAACAAACACAAAAAAGGAACATTGGATTTGTCACTGTCAGTCACTCAGACCCTCACTCATACGTAAACTTTAGTCCCCATTTTGCTCTTTTACCTTCACTCAGAGTTTGAGGAGCCAATCTCCTTTTAGTCTGATACTATGGATTAAGTGCAGAATTGAAAAAAACCCCAGAACTGCAAAATTAGCGTGAACTGACTTTTCTTTCTCTTTGAAGTTCTCAATCCTTACTCTGATTTTAAAATGCATTGACTAAGTTGTCACACCTTTCTGAGAGGGTTTGAATGATGAGAAAACTCTCCTGTGTTTCTTCTCACTGTCACCACCGTGGCATACGTGGAGGCAGCAATTTCCACTAGAAAGATGTTTATTCACAAGTAACAACGAGATGAAACATCCCTTTTGTTTGATTTCCTGTGGCACACAGAGGTGCTATAGTGCTATTTTTTATTTTTTTCTGGATAAGTCTTCATTATCTTCAGAAGTCCTCTCTGATCAAAATCTGAAATCTTCAGGTATTACCCGAGATTTTTGCTGTCCTATAGGGTTTAACAGTTACTGCAGGCAAATCCCAGGTGTGGGATCACCACCCCCACCTGCAATACTCTCATGTGTGGTGTGTTGGTAATCACAAGCTCCACTGGGGCATTGTGTTCAGCTTGTCTCTGCTGTCATGCAAGTGGTTTTGGGTGCAGTACAACTCAATTAGTGCAAATGTGGAGATCACCCCAGCTGTGCACGTGTTTGTGGCTGAAAAACACTCGGGTGCTTAACCCAGGCAGTTGAATTCACAAAATGACAAAAAGAGTAAAGTTTAAAGGATCTAAAACTGGCTCGAGGCGCACTGCATTCCCCTGGCTAAATCACACACAGCTAAAATGCTGTGTTTTCTTAATCTGTAATCAAAACCTCAAACCTCAAAGACAAAGAACCCTGTTTGACCAGGAATGGGTGCAGAATTTAATATACTCAGCTGCAGTCTCAGGTAAGGAAATGGAGCCAGTTTTCTGCATATTTCTGGGATAATAGGAAAGTATGTAAAACATTTAGGAGGTGAATGATCTTTCTAAGACTTTGCCTTGTTACTTGGGTCTAGTTCTAAATATGGCTTGGATGCTATTAAATGCTCTTTATTTACAGAGGTCTTATTGAAACACAGTAGAATAAAATGCTTTATCCCAGGCTTGTCTTGGCAGATTGAGATCAGAGAGACTGGAAAAGGCAATTTCTTTGTTTCACAGCTTCATTTCTAGATGATGACTCCAGATGTTATTGTGTACCTTTGATAAAGATCACTTGTGAGCTCAGAAGAGCTGCTTAGATAAAGATGAAGAATCAGAACAGCTTCAGCAACTGTTAAAAATCTTGAAAACTTTTGCAATGAAATTCATCACCGCAGTTATCATCACATCTGGGCATAGAGTAGGAAAATATTGGAGCTGCAAGTAAAACAGAAAGGTTGCTAACCAGGCATGTCTTCAGGGATAGATTTAAGAACACAGAAATACAAATACTTAACTATCTGAAATTGCAGTACATTAGGATTTGAGGGAGGAAATCTGAAGATGAAGCACATTTGCCTGCATACAAGCAAATAAAGGCTTTAAATTTTCAGATTATGTGTGCCTAGTTCCAACTCCTTACTGCAATAAACAGAAGATTATTAAAAAATCTCAACATTTAGGTATTGTAGGAATAATTTAAGTATGGTCTGTGCAAGTGTGTTCAAGCAGCATCACCCAAACACATCCCAGACATGTGCCACCATCCAAACCAGTCTTTTATCCAGTCATGCTGAGGTCACAGACTCATATCTTCACATCATCTTTTTATATATTCAGAAAGGCAAGGAAAAATAGAAGAAATATTTGAGATGTTGCAAAAAAAATGTGGGTTTTAATGCATTAGCGGGTACATTAAGTCATTATTGCAGTTTCTAAACTTATGACTGAGTAAGAATCTTAATTTGAAGGATGTCAGCATTACAATAAAGATCTTATCCTCCTTCAGTCTCACCTCAGAGTAGTTTTACTGAATAAATTTAACAGAATAAGCTCACCTAAAGGATCAAGACAATTTTCCATTTTCCCAGTTCTTTTTCCAGACAAGGACGAAAACTTCTTTATTATAGATGTGGCTGCAGAGTTGTTCAGCTGTAATTACACCACAGGGGTTAGAATAGTGGGTGTTGCCTAAAAAGTATTTCATCCAAGTCAAGGTTGATTAGAAATTGCAGTTTAATACCTAAAAATGAATAGCAGCCTGGAGGTTGTTGTAACCATTTTTGTGGGTATATGTGTATCTTATCTAATAAAAGATAATTATCACTGAATACATTATCTTTAAAATTACAGCAGAAAAAAGATTAAATTAACAGCATATTAGACAATGTGATTTTGACAAAGTGTCATTCACAGCCAAATCTTACCATTTTGCAGTGACATTGTGAAACAAGGAACAGGACTTCTCTCAGTTTTCCTCCTTGGAATCCCCAAAGTCCTGTGGCAACATCTGCATTTGAATGTACAGAAAAATGAGCAAGAATAATAGCATGTTTCCCTATATTTTCAATAGTCATATTTTAAACAACTACTAAGAAAGTGATTAAAAAAACTTTTACACATGGGGATGTAATATTAAAGTTTAAGGCTAAATGTGCATCAATACTATATTCCAGTTGTTATGCAGATGTTTACAGAAAATGTGTGTCTTAGATGTAAATTACCTAGTTTAGTCTCCTTGACCCAGACAATACTAGAAATACCATTCATGTTATTACCTTCAAATATTAACTTTTTAATTTAATTTTTGTGATTTTACTTATTGAACTCTCAATTCCAGAACTTTTTTTCCTGACAGTTTACACAGGACACATGATTTCCTGTGCAGCAGAATCAGCTCCAAAAAGGAGCTACATGCATCTGGAGGAAGAATTTAACTGCAGTGCCCACTCCATCCTTGTCTTATAAACGAGTTAGGAATTAACTTGCATCGACACTTCATTTTCAATTGACGGCAAATTATGTTCTTTAGGCTGTGGAAATGTTTGGCAATCCCTGTCTTCTGCCTTCTCCTGTTTTGGGGGGAAGGAGAAGTTGAGTTGTGCAAAGAGACCTTTCCATCCCTTCCTCATGATGCCTCAACACAGAACACAGACAGAGCCTCCTCCTTTGCCCAGCGCCTTGGAACCAAGGCTCCACTACCATCAACTCCTATTCCATGGATTAGAACTCCTATTCTATGGATTAGAACTCCTATTCTATGGAACAGAAGCTATACCTCCATCCCAGGCATTTATGTGGATCTATGCCATGGAATATTGTATATTTCAGGGCATGAGCAGCAAGCACCATAAATTATCCTGCTCACTGCCTCTTGTCCCTTCCCCTCAGCATTCACACACAGGATGGAGAGAGGGACTAGGGAAAAGCAGCAGTCAGGCACTGCCAGAACAGTCAGTTCCTTCCACAAGGCAGCAGTACACTCAAGCGAGGGGTTTTTTCTTCCTCATTGTCATTTTCCGAGGGAAGGGTAAAACAAGCAAGCAGTGAAAAAGGTATAAAAGTCCTGAAACTGCACAAACAGATTTTTTTTTTTCCATGAGAGATAGCTAGAGGGAAAGCTTGCCTTTCAAGGATTTCAGAAATTGTGTATAAATGTTCATATTTTCCAGAAACAAAGAAAGAGCGTTATTTCCCAAAACTGCTCATCAGAGTTGCATGACTTCAAACGCTGTCTTAAAACACCATCCAGACATGCATATTCTTTTTCCATAGCCTTTTCCTTAGATTTTCCTTAGAAGTTTTCATCTTCTCTGGAAGACAAAGTGTGGGATGACTTTTCAGGTTCAACAAAGCCTGTCAACAAGGCTCCACCACACTTTCCTTAAACAGGAGGCATCTAATTGACTAAAAATAACACTAAACTGCCTCCCTTAAAGAACCATTAAACAGCCAAAACGGTCCTCTTTCTAAACATTGAGAAATTATGAGATTGTAGAAGTTTGGTCTTAAGTAGCCAGAGAAGTGTGTTTTTTGGATGATCCCCTTTCTGGTATGTACAGGAGGTTTATTTTGGGGGACGGAGCAAATAATTTAAACAGAAGTAGAATATGCTATCATGTTATGGGATCTGACTTATCTCTTTTTTAAAAAGCATCAAACTTCAGTGTAAGAACATTTTTTTAGATCCCCCTTTACCTCCAAGTGAGCAGGAGGTAAAAGTGAGGAGACACTGCATTGAAAAATCAGTGGAGTCACAAATAACCAAAGTGATGCCAGAGGTTTCAACACACTCTGATCCTCTTTCCCACTTGATGCAAGGATGTTAATTTAAATCTAACTTGGAAACTTTATACCCTTACTGTTCTTTACTTTTGTAATAAAATGATGGTTATTGAATTGTAAAATGCTGCACTGCAAATATGGGAACTATTAATCTAATTTTATTGTTAGAAACCTGCTATTTGGTTTTTCCATTACCCTATATTTTGTAGATTTCTATAGTTATGGAAACCTTTAACACAGCCAAAAAACTTCTATTGATTTTTCAGTAGCTTCTCTTTGGAGAAGAATCCATCAGGCAAACAAATAAGTAAAGTAGTTCAGTTGTGAAAGTACAGAAACACTAAAGCAACTAGAAAAAGACTTTTGCTCTGAAGTGTAAAATTAGCAGTCACTTCTCAACATTTGGCCTTCCTTGCTCTGTTGTTCATGTTCTAATACTTCTCTTTCCCATCTCTTTTCTTTGCAAAAAACCCTAACTAAAATGGAACAAGTGTTTGCACATGGATCCAATCTTTTATTTCCATCCAGAGTGTTATTTTCTCTATGCTTGCTTGGATCTCTGCTACAGGAGGAAACTCCAGTGAGGTTATAGGAAGAGTTTTCATGAAATATTCAATTTCAAGCATAGACCCTGAATTGGTGTTGGTTTCACTTTCATTGAAAGGCACCTGTGTTGGGTCAGTCTCACGCACAAAACTCAACAAGCCCCACGAAGCTTTTTTGGAGAGTCCAAATCCCTGTCTGTCTCTGTGGAGAGCATTTCCATCACCCATCCTCATTATCAATAGTCTGCTTTTTAGGTTCAGTGCCAGTTTTTCCTTCAGAATTTGGACTTGTGATTGCAAACACCCAAACATAGTTATTGCCTCGGGTTATGGTCAGGAATCTTGCTTAATCAATAATGTGTAGTTCTCCCAGGGGGATCCTGTGTGGTCTCATCACTGTTTGAAGATCAAGCTTCCAAAAACTGAGATTTACAGGGGATTTACAAAATGAAAGGAAGCAATAGAACGGGATAATGAAAAATATGGCATATTAATTAATACATGGATAAAACTAAAACAGGGACTGATTTGCTTGATCCAGTGATCCTATCAATATGGATTTTAATTATTAGGAATGTGTAATGGAAGCTAAGTTGGCATTGAAAGAGGGTTTGCAGCCATAAATCTGTTTGCAGTGCTCTCAGCGTGCTGGGAGCATTTACCCAGCACTGGGACTCGTGACAAAATCCAGACAGTGATCCTTGCTCTTGAAAATCCTGGCAGCTGTCCCTTAATTCTAAACGGGCTGGAAATCAACAATATTAGGGGTTATGATGCCTGTGAACAAACTGTTCCTAGTGTTAGGGTTTGTATTTCACTTTGAAGTAAG
Source organism: Orthonyx spaldingii (assembly GCA_013397795.1). Classification (NCBI taxonomy): domain Eukaryota; kingdom Metazoa; phylum Chordata; class Aves; order Passeriformes; family Orthonychidae; genus Orthonyx; species Orthonyx spaldingii. The sequence goes on along the minus strand of VZTJ01003872.1, from coordinate 73,044 downwards.
TTCTCATTGTTTAAATATGCATTTTTATTTTTCACTCCCCGGGTGTGAATCTTCTTATTTGTTTTTCGTAATTAAATGTCAGACTCTCAAGCTCTATTTGCCTGTTTACACAGGTGGAGCACTGCATGCTAACAGGAAATCTCTTCAGGGATTTCTGTGTTTCTTCTGTAAAGACAGGGCACAAAATTTATTAATCTCTCTGCTTATAAATGACCCTGTGTATGCTCAGCAGATTAATTAATGGCATCTTGAAACAGAAGGGCATTTCTGGTGCTGTCCTTCTCTCATATGCATTGTGTGCTGTATTATCATATATTGCTGCTGCCATTTTATCCATAATTTTCTAACATTGACAAAAATTTCTAACCACCCCTTATCAGTTTGATCTCCAATATTTGTACAAGAAGACATATTTGTGCAAAATACATATACAAACCCTTGGTATTTTTAAAATTAGAGGGAATGAAGGAGACAAACACTTTTTATTCCAGTGGAAAGAAGTTCAAATCAGATTTGTGGATGATAAGGTAATATATAGTCAAACAAATTGATTTTGAGGTCAGTTTCTGAATTACTAAAGACATTAATCCTCAATTAATCTCAGCACTTTTTCTGCTAATAAGCAGAATTTACTCTATATTTATGTCTTTTTAAAAGGTAATAGTTTATAAATAAAATATTTTTAAAAAGCTTTTGAAATATCTTGATGCTCTAAAGTTCTTTGCAAAGCATCATCATTGCAAATGTGCTTTCAAGTCAAAATACCAATAAAAAGCTAATAAAAACCTATCAGTGTTATAAGTTTTGAATCAATTTTCTCATCTTATTGAAGCTTCAGAAGATTTCTCCAAGTAGCTGGGCACTAAAGTTCTGTGAGTCTGGATATGGAAAGCTGTTCACAGGCTCAAATTTTTCTTGCCTGTTAAATTATAGTGAAACCTATAACCAACTGCAATGTCAAAATTATCCGATATTTTAAGAAAAGGAAAACCAAGACACTACCTATCAACATCTTTCTAAGATGTAGTAGCAATATCTAGAGCTCTATCTTTAATTCCCAGGAAAAACTGCAGTAAACACAATTTTGCTCAGGACTACAGGCCAAATATTTGGGTTGTCTTCCCTTCTTTGATGTATCAAAAAGTATGTTGTGATTTTTTTCCTTAGTTTTGAGACTTTTTCTGTGTTTCGATGTTGAATTTCCATTACAAAGGCATACAGAACAGCTCTGGATACGTAGTTCAAGTTTTCTGGAGTTTCAAAGTGAAATTGATATTTTTTTCTTTCTTCTGTACACGAATCTCAACTCCTTCAATCTTTTGGAAATACGCAAAAATAGAAGTGATTTCGGACAGCTTCAGTTTTACACTAAACCAGATATTCACTTCTTCTTTATTCAAACATGCTTCACCAGAATTCTTGTTGTGGCTGATGATGAATACACAAAATATCGTTATCAAGAGCAACTGTGATGGCAGCCTTGTGGATTCTCTGCCTGAGTTAGAAAATGATAGATTTTTAATTAAAACTGTGTGTTTCATAAGACCCTTAATATTACAGGCCATAGATGAAGAGAAACCAAAGTAATAGAGAATTCCATTCACCTCTGCTTGGTTGCCCAATCTGATAAAACTAAAAGGCCCTCAATATTCAAAAAAATCTATGAAAAAAAACTCCCACAAACTAAGGAATCCTGAGAGTTTTCCTACATCTTAGGTGCCAAACAAAAAAATTGTTGAGACAGCACATAAAATGATCTATCACTTCAGGGTTAAAACAGAAAACCTGAAATTCTGGTCCCCTTGTACTAAGTGTGAGCCCTTACCATGGATTTCCAGTGTGTCCAAATTCACTGCTGGCAATCACAGACTTGTCTGGAAAAAGCTGACCATAAAAGTTTATGTTCAATCACCTTCTATCCTCTAAGGAGTAGGTAAGAAACATCAGATTCTGGCATTGAAAAAGCTGCAAAGGCTTTTGCCCAATTTTTGCCGAAAAACCCTCACTTGGTTTCAGGTGAAACAGTGCACAGCAGAAATAAAATAAATTTACTCCAAGTCCTGTCCAACGTGGCCTTGAACACTTCCAGGGATCCAGGGGCAGCCACAGCTTCTCTGGGCAACCTGAGAAGGCCCAACATCAAAGTGTTGTCCCCAACAATTGTAAAAATACTTATTTTGTACACAACATTGACCATTTTAAGAGTTGCAACTTCAGAAGAGCTGGAAGAGTTCGTCAAATGTCAAGCTTCGTGTCACCTGTGAGGTAAGGCTTCTGAAATACCAACAAATAGCTCAGTGTGTCCATCTCATTTAAAGTTCTGATCTTGGCTTGGAATGGCTGATGTGAGTCAATACTCTGACACAGAGATGGCATTTGTTCAATTCAAATGACACCCATCACGCTGACTTTTGTTCTAAAGCTCCGAGAGGTTAATTGAACGGATATGAAGGATAAGCCAGTCTAAAATTGCCTCTACTCTGCCTCAGAAGTACTAAGCCTTTGGACTTAATTTAAGACTCCTCTCTTTTGTGCATTAGACTGAATCATGTAGGAAGTTTAAAGGCAGAAATGTTAGTAAAAGACAACTTAATTTTAAATTTTAAAAATTTACATATGGTAGGGAATTTCAGTACAGCAGCGTTTAATGATATTTGCATTTCTCAATGAGACTCAGGTATTTCCCCATTAATACCAACTCTTACTAAGCTGGAAAGTTGCATGGAGAGAAAGTCAGGGAGGTTCTTCCCAGAAGGGCAGGGGCAGGAACAACCCCCAGGGCAGCCCAGGCCGGGGGCCCTGCTCCAGGGGACCCTGCCTGGGCAGGGCTGGGGCTGGGGGAGCTCCAGAGGCCCCTTCCAGCCCCAACTATTCTGTCATTCTGTAAATATGTAAGGGAAAGTGTGACATGATGTCATTATTCTTTTTTGGTTTTTTCTATTTGCAGTTTTGCTTATGATCCTCAAAACTGAAATCACAGATAATTTTGTATCAATTAGAGCGGGTCTATAATGACCTTGTCTTTATTTCAATAGCAACAAACTGCAGATTTTGTTTTAGATGCAAATTAATTAAGGTATACTCACTGTATTCTTCATTCTGTAGGTAATTATGAGACATTTTGGAACATTTTAAAGCATAATGCTCAGTTTTGTAGAATAGCAGCAGCCTGTGTTGGAGAAAAATGAGCAAAGTTAAATCTGCTATGATTTTTTAACTCTCTGCATGAAAAGTTCTTTTTAGCTCTGGATTGTAGCAGACTTGTGATAAAGACAATATAAGAAGACAATGTAAAGTGCCTTGTCAAATAAAAATATTGTCCTAGTTGGAAAATATGCTAAGGTGATTTTGCAGGGAGTATGGCTGCAATTCTACCCAAGATTGCTTCATGTTTACTGTGAGAACCTTTCCGATTGATTGCATTTCAGCACTTTTCAGTTTTAGAAATTTCACATTACTCTTGTTTCCAAGATGACAGGAAATATACCTTTCTGCAGTGGTTATTATAAGTTGCACATGTATGTATCTTGTTTTTCCTTCTATTTGACACCAAAAAGTTTGTGAACAACTCATGAGTTCTACGAGAATAAAAAAAAAAAAAAAAAATCAGAATTCTGTTTAAAGGCTTCCTTAATTTGCTTTATCTAGGGAACCTCTCTAATCTAAAGAAAATCATCACACAGCCTTATACCTTAAGTAAATTTTATTTTTCATGCTCTTCAGTAAGCAGTCCTGAATATTTCTATTTCACTGGAAATAAAACTGAAGGTCTTTCTGTACATATGTAAATCTGAAGTCAACATTCAAGTCACTAGTCAAATGTATTTATGTCATAACACTCATTGTGCTAAGATTAATTGTAGTTTTATTTTCCTGGCCTTAAATGGTATCTCCTCTTCCAAATTTTACATCTTCCAAACTGGCAAAATGAGACTAAAATAGGAAAAATGCAGTGAAGAGCTTTATTCATGGGCTAAAAACCCTGTCTTAATCCGGTCCATATAAAATTTTTCAGGGCATGGGGTGAGGAGAGGTAATAGGACACTTGTTTCCCTTTTCATTTTCAAT
>VZTJ01003872.1:13969-66181 GCA_013397795.1 Orthonyx spaldingii | reverse complement strand
AAAAAAAAAAAAGAGTGCACATTTTATGATCTGCCAACAGCATAATGGAATATATTATTTAGCAGGTCCAAAGCAGGGTAGAAGAATGATTAGAAAAGGAACACAGGTTAAAAACTGTGGGGGCATTTCATCAACCACTGTAAATACTTCTCCTACAACAATAAGGACAGGAATTTTATCTCTGGACCCTGAATTCATGTAAGAAATAAGAAAACCAGAGAATTCTCAAAAGAATTTAAAGGTCATTAGTCTGAATGAGAACACAGCTTTGAAATTATCAGAGTACACAGAAACAAAAATCACAAGGCTGTGAGAAGGCACCTGACGAGAAACTGATGAAGTAATTCTGTGTAAAAAGAAAAAAAAAATTGTCATCATTAGGAAGTGATTTTTATATATTTAACTTTCAGTGTGTTTTGGTGAATCTATTTAAAAATCCAGCTGAAGATCTTGTTCCAGGTCACGAATCTGTCAACAGAAGAGCTGAACATGGAGAGAAGGAGTAAGAAATGGTTTGAGATTGTCCTTATTAAACCCATCTATTTCAAGAAGGGTCCAAACTTTAAAAGCCTTGTTGCACTCATGTTTTCACAAAGATCTTCACCTCTGCCTGAAGAAGCTGACAAAGCAGATTTGACAGGACAATATATACATTATGACATTTCTTTTCATCAGTTGGAGCTCCCACTTTGCTCTTTCCCTGCGGTAATAAAACACCACTGATGCAAAACCCGCAACGTCTTCATCACAGGCGTTAACACCCTGGGATCCTCTGCCCAAATCTGCTGCCCTTTTGCAAAGGTCACTTCATCAACCCCCCCCTGCCCTTGCTAGGAAGAAATCTGCTTTTTTGACAGTCTGATATGGAGAACTGAGGACCTGGTGGAGTGGGGGAAAGCAAAACATGTGAGGCGAGGGGAAATGTGACCTTCTATCATGAAAACAGGCTCTGGGGTTGGAATGTGTAATGCCGTTACAGGTGAAGGTATATTTTTGTCTCTGTCAGGGAAAAACTGAGGGACCATCCTTGGAAAACACAGTTCTTAATAGGAGAGAAGCTGGCGAACTGAAAACCAGCACAATGTCACAGAGATCTCACTCTGACATGAGTGGGAAAGGGTGTAAATTCACGACACAGCACCTGCTTCCACCTTCCCCAGATCCCATCAGAGATGCATTCACACCGTCACACACACACAGGGTGAATTCCTGAGTCTCCCAGAGCTGCCAGGAAAGCTTTTTTTTTACCTCCCTTATTCCCACTGTGCTTCAAAATAAAGCTATTTTCAGAAGGCAACACCCATGACAGGCAACATGTGCAGCTGAAAGGAAAAGAATGTAACTCCCATTCCATCTCTGCTGGTTGTGATATTGCCTGGGATACTGAAGGGATGAATGTGTGTTTAATCACAGCTCTACAGCACCTTAAATACGAGATACCAAGCCCCATGCCTTGCATTTCATCCATTAAGTTGTCTTGCAGTAATAATTATTCAAAAATTTCTGAATGTGAGTGGTTTTGAACTCAAATTGTCACCAAAAGGCATGGTAAAACCCTAACTGCTTCATTTAACTATTTGCACACACACATATACTTTTTATTCATGTAATAAATAACTCCTTCATAGTAATTTAGTGGCTTTTTTATTTCCATGTTATGGTTTCAGTGATTTAATCATTCATTATGGCTCTAAAACAGGATAGCGACATCTCAAGGCAAGGAGATCTAGGTTTATGACATGCTAAAGGTCACTGAACAATTATTGGGGTTACTAATTGACTTTAATTTTTTATCGTTCTGTCAAAAAGTTGTATTGCATATATGGCATGCATGCTGTATAAAAATGATTTAGCTATTGGACCACTTTCAAAGGCCTTAAAAGAAAACACTCTCTAGACAAAGAGAGGACTATAAAATGGTCCTGCAAGATTATGGTTACTTTTAAGGTTTAATGACATGCTTTCTACAAAGTATTGCAACCAACAGAAAAGCAAATTAATGACATTAAGGTTGCTGTCACCTGTAGTGTGGGAAGAGCTATTCACATTTTACACTTAATTCACTTTTTCATTTGAGTAGTATCTCTTAAAATAAATCAGAACTGAGCCAAGAAAAACTGGGATTGTAACTACAGTGTGCTACTAATAATACTACATAGATAAAATGCAGAATAAAAAAAGGAAAAGCATATTCTTTTAATCTTGGAACTGCTTTTGCAATTGCGTGTTTGTTTCCCATTCACAATTTTGTTTAGGTTTCTATTACAGCAAATAATAAGATGAAATAAAAATGGTCCAGATTACAATACTGCTACCCAAATATAATAATATTTATTCAAAAAGTTGCTCATCTTCCTTTAGCTGGATTATTCATACAGCACAGTGCTTGTTAAATGGAATTGCTGATGCTTAGCTCTGCTCTACTTAGGTTCATGTCCTTACTTACACACACATACAGCTCCTAATTTTGGTGGGATTCATGGTTTTAGATACCGCTAGAGGTGCCTAAATCTGTGCCTAAAAATAGTGTTTTCCCACAGATTCAATTCAAGCTCTGAAATGTAACTCTGTCTGGGCTCTGTATCAGAAGGGGAAATGCATCAAATCTTGCTTTGTATGGCCTGCAGACCTGAAAACATGATTTGGAAAGAAAACCCAGGGTTGGAGGGCAGGGGGAGCAGAAGGATAATGTCCACCCCAGACCGAATGAGCCCAACACCATCTGACATCAACTCAACTCGACACCAACCAATTCATTAAACTGTCTGGCTTTGCCCGCACAACCCAGGCTTTATAAAAAGTTTTAAAGGTCTTTTTCTTGCCCTGAGGCAGAAGGAAATGTTAAGAGCTCAACTTTTTGCCTCTACAGAATTGGATAGGTGTTTTGTGTAAAGTTTTATAGTTTTGTAGTTAATAACCTGAGAACAAGCTCCTCTGCATTACATGACTGAGCATTCCAGAAAAACAGAGGCAGGAAGGGATTGACAGTAAGAAGCGTTGAAAGTTGGAGGAATTGAAAGCTGAAAACTTAACTTTAGAATAGTTTCAGCTTGATCTGTGAAAAAAACCTGCCAACTCAACCAAACCAAACCAAACCAAAACAAACCAAACCAAACCAAACCAAACCAAACCAACCCAACTCAAACCAAATCAAACCCAACCCAACCAAATCAAACCAACAAAATCCCCTCAAAAAGGGCCCACTACTACATTCATGTATACACGTGTAAATAACACTATCCCCTAAAAATGTGTCTCACAGTGTAAGAAACATGAAATAAAACTTTTCACCACTGTATATTTCAATTTTGCAGAACTGGTATTTTTAGCTGATAAAACTTTGGCAGAATATTTCATTCAGCTCCAATCTACAAGTGAAAGTTTAACCTGGAAGACTCAGGATAGAATCAAAAACCAAAAAGAGTTCTGAAAACAGATGAACCAAGCCAAGGTCCTTGATGCACGCATTGAAGGGATTAAACATTCTGCACTTTAAATTATACTGACTCGTAAATTCAGCCTTTCTGATCTGACAGAAACATTTCTGGGCTGTGGCAGTTACTGGAAGATTTAGTCATAGAACACCACGAGGAGGGTTTGAGGAGGTGCCTGCATCAGGAGGGGTGAGGATGGAGTGCCAGCAGCCAATGAGTGATGCTGCCTTGGAGGAAGCAGTTTGTGAAATGGAAAGTGAAAACTCATGGATGTCTACAGCGTGACAAATTGTGTCACTTAGCAGGCAAAACATGTGATTTCCAGGAAAGCAGATATAAATATATAGACTTGAGTAACTTTTGATGGAGCTGGAGTCATCAGCAAAAAGAGCTGCATCTCTTGCATAAGCATGAATGACTTCTCATTAAGCCTAGTCCATTAACGGTTGTATGACAGCTTTTAAAATCAAATTCACATCAATCATGTATAATTTAGATTTTCAATCCATTTATCAAGGAAGACCTCTTTTAGAAGTGGGCATTTCTTTTCTGAGGTAGAAGAAACTTTTTCTGACGTAGAAGTTGATGGTTTTTTGACCCTTGTCTTGAGATTTCCTCCAAAATTTTTCTTCAATTATAAAAACAGAGTTATTGAATATTATCAAAATCAGACCGAAATCCTAAAGCACAAATGAATTAAAAATATATGTACCAAAGTAATGCATGAATAATGAATATTTAATGGTAGCTCTTTGGGTATTAGTTTCTTGATATGGGTCTGCTTTTAAGGATATGCTTCTATTTTCAGTTCTCAAAATCTGCTGATTAATATTTCTTGCTTGATTGAGTCAATGGTCAAAAATGTAAGCTAATAGGATCACAAGCTCTTAGGTTCATTTTAAATCATGATTAATAGAAGTTATATACATGCACGAGAGAATAAATTTGTGAACTCTTAATGGATCATACCCATTTAGTCCTAACTTTGTTTTTCTCATTCAAGGAGAAAATATATTAAAGCCACTTTAGGGTCAATTCTGCATGTTTAAGTGTATTTCCAAAGTATATAAAATGTCACTTCCCTTCAGAAGAATTTGAGATGTATTGTTGTGGGTCTAGATCAAGCACATATGCAAGCTGTAGTCAGAGAATTTTTGTCCTCGGAGCATCCAACACCCTGCCTGCTTTCCTATTCACCTGAAGAATGGGGATTTGCTCTGCACCACTCAAGGACAGGTCTTCCCTACTCAGTGAAGCTTCTGATGGGGTGAAGAGCTGGACCTGTTGTGGCACAGGGTGTGTTCAGGTAGAACTGTTCAAGTCTCAGGAATTAGAAGGGCTGGCTGCTCCCCACAGTCTGGGAAGAAAGGGTTTCTTTGTTCTTATTTGGCCAGCAGGACCAGGGAAGTGATTGTCCCTCTGTTCTGGGCACTGCTGAGGAACCACCTCGAGTGCTGTGTCCATTGCTGGGCCCTGACAACAAGAGAGACACTGAGGGGCTGGAGCGTGTCCAGGGCAGGGAACGGAGCTGGGAAGGGGCTGGAGCCCCAGGAGCGGCTGAGGGAGCTGGAAAGGGGCTCAGCCTGGAGAAAAGGAGGCTCAGGGGGCCCTTGTGGCTCTGCACAACTCCCTGACAGGAGGGGCAGCCGGGGGGGTCGGGCTCTGCTCCCAGGGCACAGGGACAGGAGGAGAGGGAACGGCCTCAGGCTGGGCCAGGGGAGGCTCAGGTTGGACAGCAGCAGGAATTTCCCCATGGAAAGGGTGGTCAGGCCTCGGCAGGGGCTGCCCAGGGAGGTTTGGAGTCCCCATCCCTGGAGGTGTCCCAGGAAGGGCTGGAGGTGGCACTCAGAGCTCTGGGCTGGGGACAAGGTGGGCATCGGGCACAGCTTGGACTCGATGATCTCAGGAGTCTTTTCTGGCCTAATGATTCTGGGATTCTGTGATTATATTTTTCCTTTGTTTACAGAATAGCAGAATCATTTCGATTGGGAAAGTGCTGCTCTCACCTTTTCTCTGTAAGAATCCTTTGCTCAGGTTTGCCAAGGACACAGTGAAAGACACATCTTTCCCTTGACTCCCTACAGCAAATTTTCCAGCTATAGTGTAGGTCTTTTCTCTACATTTTTTTCATTAAAAATGTAATAAGCCAACATGTATCTAGTTTTGTTTTAATGGCAGAAAGAAAAAATAAATGTATGATAAGCAATATCTCAGTCTCTTTAAGACTAACTTCTGTTAGAATTCACAGTTTGTTCTTGCAATCTGACATCAGACATTTAAAAAGTCCAGAACCGGGTCTGATAAATGAAAAAATCAATAATAGGTTTCCTGCTTTTACCCGTATGAAACATTTAATTCATCTGTTTAATTCAATTTAATTTATAACATTAATGAGGCAATTTCTGAATGACTACAGGAAAAGGGGATGATTTGCATTTTTATTTACTTGACAAGTTGCAGTCTTTATCCTCTTCAAATACGTTTCCCACTTGAGAATATCAACCCTTAATTACACATCTAGCTAATAAAGAAGATAAAATCATGTGTAGTGGACTCATGTCTTATGGAAATGTGGGGAGCTTACCACAACTACCAGTAGATAGTAGTTATTTGACAGTCTCTTTATTAAAACTTATTAAATCATTTTATAAAACTTCTTTGCAAGAAAACAGAGGTCAGTTAAAGATGCTACTAGGGTAGCTCAAAATAATTTCTTTGCTCCTTGATCCTCTTAACCAAATTTAATATCTTTAAGTAAATTAATCACTGCTACTACTGATGATCTGAGAACTGAGGTACACTTAGATACATTTAGACACTCCTTAGCTTTAGAAGTAGTCTCATATTTCTTAATTTCTCTGATAATTTCTGCTAATTGCTGCAAAATGTTTAGTATTTTGGTTTAATAATTAAAAAGAAAATATTCTGCTCTCATTAGATTTTGAATCAGAAATTAATTTTCTAAAAAAAATTATATAGAGAACCCATAACAGAAATATTTTTATAGTGGGGTAAACTATGGTTTACAAGATAGTATTTTAAAGATAATTAGTTGCTTAAGTTAAACTTTTTGTAAAGTGAAAGTGGAAAACTGAAAGTGGCAAAAATTGGCTTTGTAAGTACACTGCAGTTTCTCATGTTAATTCCTAAGACAAAAATATTTTGACACTTCCAGTATAAAGAAATTGTACGTATTGCTACTCTTTTAAGTTTAAAGAGAGTTTTATTTTTGCTGTTAAGTTGGTATGGTCTTTTATTTGAATTGTAAACGAATTAAATATTTACTTAAGGAACCTAAGCAAATAGTGGCTGCTGTGGTATGTGGATATTTGGAGGCTGGTTTCATTAAGAATACCTCCCCTGTAGTATATTATTATATTTGTGTCATTTTTTCCTTCATTTTAATAGAAAAATTTTCATCAGACCCCAGAACATAAGGTAAAACTCTGGCTTCAGTCACAGAGGCAGCCATGGTGTAAGCAATGATAAACATCTCAGCAAAAATGGCCATCAAAGGTAAATGAACACATTTTGCTAATAATTGGATTTGTAAATCTCACTTCCTCTCAGTGGACTATCATGGTGTTTCACTTCAATATGAGAGATCCTTATCTTTAGCCCCATACTTTTAATTAGGTTATGAAGTCTAGTGCAGTTACAATACCAAGAATATATCACGTGTTCAGGTACATAAATTATGCAGGTTGATTTAAAAAAATCTCAAGGTATGTCATGTTTAGGTTTAGGGGTTTTTTTTCATTTTAATTTAACAAATATTAATTTCTGAGATCAATATTTGCCTTTATTTTCTTATTCTACTTTAAAAGTTTTCCACTCAAAAAAAGGAGAAAGAGACGATTGATTTATTTCCAATATTATTTTTTTCCAATATTATAACTGATGCATTGATCAATTTCTAATAACTTTTTAAAGTTAAATTGGAGATTTTTGAAAGTTTTGATAGAGAGAGGAACGAGGAAATGAAATTTGAAAGCAAGCAAGCAAAACAAAGCAACCCAAACCCCAAACTATATGTCAGGTATTATCAACTCTAAATAAGGCAACTGATTTTGAAATTTCACAGTCTAATGACTTAGTGGGAAAACATAACCCTCATGATTTTGTGGCTGGTTGGTTTGTACGGCTTTTATTTTTGAGAATGAAATTCTCTGAAGAGCATTAAACTCTCTACTGACTTGTTCCTAAATTTGACGTATGTGGTATGCATTGCAGTGTGATTTCTCCCCATTTATAATATGCTCATGTGACTGCCACTGGATTTCTGAACAGAGTGTAGATCCACTGTAAATGAGTCTATTTATAAAATGATAAGTTTAGCTCTCAAAGTCTGTTCAGTAGGATGTGACTGAAAAATTTCTTTCATGGAGTCATTAGCAGTAACATTTCTGATAATCTGTTGTGACTTAATATTTTCTTGGTCAATGATATACTAAATAAAGCAGCATAAACTCATCAACAAGAAAATAATCTCTGGATTTCATGTCATTTCTAAGAGTTGAAAAAATACCCCACTGATATCTTATTCAAAAGCCAAATTTAACTCCTGAATTTGGCTGGAAGATAGAATAACTCAATTTTTTCCAAGAGAAACAATTTTTCTAAGAAAAAGGCTTTTCACTTTTTTTTTTTTCATTCAGTAAAGATGTGTTATAGAAAAAGGATATTATTTTCTGAATTTTGACCTAGTCCATTCATTTTGCATTTGGGTAGAGACAAATCCTGTATGAGTATCTATCATATTCTGGAGATTTGGTATTAAGAATTATTACCAGGACATTTACTCTGAGATTTGTCCTATCACATGAGAGTCAGATTTCATTTTCGATGAGTGACTAAGAAAGATGTGTGATCACTTCCTGGGGTTTTGCTGTTTTTCTCTTGTGCACGTGAAGGAGAATGAGAAAACTAATTGAGATTCACCTCCAAATGGACATCTTCCCTGTCTGAAAATTTATTTGAAATGTGGGGATGGATTTTCACTGCCTTCTGAAGAGCATGGGTTTGGATTATCATCTCGTGCTCAAAATACAATATCTCACTATTTGGATAAAACAAAAAAAAAGTTTTCCTCTGGTTTTCATGATAAAAATGAGAGAGATTAGATGTACAGATGTATACTCATAGGGAACATGTCTTATTATCTCTCCTGGCAGATGTAAAACCATTCCATTGTTGTCTCTAGAAGATAAATTCTAAATTGAAATTGTCTGTTTGCCGCTAAATTCCTCACTGGTTCCAAGAGTCACTTATTGCTACAGGGAATACCAGCACGACCTCATCTTACAACTTTTTTATTACATTGTTCAACTACTTCTATTTTTTTAAGGTGTGGTGGGCCAGTACAGGGCACCAGTTTGCTCTTGAGTCCCAAATATATCTTTTTTTGAAGAAGCAAGTGTTGGGTGTTAGGGTTGTGAATGCACCCTTATGTCTTAACTGTCCTTGACCTTGAGGTTCTTTCTCATAGGAGTCTTTTTTTTTTTCCTCTCTGAATTATTACGCTGCTGATTGTCTTTTTAGCTTTGCTGCAAAATGTCAAATATGGGAACAATAGTTCTTCAGTGTGATTTTTTTTAATCACATAAAATTCACCCTCTAAAAAGTTTATATGTCAAAAAATTATTTGAGATGTTTCAAACAAAACTGTCTAAAATTCCAACTGTCTGGGGCCATACCTGGCATCCTAAGAATGTTAAGAAGGCAATAATATTAAAATTTGCTTTCTAGACTTTGTAGTGTTTTACAAAACAAAAAATTTATATATTTTCAAACCTAGATATATGTATTTGTGTGAATAATTAAATGGTACAGTGCCTTTGGAACTGGACCACTGAAACAGGGCTTAGAGTCATATTGTTACACCATCTAACACTGCATTTTTAAATCTGAATGTGACAATTGCACATACTGACATAACTAGGTATCAATTGTGAAATTGCTCACTCTCCTATCATGAAAGAAAAAAGATCATTTCAGAGCACAATGAGAGAACAACTTTTCGGGGGGAAAAAAAAGAACATTTCAGCCTTCTTTAAAGATAATTCAGATAACTAACTGAAAACTGAAATGAATCATGCTTTAAAATTATGGCTAAATCATTCTGGAAATAAAATCATCTAGAGAAACTTAAGGTTGAACAAAAATTTAAAGCTTTTCCTCTGCCATACAGTAAAATCAATGTGCTGTATAATTTAAAGAATAAGACTGAGCATGTTTGTTTTTTTTTTTCTGAGAATATTGTTTTCCCATAGAAAACAGAATTTTCTCTGCTGTTTGAAAACGCAGCAGCAGTGGCCCTCCCTGAAACAGGAAAGTGATAATATCTGGGTGCAGACATTATTGCACATTAGCAGGAGGGTGAGACACAGGCATTGCAGAAATACTGTGACTGAATAAGCAGAAGACATATTTTTAGTTTCAAATCCCTTTCTCAAGAAGTTTCTGTAAAAAATAGAACTCAGAATAGGGAAAAACCCAGATTTAGCTGTTTGAACTTGGAGACAATACATGGAAAAGTTGCCTAGAATGTAGTAAATCACTCTATCTAGCCCTGTGTTGGTATGTAAAACTTGGGTTGACAATAGTTCCCAATAAATAGTGGTTTGGGTTTTTTACGTTTCCCTAGAATTGTTCTTATAACTCTTAGTAATTTCATTTAAAAAAACCAAACAACAAAAACAAAAACAAACAAATCCTTTTTATTCAACTGAACTTGTTTTGCTTGGAGAAATATTGTTATAAACTTGTATCCAAGGTCTGCAGGTTTTCACACAAGACCCTCTGAAAATTATTATTGACTTTGGGTATGGACATACAGTTATGACCATTTCTCATCACTTGACTTTTTATGCCTATTCCAAAATAGATCTTGAGATGGGTCATTCTTGTAGGAGTAAATTTTATTTACAGCTTAAAAAACTAACCAGTTTCACTGTATTGAGGGATAATCTTAATACTTTTTACCACCTTTGAAAATGTGATGGTTTCCAAGCCTCAGTTAGATACATTCATGAGTAATGGCCCAAAGCAGGTCATGCTCCAGATCACTGTGTGTCATGGTTGCACAACGACAAAAATACCTGAAATACATGAGGAAAGTACTGTTGTGCCACTAAAAACACTTTTCTTAACTGAAGAAATAAAGCAGTAATTGTCTAGAAGAATAGGAAGGGATATACTTGTGTCTGTGAGTACAGGGAGCATGTGTAAAGAACAATGGAAAATAAAGTTAAATCATGTGCAGTGTGTATGTATGGAACAGTGAAGGGCTTCTGTGCTGTAATAAAACATTTTTATCTTTATTTAACCATAAAATGTTACCACAAGCAGCCAGGAAAAAGTTTTTTGATAGCAGTATATAGATAATTGTAAAGAAAGTTGTGTTTAGCCAATAATCGACATAGATTACCAAAATTGTTGGCATGTATTGTATCTCCTAGCTAGAAGACATGTGGGTCTTTTCATGGATAGGAATACCTTGATTTATTTTAGCATTTTGCTTAAATTCCTAAAATACAATGACATTCATATTTCAAAATAAAATAATGCCACCTTGAACACCAATTTTAATTTCAAAAGTATTAAAACAGACAGCATGACAAACAGTTTTAAAATTCCAAATCCTTTCACTGAAAAAAATTCATAGCCAAATTTTTATTTTTTTCTACAATAGACTTTCATTATGGTGCAGCAAAACAATTCCTCAAAAAAAAAGGTTTCAGATACTTCTTTATGGCCGATTTTTACCAATAGAAAACCACTTCCTGTAATTTCTGAGGTGCAAGGAGGACCTGGGAAGCAAAGTGTGTTGTAATTTGCTTGTTTGGTGGTAGCAGCACAGGTGTGGTGGCCGTGTTTCAGTGCTGGTGGTTCTCTCAGTGAACACCAGCCCTTGCTCCCTCATGCAGAAGCCAAGGGTTGTGCCCTGATGCCTCCCCAGGTCTGGTACTGCAGTTGTAAGAGGATGGCAACTTCTCCTTATAGAATCCCAGAATCCCAGACTGGTTTGGGTCGGAAGGGACCTTAAAGCCCATCCAGTGCCACCCCTGCCCTGGCAGGGACACCTCCCACTGTCCCAGGCTGCTCCAAGCCCCAATGTCCAACCTGGCCTTGGGCACTGCCAGGGATCCAGGGGCAGCCACAGCTGCTCTGGGCACCCTGTGCCAGGGCCTGCCCACCCTCCCAGGGAACAATTCCTGCCCAATCTCCCATCCATCCCTGCCCTCTGGCAGTGGGAGCCATTCCCTGTGTCCTGTCCCTCCAGCCCTTGGCAATTGTCTCTCTCCATCTTTGCTGCAGCCCCTTCAGGCCCTGCAAGGCCACAGTGAGGTCACCCCAGAGCTTCTCCTCTCCAGGCTGGACAATGCCAGCTCTGGCAGCCTTTCCTCCCAGCAGAGCTGCTCCATCCCTCTGATCCCCTGGAGCCTCCCCTGGCCTGGCTGCAGCAGCTCCAGGCCCTTCCTGTGCTGGGCCCTGGGGCTGGACCCCGTAGCCCTTTTTCCCAGAGTGAGCTAAGCAGGGGCATTGCATCTTTCGCCACCTTGGGTGAGTGTCACAGCAGGTATTTGCCACACTTTCTTCTAAATGACTACATTTGTGAGAAAAAGATGTCCTCAATCCATTAACAGCAGAGAAGGGGGTAAGAAAGAAGTCAAAGAGGGCCAGGCCACTCAATCACCTACACATATGCACAATAAGACTTTTGCTTGCTGAAGGGAACAATTCAGCCTGGTTTCCAAGCCACAGAAAGCTGCCTGACAACTTTAATTGTGCTGCCTGAGGTGAGAGCAATAAAGAATAAGTGCTAAAGCCAAAGTTTTCAGTATTATTTCTTGAGTAAAAGTTTATAATATCATTTTTCCCACTTTCTTTTTCTTTCTTTCTTTTTTTTTTTTTTTTTTTTTAATTTCTTTTAGCGAAAAAAGGGAAAATGCCTCAGTTTAACCACAGACTATTATCTGGAGACTGCAGTGTTTTCCTGCTGTTAAAATAGTTGCTTTTCAAACTTGTCATAGAAGCTTTCTGCAGTCACAATTGTGAAATAATAAACATATGTTTTCTGTGCTGAATCCCTTTAAGTAAATTGTTTTAAACACGAAACCATGTTATTTTGCATTTACATGTCCACATCCTTCACCCACACCACCGAATTAAAATCTGAATTCAAACCCTGAGACTTAATAAAACAAACTTGATGAAGAAATTAATTTCAAGATAATACGTTAATTAACAAAGAATAGTAAATGTAATAAATTAGCCATTTCTTCAAGGTTAATTAGACCAGGTTAATTGGTTGTAAGGCCATTTACTCTGACTGCAGGGTCTCTGCTATGATTCACTTAAAAAAATCCAACAACCAGCTTGACTTTCATTAGTAGAAAATGTGCTCCTTTCAGTCTTTGAGTTCTACTTTACCTATTTGTAAGCAACTTTTCTAATTTTGCTTTATGCCTCACCTTCAATCCCAACAGATTCTGTGATATGATTAATTTCAAACTTCAGACAGTTCACTTCTGTCTTTCCTTCTGTCTCCAAAGATCTTATTACTCATTTCTCTAAAAAGAAAAATTGACAAAATGTAATATTAAGTCTTTTACCATCAATATCCTCAGCCACCTCCTCATGTCTTGCTTTTCTTGAGCTGTTATTGCACTTCTCTTATTTTTCAACAGCAGTATTTGTCATTAATGCTTTTAAAAGTTTTTTCACTTATGCTAATGCCTTTTTGAATAATTTTGTCAGTGATTTGGCTGAATACCATAAATTTACATCCTTTCTCCTTCTAGGTACAGAGGAAAAATAACCTCTTGACACTTTCTGTACACCTGGAAACCTACAGAAGCAGAACAGAAATAAAATATCTTTATGGTCCTCATGTCCAAGTCAAACCTGCTTTGATATAACACAGCTTCTCTGTAGTTCCCATCATTTGTTACTGCTGGTTAATTAACAACATCATCTAATGCATAAATGGTTTTAAACTGAAAAAGGGTAGGTTTAGGTTAGATGTTGGTAAGGAGTTCTTTGCAAGTTGGACAGGGCTTGGAGCAGCCTGGTCTAGTGGAAGATGTCCCAACCAACCAGCTTGGAGTGGAACAAGATGAGTTTCAAGTTCCCTCCCGAACAAAACACCTCTGCTATTCTGTGATTTAACAGTTTAAAAGTACAAGTGCATATTCATGCACTTCTTTCACTGACTGCCCTGCAGCAGATCACCTTTTTCATTTTCTGAAGCACTACAAAATCTTGGAGTTACAAGGGCATCCACAAAAGGTAGATGGATCCTGCAGTAGTCCTGTTGTGTATTTTACCACTGAGGAACATTCTGGACATCCATCAGTATTTAGTGAGGCAGATTGCTGGTATTCTTATTCATAGTTACCTCAGGAATAGATTTTTTTCCAGCTTTCTTGAGAGTCATGCTGCTTCTACAGTTCATCTGGTCTTTCTCTATCACCATGTCTGCACGTTTAAGGGAGAAACATGTTACTCTATTTTACTCTGTATTTCTCTATTTTGACTACTTTTCCTCAGCTTTTCACAGAATCAATGGGATTGGAAGGGGCTTCTGGAGCTCCCCCAGCGCCAGCCCTGCCCAGGCAGGGTCCCCTGGAGCAGTGACACAGGAACGTGTCCAGCTGGGCTTGGGATGGCTCCAGACAGGGACACTCCAGGCCCTCCCTGGGCAGCTGTTCCAGGGCTCTGCCCCTCCACGGAGAGAAGTTCTTCCTCCTGCTGGGCTGGAACTTGCTGTGGTTTCTTTGGTGGCCCTTGCTCCTCAGCCTGTCCCTGGCAGCCCTGAGCAGAGCCCGGCCCCATCCTCTGGCAGCTCTGGGAGATGTTGGTGTGGATGGATGGGATCCCCTCCCGGCCTTCCCTTCTCCAGCCTGGCCAGGCCCAGCTCCCGCAGGCTCTGCCCAGCCCAGAGCTGCTGCAGCCCCCAAGCCCTCGCTGTGGTCTTGCCTGGAACTCTCCAGTATCTCCTGTCTTTCTTGAACTGAACTCAAATACAACAGGATGATTAGCAAGATACACTCTTGGTTTAGCTTAAGTTTCAGTTTGATTTTCTACCCCCAAATCTTTCTAAATCCCTAGGAAACCTCTTTGCTGCCTGTTTTCACCAATAGCCATGTGCTGAATTTTCTAACCTTATAAAAAGTAGATCTTCTGCTATAAGTAAAGAGCTTTCTACAATTATGTTACCATTCTCTGAAAGTATTCTTCTCTTACATTTTAATCTCAAAAATCCATACTCATCAAACACTAGAAGATCCAGGGAGAAGAAAACACATTTAGTTGAAAGACAAAAATCAAGCTGCTTTGACACCTTTTCGTGCTTTTAATTTTAAACAAATATTTGCCTATGATTATTTAGTCTGTAATGTTTTACTTTTTGCTTCCTTCACCTCATCACTCTTAAATCCCTTTTCTGGTGTCCAAAATACTGGTTAGACATCTTGAAGAAATATCTCTTCTCTACATGAGGACTTGCCCTTGAGAAAATCCATGGAAATACATGGATTTTCGATGGCAAGGGTTCAATCAATTCACATGCAGCTGGAATATCTTTTTTCCACAGATGGGTGTGTGTATGTATAGATATGGATGTGTAACCTTGTGCATAAACACTACACTTTTCACTGATTTGTTCCCAAAAATATTAAAATAATATCTCTGAATACTCCAGAATAGAAACTTTAAAGTTTCAGTTTAAACATTTAGTACTTTATGAAGTCATAAACTCCTTACCAAATTCTGCTGTAGCTCCAGTTAGTCGTTAAATGTAGTGAGCATTCCACAAATCACAGATTATTACATTTTTTTGGAGGGTAGATCCATTCAAATTTCTCACACCTGTGCACTGCAGGTGCTCGGGTTTTTGTCTCAGACAAGCAGGTGACAGGTCACAAAGTGACACAGTTCAGAGCTGTAGTCACAGGTATTCATCAAGGACTAACTGAGGTTTACACTATTCTACTTTCCTTAATGGATTCCATTCAGTTTTTAAAATTTTCCCAACCTCCCCTACCTAAGGAAGACCGGGAGCTACCCTAAGGTGGATATGTAGCCTGCAAAATTTAGGTCTTCTTGCTTTAGAAGGAAGGAAAATCCACTGTTAAGGTTTCAGTAAAGGCCACTTTACCTTGACAAAGCCATTTGTCTTTTCCACCGTGAATCCCAACCACAAATTACACACTGATATGATACAAGGAGCATTTTTTGAGCACTTTAAGACCTGACATGGCATTTTCTCAAATGCTTGTGCTGCTCTCATTTTGCCTCATTCATGGGCTCACACCTCACAGCCATAAGGATATATGTAAGGAAGAAAACACAGAGTTAGTGCAACCCAGGGGCATCCTGTAGCAGGATTACTCTGATCCCACCTGAAATCCAGCCTCATAAACATGTGGATAATATGCTTTTCAAACTGTTGTGAAGGGAGGTTGCTCTTGGTCTTGTACTTCATGTGATAATTTGGCCCAGTGAAAGCTTAAACTGGTTAAATTTGACACTTTTTTTTTTTTGTCACGTGGTTCAATAAATACAAAAAAAAGACAACTCTTAAAAATATTTGCTTGATGAGTTTACAGAGAGGGGACTTAAAAATAACTTTTTGTCTGCACCTTGGTCTTGTTGTCTTTTGTCACTTTTGGTTCACTAACCTTCAGCAGTTTCTTAAACTGCAAAACATTTCAGACATTCAGAGATTTCTTAATCTTGATTGTGGAGCTGTGTCTTGCCGCTAGCATTTTTAGTGTTATGTGCACCAACATTAACCCAAAGGAAACGAGGAGCTGCACTAAGGGCCATAGTGGCTGTTCCTCTGTAAGCAAGAGAGAAGCAACTTGATTTACAAATAAACAAGACTGGGTGTTTATTGGATATACCTTGATGTGACAGGTTTGAAGTCACTCGATGCAATTGCAAAACAATCTCTGTCTTAGGACCGATTGTGCTTATCAGAACCTTTGTCTCTGCATCGCACAGATATCAAAAGGTAAGATTGTACTGGTTTTGCTTTGCTTTCCTCTGTGAAATTTGTTTTACTCTCAGTCGGAAGATTCAGTGGCTCTGCTGAAGAGTAAAGGTCGTGTGTTTTCTAATTTTAGGACTTCAGGAGCTCCCCAGGTGTTAATTTATCCCTGACGTCCAAGCCTCTGAGGGTTCTTGTATTTCTTATGAAATGACAGAGATACCGCTTCACCCTGATGAATTTTTTTCCTGCAGTCTTTATCATATTTCTCATTTGTTTCATATTCACATGAGCAGGGCCCTTATGAATCTACCTTAAATGATTTTCAAGAAGATTTATACTGCTCGTTTGTATTTCCATATCACTGCTGAGACGAGGTAATTTGCCAGAGGTAAACAAAAAGGGTATGTAATAGATTGTTCCTAATTATTACAGACAAACAAAGCGTGTAAAAAGAACACAGAATAAATGAAAATGATGAAAGAGAGCTGGCAGAATTCATTGAAACCTACTGATTTTTTTTTGCCTCAACAATAATACTAATCTTGCATTATGAAAAGTGTAGGTGTGGGTTGATGTATACACAATAATTTTCCTATTATCTTTTTCATTATTTCAGCAGAAAGTTCTCCCACTGCAATATGATGAACACTTTTATCTCTGTCTCCTCCTTATCTTTTAAGGATAACCTATAGGCTAAAAAGAAAACAATTTAGAATCTTTGTAATAATCTATGTCTTCCTAAACTTTTTAAGATTACTCTCAAATCCAGGACCACTGCAAAATTAGGTAACCCAAGCTCAGGTCCTATTTTCTGATTGTGTATGACATGCTCTGGAATATTTAATGTGGTTTGCATAATTGCGGAGATACAAAAGGCATTATTTTAATGTATTTTAACTTGAGACTGGGAAGAAGAGAGGTTGGGGAAAGGTATTTTAAGATTTGTGTTGTTACTTCTCGTTGCCCTACTTAGATGTGATTGATAATTAATTAATTTCCCTAAGTGGATTTCTTTTTTTTGCCTGCGATGATAACTGCACAGGGAGTGACCTCTCCCTGCTGCTACCTCAACCCACAAGCCTTTTGTTGTATTTTCTCTCGAGAAATTGAAGAGGGGAGAGATACAGCCAGGGTCAACCCACCACAGTATGGGATACTCTTGGAACAAACTTAGCGAGATGCTTATTCCTAATTATGAAGTTCATTAATGCTAGCAAAATAAATACATGCTGTTAGATTCACGTCTAGCCCCAGAACAACTTGTTTTAGTAAATTACATATGTGAAATAGAACAGCAAACTGGAAGAGCAGAGAAGTTGTATACTTCTATATTACTTTAAAATAAAGCTCGAATTTTTTGTGTTGACATGAGATTTTGACATATGCTAAGGTCTTATTTGATATTTTCTCCTTTTAGATGAAGAATTCTAGTAAATCCCTGAAGAACTAGGTGTTATCAACCTTGAATAGCAGTACAGTTAGAGAAGAGTTGGTGTGCAAGTTGGAAAATCAAAAGTTCATGGTTTATGAGACAAAGTTTTACCTTGCTTACTTTGAAAGTTTCTATTTTATTACACCAGAGGTGGAGGATTCCCATAGCTAGCTACATCTTTCATGTATTAAAATGTGTCTGTCCCAATGTTCAATATGTCAAATATTTAAAATACAATCAAAGTGAATCCAAATTATATAATTATTACAGGATACTCCCACTAATAACACTTATTGTAAGCAGATTTCTCAGTTTCTACCTCAGTTTTCCTTGTGTGGTGTTTATTTTTCTGGCATTCGTTGGGGCCCCTTGGACCAAGAGTTTTGGTCTTCCCCAAGAAGAGTGAGAGTGGAGAAGTCATGATGAGTTACTGGGGTCTTTTAACAGCAAGAGCATGCACAGTGCCCAAGTTAATTCAAGTTAATTGTCAAAAAATTTCCTTGTAATTGAGTGATACCACAGGCTACAGCAGCTCGGGCCAAGGCAGGTCTTGAGACCTTGAATTATGTTTTCTGCAGTGGTATAAAATCTTAATGTAGTCTAAATAACTTATTTTGCTTATTGGACTGGCAATCTCTCATGCTTCCATCGATTAAATAATGGAAATGTATTGATTCTTTAAAAGATATCAGTTCATCAGGTGCCCTGCAGTTTAAAACCTGTGTCCCATTTTATTTCCTCTCCCCAAATACTTAAGGCCTGTGTGTCTCCTGAGTGTTGCAGTTCCCAGTGTTTTAATGGCACAATTATTAAATAAGCCTAATTTCAACATTAGAGAAGGACACTGGAGTGTATTTCACTCAGACTGACCTAGCAGACCTCTTTAAAAGGATTCCCACCTGCCTCTTATTACACTGTTCATGAAATGGGCAAAAATAATCAGGCAGGACAATTGCAAGAGTTGCTGAAATTCATAAAGTTTTTTATCATGATGTTTCTCAAACATTTGTAACACTATTTCTGACTGGTTATAAGCATCAGCCAAAAACTTGGAGGAAAAATAAAATTCAAAGCTATTGTATACTTGAAACAGTCTTATGTAACTTGGGCTGCAGAAATGCAGTTTTCCTAATAACCACTTGCAATGTTTAAGTAAAATTTATCTGGACACGGTGGTGTACATCTTGGCAGGAGGCATCTTACTGCTGTGCTAAGCCTTGGAGTAGCAACCTTGACACATTTAATAACATCCTTCCATAAACTGGGAACAAAGCTGCTCTGGAGATGGCTCCAAAGTAACCCTGCCAGGCTGTAATGCTGCAGGATTAAGGAGACTGATACTTGGCACAAAGCAAACTGAATTAAAGAAATGATAAGCTAGGGAAAGTTTATTATATTGATGCCTTGTGAGAGAGCCATAAAGGTAAATCTTAATTTCTTCTTTACTGATCTTTTCAGAAACTTACAGAATGCAGTGCTTGTCCCGGTGTTTATTTACCTCGCCAGTCACAAGTTTCTGAGGCAGCATGCTGATTTTCTGGGGAGGTCTCTGGTAACTTCTCACTTGTCCTACACTTAAGGAGGCCAAAATGGAAGGAAGAATTTTGACCATCTGTAAAGGCAGCTGGGATTCATCTAACTCAGATCAATATGAAAGTTCAGGCTTGAATACAGCACTAAAATTAATGAAAAAATCCCCAACCAAAACCCCACAGATCCACAAAGAATTTGCTCTCTCCCGAAACATCATCCTTCACCCACTTCCAAAGGGAATATGCAACCCCTGAATGTTTTGTGATTGAAAGAAGACGTGCAGACTTGAAACAAGGGCAGGAGGTGTTGCAGCAGGTGATATATGCACCCGCTGTATGGGGAGAGCCATTTTCACAGCGAGACATAAAACCTGCAGAATACTGCCCATTAGTTTTGGCTCTGCACTTTATGGGAACAGATTTAAGTAGCTCATCTCTCTCCTTAAGGCTTCACTTAATTTGCTGCTGGAACTTTGCCAGCGAGTTCTTTCCTCCTGTTTCAGTCTTGCTTTTGCTGACTGTCCTTGCACAGTGGGATGGGTGGGAGGTTCCTTTCCCAGCCTTCAAAAAGCAAAAAGTCTGTCAAGAGTGTTGTGTCCCTGCCCCAGGCACCAAAGGGTTTTTGAAGGGTGTCCTAAATGCAGGATCTGTAGATGATAATCCTGTCTGAGCTGATTCTCCTCTGAGTCATACACAACACAACTCATTAGAGAGGGTGCTTACCATCCTATTTGCTATTGAGTCTGAAATTTATTTTCCCAGAGATGTCATCAATACATGAGGTGGAGAGCCCCAGAGCCCTCAGAAAACTCTACTTTCTAACCTCATTAATAATGCAAAGAGAATTGAATTCTGGGTTCTGAACACATAATGGCCATAGAAGATGCTTCAAAACATCTACTTTACCTTTAACTGAGTACTTGTACGTGAAAACAGACGTGAGGTTTTTTGCACAGCATTGTCTTAGGCTATTAAACAAGGACAAACCCTATAAATATGTGAATGTTCTGAAGATATTTCATTGAAGGGAGAAAATTAAATAATGGTTCCAGACACTGTGTTCAGAGATTTGCTTCCACGTACCACAAAATTAAAAGTATTGATTCTCCAAATCACTGCACTGCGACAAAGGTCAGAATCTGACCCCTTTTAGTCTGGTCCAGCCCATTTCTTTGTTAAGTTCTGTCAGCAACTTCTTATAAAAATAGACTTTACTGAGTTACAATACTCAGTAGAAGGATGTCATTAGTGTTTGTAGAGGAAGGGTCAGTTTGCACTTCAGACTTTCAACACTCTTTTTAATGGATTTTTTTTCTCTTTGCTGAGAAGGAGACTTTAGCCTCAGTGCCTGTTGCCTCAGAATTCATATTTTGACTGTGACAGTTGTCAGGATAGTTTATTAATTGTGCTTAGAGTTGATTCTGAGGCAAGAGGAAAGTGAAAATATTCATTTATGCAGATGTATGCTTCCCAGGGGGTACTGATGGAACTTTGGGCAAATGTGTCACTAATCCTCCAGCCCGGCATTTCTGCCTGCAGCCCTGACTCTGAAGTGGTGGCAGGGAAGGCTGTTCCTCCTGATGGTGTCTGTGGTTGCATCAGCACAGACAGGGACTCTTTTCTGCTGCTGTTTGATTTGCAGCTGCTGTGCTCCCTTTGCCAAGGGGGCTTAGAACAGATAAAGCGTGTTGAGAGAGTTAGGGGCTGAATTTAAAATTTATTATCTCTGAATGTACAATTTGTTATCTAGGCATCATTCGTAAATAGAAACAAGCTCTTTAACTGCTCTCCATTATTTTTCATCAGGTCTTTTTTTTTTGTGTGTGTAGTTAGGGTTTGTTGTTTTGTTTGTTTTCTTGTTTTGTTTTTGTTTTGTTTCACTTTGCCTTGTTTCCTTGAAAATCTTCTAGAAACCAATTTGAGTCTTCTGATTCAAGTTGTCCAGACTCATGGGTATGTGGGATAAAGGTGTTCTGTTGCCATTTGGTTTAAGTGTGGTTTTTTATTTCAATGCAATTTTCAACTCTATTCTATGGTATTTTAAGAAATCAGCTTCCACCAATAACAAAATTATTGTTTCTGAAATTAAGCTACGCACAGAAAAGCTGAGTCTCTAAAGTTAAACATGAGTCTTAGGAGTATTAGACAATGGCTCCAATACATTATGAAAGTTGTGGTTCATGATTTTTAGGTTATTTTTGTCCTTGTCTTATTTAAGTTCTCATTAGTCAGATACCAGCAATTTCCTGGGGAAAAAAAAAAAAAGAGCCAACATGATTAAAAGTTACAAATGTGACTGGATATATTGTCACAAGTATTATGTTCCCATTGACCCATTGACTGATGGGAGATCAAAACTTTCAGGTTTTTATGCAGTGAATACCTAGAAATCCAGCAGATCAAAAATTTTGCTAATCCTTCTTTTCCATGATACTTGTATAACTGCAATCTTTGAAACATAATTTTTTCTATTTTTTTTTCCTTTCTTGCACTTGTGGGTTTTGCATTAATTTGGAATGTTGTTTAAAAGTGAGATTTATTTCATTTACTTGAATTGTGATGTTTATAAGATGCATATAAATATTGCATGGTTGTGCTCTTAGTGACCTGTTGCTGTGAAGATTTTAACACCTACTTGTAATACTCCAGTCCCATTTATCTCATTTTTGTGCTAATCATGTCAACTCTGCCATCCAGTTTCAGTGGCTGACACCTGAAATTAGAATTCCTCGAGTTCTCTAACTTCCAATTTTTTTTTTTTTTTTTTTTTTTTTTTGCACTTCACACTCCCTCTTCAAAGGTTAGTTCCCTTATTAAGGAATATAGGAAAAAGAGGCTAGATCCAATAGAGGTCTTAAATTAATAGAATAATGCATAGATAAATTTTAAATATTTTACTTGAAAATCAAAATCACAACATCTTCTCTTATTCTGCCAGACCCTTTTCAGTTTCCTAACTAGATCATGAGCAACAAGTGGCTTTTAACCTTGGATCCACAAGTCCTGACCCAGCTTCTCAGCCTTTGGAGTGCAAGGTAGGGAAGGAAAAAGGAGCTTTTAATCCTGTCTCTCCTATCCCGAGGCAAAAACTGAGCTGATGAAATAAATCTTCACTCCTCTGACAAAACTGGCCCACTGTGTATAAAGATGTAATTTTATTTTTTGTTCCCTATACTGTGAATGTTTTATGTGGTTACAGCTAAGCATTTAAGACCTGGCAGGTAAGGAAAAAAACTCAGGAAAACCTTTTATTCCTGTGACTGTGTGTGCTTTCTCAGGTGCTTCATGGATAGAAAAGAAAACTGATAACGTGGGGCGCAGGGTGCCTGACCCAAGCCCGGATTTTCAGATCTGAGTATTTTTAACCAATTACTTATTTTCCTCGAGGCTGCACAGCAGTGCAGGTCTGTAAGAAACCTACTGACTGCAGTTCAGTGGGAATCCTCCTCTGAAAGAGCAGCAGGAAGCTCAGAATTCCCACAAGTTAACACAGGACCTCTGCTGGGACCTCTGCTCTGATTTAAAAAGGCAGCAACAAAATCACCAATTTTTTTCCTATTTATAAGATTACCTGAATGCTGCTGTGTGAGATCAAGCACCTCAGAGCCTAACCTGGGAGCTCCACTTGCTTCCAAACTGGTAGAGCTGAAGTTTAAATAAAACTGAGAACTACTTTTTTGAGACTGGGGCAATGAGATGCTTGCATTGGATCTTAATCTAGAACTGCAAGAACATCAAGATTTATGGAGAAATCTTCTTAAAATCTGTTATAGGTCCTGTTTCAGTGCTATTTTGCTATGCAGACTAGACTGGTTTTGTCCATGGATTTTTTTTTTTTATTATATTGGTACCTACCTATATATAGCATATATAAAAATAAATTGAAAATAAATATATTTATATTTTTTACTTTTTTAATATAGTTTGGATGGTGTTACATCTGCTACAGATCATGGAATACACTTACTTTTCTCTCCTTTTCAGTGCTAGCTAAAGTCATTCAAACACTGGGCTTCCTACATTATTAATAAACATTTTCAGAGTTCCTCACCTGTTTTCTAGAAGGTTTATCTTTCCTGCGGAAGCCTTACAAGACTAAGCTGGACTTTAGATAAAGACACATGCCTGCACCTATTAAAAGTTCAGCTATCTGGACATTTTCTCCATTTGCACACTGAAGGCCTGTTTTCTGTGAAACCTGGACTTCTGCAGTCTTCTACAAAGCTGGCTGCAGGACAGGTGAAACATTGGAAATGAGGCTTAAAAATCTCTGTGGATCCCAGCGGGGTTGGCCATAGTGCAGCATTCACAACCCTGTTTAAATATTCCTGTAGACACGTGTTACCATGAGTGCAGAGGATGCATCCCACATCATTGATCCCATCCTGAAACCCCATTACAGTCCATATGAGGTAGCTCCATACTGGCTCCACCAATTGCAAAAGTGACAAATCATTAAATGTTTTACTGTTTTCTGGGGGATTGTGATTAAGATTTCTTTAGTGATAAAATTTCTTGGAAGGGCTGAAAATTAAACCCTTCCTCTCTTGAGAGTAAAGCATTGAAAAGAGAGAGCTACAGTGCAAGTTTCCAAGAATTGAGTGTGGAAAGTTAAAAATGGAGAACAGCACTATCTGAATATCTTAATATTTTCTCCAATAAGACACTGGATTAACTGAGATCTTAAAATACAGACCTGACTGGAGCTATTTTGAAAATGCTGTTGAGTTTTGATGTGTTTGCAAATACGTTCTGCACTTCACTGTTACTCTGGGAGTGCTACAGGAGACTGACCTGCCTACGTACTCCAACCTCTGTACTCTTAGATAACATAACTGATACATATGTAGATGTATAAAATTTCCAATTCAGATGATACACTTTACTGATGCCAGCTGTGAAGCCTTTTCTCCAGACTGAGCCCCTTTCCCAGCTCCCTCAGCCTCTCCTGGTGCTCCAGACCCTTCCCCAGCTCCACTCCCTTCTCTGGACCCTCAATCTCTTTCTTAACCACATTAAATTATTATATACACCATTTTTTTCAGTTGCACAACAGGAGACAGTCACATTTATGTTTTATAAGGAAAGAAAGCTCCAAATTTCATTGCAACTTATGGTGTACTTTGCAGGAAGCATTTTGAGGACTTTGGCCTCAAAGTTTCAGGAGATGCAACAGAGGAGTTTTATGGAAGCAAGGATATTGTGTCAAAGACAGAGTGGTACTTCTGCATTTGGAAAGGGAAATGTAAAATATTACGACACCTGTGGCAGAGAACCATTTTAGCAGGTTAGATTTAATGGTGCCAACTTTACTGCACTGGACTATTAAGAGAAACTATAGCCTGATGACTTATCATTCAACTTTTATTAGCTAATGGCTGGTACTTCCAAACTGTATCCATGTGAAAAAGGGAATAACGTGCTGTTTTTCAAAGAGTTCATGAGCTTCTGAAATCACCTCAGTGAAATGTTCTCCATAGCTGATCGAATTAGTTACCAAGGCCAGAGTTTATTACCATTAATTATATCACTAGCACTCATGAAGGACACCTGTGGGTAATTCCATCATGGTTTCAAGTAGCAGCAGAAGATCAATATTCTGTTTATATGTCTGATTTTCTGCTGCTGGGTATGCATGATTAATTAACCTTTGTATCACATAATTTAATTTAATGGATTTAAAACAGGACAACTTCGGGTCATGGAGAATAGGCAGCAGTTTCACAGTTCAGAGACAGTCATTAATGGAATTCAATTAATATATTAAAATTGGTCAGTAATAGCGAGGAGCCTGCCCTGGGTGAACAACCTGCCCACTCTTAACACTTGACAGATGAGTCTTTTAAAAGTACTAATCAATAACCCAAAAAACCCCCAAAACTCTCCGTGTGCACAACAGAGGCTCTGCCACATCAGACACACCTGAGAGATCTTGCCCCTCACCTCCAAGGGTGGAAACAATGCTGCATCTACAGCTAATAACCATGCCAGGTTTTATTTAAATTAATGCATTTGCATTCAAACAATCCTGCCAAGTGAGCAAATGCTACTATGTGTTGTGGTGGGTGTTTTGGATTTTTTTTTTAAGTGTGAGTGTTAGAGAAACTAATTTTCTTCCACAGCAGAGGTGTTGAGGCAGTTTGGGGCAATGAATACAAGTGTCTGTAGCTGGCAGTAGGTGCAGTGCTGTGAGTGTTTAGCTGCACAACACTTTCTGTGGGGTTAATTAATGCCTGGGGCTGCAGAAGCACTGCTAAAGTTTCAGGTGAATGTGATTTGAGGAGATTCTGCCAGCCAGGAGTGATAAACTGAGTCGGCTCAACTGCTCAAAACTGTCCTTGGAAGGAAGAGGAGGTAGGGGGGCTTCTGTTTCACAAGGGGAGGCTCTGGCTGGAGGAAAAGGATAGTTTTATATCTAGGTATTGCATTTCACAAAGACAAAAACTTGCACAAGGATGGAGGTATAAAAACATAAATGTTTTTATCCTTAGAAAGAAGAATTCCCTGCTGCTCCTCTACTTTGAAACTTTCTCAGGCTCAGCTACGCTCGATATTTAAATATACTATGTTATCTCTGAAGAAATTTTTTCAAGAGTGATTTTTCCACAGCTTCAATGTGAAAATAATTCAATGTTAACTTCTTCAACAGCTGTTGACCAATCAGAAGTTTGATATCACTGCTATCACTTGCTTTTCTGTACAAAGTGGTCATCAGGAAACAAGGTGAAAATAATTTTCTTTTTATTTTTAACTCCTTCAGTTGCAGCATGCATGAGAAATGGCATTTTGTTCAGAGACTTAATGCAAATAACGAGCTCTTGGTGTGCTCAAACCTGTTGAAAATGCCTAAGTATACTCAAATTTGTTCAAATGTAGTCTATTAGCATACTCAGGTTTAAGTATATGCAAATCTGACAAGAATACTACTGGGGATCACACAGATTAGAACATTTTAAAATTTATTTTTCAGTTTGAATTTGGTTAAGTTCTCTCAATGGCCTTAGCATTTTCCCTTGTCAGGGTTAAAAAAAAATCTTACAGTTGTAGAGTAACACTTCTGATTTGGAACTCTTTAGACACCAATTATGAACAGTTATTCTGCTTCTTGCATATGTAAATTTTGGTAGCTGAACAGGTACAAAAGCATTAAACCAAATGAAAATCTTTTTACAATCTGTTACTATTTCTGATTTTTATTGTAATTTTTTTATTATTTTTTTTTTTTATTTTATTTTTAATCCTGAGCTTTTGTATAGCTTTTTATTAAACTTTCCACTGTGAACCAGTTAGCACATTAACTTTCAGGGAAGCTGCGTGAAGCTTCCCAGTCTCTCTCTATAGAAGAAAACTTCTCTCTGTACTCAAGACGTGCAGAAACACCATTCAGATTATTAAAACAGCACTAAAGCCATGTGAGGTGTGGCCAGAATTAGAGCTGGTGTCAGTCACCTTTTTTCCTGACATCCAAAGTGAATCCAGTGCTTGATTGCATAGCCCAGAGTGGGATCCACTTCTGGCTGAGGCCCAAGAAAGGAGTTTTCTCTGTCAAACATCACTTGTAAAACTGTGACTTTGCCATGGGCTTGTCCTAACAGTTTTTTAAAAAGAAAAAGTTCCTCAAAATCCCTCTAAAGAGCAGCAGCGTCTCATCTTCCCTAACGGGTTATGAGCACTTCAAATTCTTTAAAATATTTCAGAAGTTGTGCTGAGGAAACATGGTATTTCAGAGAACACACTTCAGGAATGAGAAAATCCTTTTCTTACTGGCATAATGATGGTGGTGATCATCAGCTGGTTTGGATTTTTTTTAATGCTTTGGTTGCCTTTTTATGACCTTCCAAAGATGGTAAATATCCTGTGTTTTGCTTTGCTTTGTAGCTTTTCAGTGAAATTTAATTTAAACATGATAATTTCCTAAGAGAAATATGTAAAGAAAAATAATAATAATAAAAAAATCACTGCTCACAGAATTTCTTAATAGAAATAAAATAAATGCCATTATTCAATGTCAATTAGAGGTATGCAATCTTTAGAAGGATGATTTTGTAATTTTATCTGTACTGGAAAATAACTGATATTTCTCTACATTTGCAAAACTCAAATTATAAAAATATTTGAAATGTATGTATTTGACAGCTTAATAGAGCATCTTCAATAGTTGTTTGTGTTGTGGGAGTCACTGACAAGCCGAAAAATTTGTGGATGTTGACAGAAAATTGAAAAACCAACAGGAAAAGCTAGTTAGATTATTGAAAACTCCTAAAAGCTCACTTTGGCCAGCATGAAGATCTCTTGAGCACTCTGAATCAATGCAGCAACTGTTAAAAACTCACCAAATTAAAATACTTAAAAATTGCAAGTCTCCTGATTCAGCTAGTTCAGCCCGTGCAATCATCATAATTTTAAAACAAGGACGGGAAGGAAGCAGTAAAACAGCTGCTTCAAATTTCTGTTCTGACTTGATAAAAGTGCTGTACGGACGAACTCAACATCAAGTTTTCTAAGGAGCTGTTGCAGGATTGTTGCGGTCACCCAGCCGGTGGTGGAGCCACCGGCTGAGTCACCCGTGGCGTTCGAGGCTGCGGCTCAACCTGCCTTTTCAGTGGGGATTGCAGATTGGGTAGATGACACCTCTTGGGACAGTGAGCCCTGAGAGGTAGGCAGGTTGAGGCAGTCTCCCGCCGTGGGCTGCTGTCCAGCTAGGTACCGTCCCCTCCCCTTTCTCCTCATAGATGGTTTAGATATTCATATAGTCGGTTTAATATTCATACAAAGCTGGAAGGTCCTAAAGTTCTGTTCTTCCCATTGGCGTATTTACATATGTCCCTCCTACGTTTGCTGCTTATTGGATACTGTCATCTCCCTTCATGTACCTCATTTGTCCTGTCCCTTGTTCCTCCCCTTTCCCCCCCCCCCTTAAAACCTGGTGCAACGGTTATTTCGGGGCTCGTTTTGTGGTTCCCGTCCTTGCTGCGAGTTCCCCTGCCCCCTCCAGGGCATGGAATAAACTCTTGGAGTTACACCACGGGCGGGTCCTCCTTGATCTTTTTGCTGTCTCTGCGTCGCATTCTCATCATCAGCTGCTGCTAGCCCCAGCCTGGGCTTTGGAAATATCAACCAGCCTCGGAGCTGTCGTGCGAAGGCTGAAAGCATTGCCTTGCCGCTGCACACGCGCTTGTGCCACGCGAGACCCGGGCACACGAGGACACTGTTGGCCATTGACCAGCCGGGCGGTCAAGCGGCCTGCGACACAGGATGAAATCCCACACTCCAAGAAACTCTGGAGACTGTTGTGCAGCAGATGGAATGACTCTGCCCACTGGGATCCCTTCAGCTGTGCCTCCTGGGGGCTTTGACTGCTGGAAGCTGCTGCTAAAGAACGTTTGTGACAACAAACAGCCCTGTCCGGGCTCCGCTGGGAGAATATCGGCCAAAGGAAACCACTTCAACTTCCTTTTGAAACGGCTTTGCAGTGCTGCTGCTAAGGGGTGCATTCACAGCCAAGTACGGCACTGATTAAAAAGTGAAACCCACTTCCAGCATCACTGGAAAACTCCCTGTCCATTCCACTTGACCCAAAGCCTGATGTTGAAGCTCGGCTGTCAGCAGAAGGGGACATGAAGAAGGGTGGAAAAGGAAATAAATCGGCAGCTCCTCTTGTCTTGTGGGTGTGCTGAGTGGAGTGATGATGGCTGCAGCCTGTTGCCAACTCTTGGGCTGTCCTGTCATCCATGGAAGCTGCTCTTTGTCTCAGTTTGGTGAAACTGATTAAAAAAAATACTCTGAGAAGAAATTTGGCTGTGTGGTTGTGGCCAAGAGCAGCAGGCGAGAGGGCTGTGGTCTTCTGATGTCACTTCTACAGATTTTTTGGTCCTCTGTGGCATTTTAAGGAAGCAAAGGCATGAAGGCTAAAAGAAGAAAGGTTAAATATCTCTTGTTTCAGGTTTTGCCACAAAGTGAATTTAACCTGGGGACTGCGGTGGTATAATTACACCTGTATTCAAATATATGGATTTAATAAAACTGGTAAGGAGACACCTTCCATTGTCTCCCTGTACTTGCTGTTCAGCTTTGTAAAATAATTTAAGACAAATGCTGTTGTTGCAAAACTAGAAGTAGAGTTAGTTCAAATGTTGTTCTTCTGAAATTGCAATGCTCAAGCTTAAATTGCTGCTGATGACACAAACCTCTCCTGTAACTGAAACTCAACGCTGTGACTCAATGAAGCAAATATTCTCACTAGTTTACAGGTGGAAATTGAGGCATGGGAGACAGTTTAACTTAATCAGGTGACTGTGATATTAAACTAATTTCAAAATTATCTGCTGAATTCCGCCAGAGGTCTGTGACTAGGTTTAAATAAATCATATCAATTACTTTGGCTATTGCTAGCTATACGACTAATTAGAGGAAAATATAGTACATTGCATATAAAACAGTTCAACACCGTTGCAGAATGGCTTTAAAACCATTTAGTTTTGTCCTGATGTTAGGTCTATGGAACAGTATAATTGCACACCTCTGTTTCACCCTGAAGTAAGACGAGGGATCCACCACCCTCACAACAGTTTAATTAAAAAGAGCAGAGAGTTTAATTCAATGTCACCCTCTGTTATGGGGGCTGACCCTCCAACAGCAGAATATTCTGCTGCAGCAGAACACGGTGTCACTTGGAGTTGTCCAGAATTATTAATGATCACCAACCTAATAATTATTTTTTAAGCTTCAATGGCACCTCTTTTTTCTTTTTTTTTTGGCAACACTTTGTACAATCCTCCTTCAGCAAAAGTGTTATGAAGTGGAAGGTGGATAAAAGTTTTTAGGAAAGGACACTGAACTGCCCGTAAACATGGAGGGTACTTCAGAATGAAATGAGCTCTACATGGGGCACAGAGTGTTGGAACACGTAAACGTGCTTCCAGCAGTGTTACAGACCTGTAGTTTCACAAAGTACTAGTTCTGCTCTTTGGGGTTGTTTTTATAAATAAAGCTGCACTTCCTTTCCACTTATAAAGAAAACAGCCTTTTATAATCTGTATGGGGCTATATAATGTAAGTGTAGGTGAATTCATTACACTAAGAGTTGCATGCAGGAACGCCCATTTTTGTGAAGTTTTATAAAACAGGTTCATAATTTAACAGAAGATTCATATGTTTCAGTCAGAGTTCTTTGCAGGTGTGGTAATTTTTATCTGTTTTGATAAACTAGTTTTGTGTAGGTCATAGAATAATTCAGACCAGAAGGACTGAGGGTTCAGGATGTCTTTAATGGGAGACATGAATGGGTTTCCAAGTACCCCACAGACCTCTTTTAGACATATTATTCCATGTCCACCCACCAAGTATGACAGAGATAAAAGAAAAGCAATTGAAATAATTATTTTAAAAAATAATTAAATAATGTATTAAATACTGTGGGGAAAATTAAAAAAAAAAATAGATAATATTAGGAGAAGGGTGCTTTGCTATATATGAAAATATATACAGTGGTTTTAGACAACAGATTAAATCAACATTTCTACTTAGAAAAACATGAAGAAAGCTGTTCAACTCTGCCAAGACTGCACAGGCTTGGGGAGAATCCTCTGTTATAAAGCTGTACATATAAAAATTTTTTAATGGAATCATAAAATATGCTGAGCTGGAAGGGACCCACCAGGATCATCCAGTCCAACTCCTGGCCCCACAGGACACCCCAACGATCCCACCCTATGTCTGAGAGAATTTTCTAAATGCTCCTGGAGCTCTGGCAGCCTCGGGGCCGTGCCCATTCCTTGAGGAGCCTGGGCAGTGCCCAGCACCCTCTGGGGGAGGAACCTTTCCCTGAAATCCAACCCAACCCTCTCTGGCACAGCTCCAGCCCTTCCCTGGGTCCTGTCCCTGCTCACCAGAGCAGAGACAGAGCTGGTGCTCGGGAGGATGCTGAACACCCCCCAAAGTGCCCCCTCAGTCCTACATTGGCCATAAGAGTGGGATGAAACAACCCTGTCTTCGCATCAGGCCAGGGGCATGGACGGGAGCAGAAGTCATCATTCAAATGAGTGCCTTGAAAAGTAGAAACCGTGCTAAAGGCCATCGTTGCACCAAAATTCATGTGGACCAGTTAATAAAATGCAGTGAATTAGTAATGTAATGCTGTGGCAATTAAGAAAAATTATATGGAACCTTGTGAGCAGGAAGAGAGGGAATTAACTAATTACTTGTGCTGACATTGCATTAATTTTGATTCATATGCATTTTTGTGCTGGAAATACACTAACATCTATCAGAATAATAAAATAGAGTAGCCATTCTTAGTTCATATTCTACAATTTTCCTTTTTCTCTGAGGCACTGAAAATTTCTTTCAGACCTATGTCTACAGGTCGATGTTAGGGGCTGTAGCCTGTGGTAGGACACTGCTGCTGCTGCTGCTGCTGTGAATGATAAATTAATTTATTTTATGAGTCTTGCCTGCAAGTTCAGGGTCTAAATCGTGTCTGTAATCTGAATTGTCTGTTAATGAAATCACTGGCAAATCCTGGTGAATGAGAGGGATACATGAGGGGGTCTCCAAGACTCTTCTGACTTCAAATGAAAGACAATTACAGTTTGCTGAAATGGAGGGACCAGGTTAGTGCCACATTTCCAGGAAAAGAATGAAGACATCTCTTTGAACCTGGATTAGCCTCTTCATTTTTACCATCCTAGGAAAATGATATTTTGTATTTGAAACAGTTGGCAAGTCGCGTTTTTGCTCGAAGGTGAATTTAAAGGGAAAATCAGTATCAGAATAATTAGGAAAATTACCATCTTATAACTGTCCTTAAATGCTTTCATGATATAATAACTGAGGTATCTTTAGGGTATTATTAAATCAGGAATGTTACAAAGCATATGTAGGAATCAAACAGCCCTAAGAGGATCCTTTCCAGATGAACAGATTCATTTTTACGATTGCAAGCCTGTAAAGCTTTCCTAGCTTTGTTGGTTTTCTAAAAAATTGCAACTTTAATAGTTTTTATTTCAGTTTATTAGCACTTAATAAAGTAATTAAGAAGGGTTGTGAATTGAAATATGAACCAAAGTCTCAGGCTTCAGCTGAAAGCGAGTATATGAACATGGAACACTTGTCCATTTGGGGAAAATAAAAACCCAACAAAATCTTGGTCTCTGCCAAATTAAATGGGAGGTTTTTGCCTACAGTTATTTTCCTTCTTTCTAAACATGTGGTGTGTATTTTCTGTATTGCTACAAAATAAAATAAGTGTGATATTACTTGTACCAACCAGTGGTTAGGAGGAAATGCTCTAAATAATGTATTTCAATGATAATTTCTTGTTAGATTTAATCTTTTTGAAAGACCTCTCACATGTTAAATGCATTTTCTTTATCCTATAGAAATGATTTATGTTAATTTCATTTAAAAAAAACCCTAGTCAAGTAACTTCAATGAGAAAATCTTATGAAATATGCACTAGTTAATGAAGTTGCTCCAATTCCCCTTCAAGTTACACTGTATTTAAAGGGATGGATTTTGAATCATAAGTGAATATTGCCTGGCATGACTTGGCAGTGCTACTGACGCATTTTGTGAGGCCTTACAACTGTGTTCCACTGAATGCACCTCTGCCACATGGTGCCAGGGGAGGTTTATAAGGTTTACTCCATCCTTTGATTGCATCTAGCAGTGAAGTCATCAAAGGGCTGCTCAGAAAGCCTCTGTGTGCTCCCGACAAAGAACCCTCCTCTCCTTTTAGCCAGGCAGTCAATAGCAGCTCCAGGAAGGAGAACATTTCATGTGCTGCATCTGAGACTGAACTCCCGTGGAAAGTTCAGCAGTGCATGTCAGGGGCACTGAAAGAACACTGCAAAGTTCTGTGAGCACTTCCTCTCCCCAAGAACCACAGATAAACATCTGCAAAGCCGTTCCCCAGCTTTAAAAGAAAGGACTAGCTTAGATAAAGATGCTGGCTTTGGGAGTCATGCCAAATATATGTGCTCAGAAGGCTGGGGAAAAGTGCACTTTCATGACCTTTGAATGCTTCATGACCTTCAAAAGCACTTGGGAGATCACCCAGTCTTTAAATCAAAACCCTAAGTGTGTTTAGAAACTTGGTTACTTTTCATTCAATGCAAGTTTGGGCATAAATATTTACTTTCTTGAGAAGTCTAACTTCCCCCCCCCAATAATTGTCCTTAGAATAATGCTTACTTAGTGTACTTTTGGGAAAATCTAGTCAAGTCTTCACCAGCCCTTCCCTGAACCTTTCTTCTCAGAAATGCTTTCTCCTGATTCCATCACTTGCTCACCACCACCACCAGCTTTCTGGAAACTAACTTCTGACCTGTGCCTGTTGAGGTTTGCTAATGAAAAGGAGATTAACTGGTAAAAATTGCTATTATAGTTTTGTTTTTGTTTCATGGCAAAAATTGTGTAACCAGTTAAAAACCCAACCAACTAACCAAGCAAACAAACACATTTTGCAAAGTTTGCATTATTATCAGGTGTATAAATACACAAATGATTGATTAAGCAGTTTGCTGTGGGCATCTGTGTGTTCAACAGCTACTGCAATCACATTGCCCAGTTCAAACACATTTTAGCCCCTACAAGGATGCTTGTATGGGCTTCCTTAAATTTTTCTTTGATATGTTTCTATTCTCTACATCTATTTTCAGTTCAGAAATTTTCTTGTAGGACCGAGATTAATGCTTAGTCGTGTTCTTCACAAATTATGTAATTTAATGTAAAGGCAAGAGCAAAATTCTTATTTGACTGGTCTCAAAAAACTGTAAGTTAAATAAGTGAGTTCTATTTATGGAGAAAACCTTTTTCTGCTAAAGTCACAGTGAAGTAGGAGCTTTTGAGCACAGCATGAAAAAAAATTTTTGGACAAAATTCCTGAAAGCTTCTTGCAAAAGGGTATTCAAAAAATTGCAAAGAACCTGAAAATCCAGCCCATTTGAAAGGGAAACTGCATGTATATGCTGATGCTGAGCTATCAGTGGATTACCATAGTTCTGTAAATAATGTTGGGTTTTGTTCACATTTTCTCTTTAAGTGTTCAGGATTAAATGATGCTAAAATGCATGTTGCATGCCCACACTTTGACTATTAGTCATTTAATAAGTTTATGGTTATTAGGAAAAAAAGAGATAATAGTTAATTACTTTTCCCCATCCTCTCAGCAGTCTTCATGGAAATAAATTAGGTCTTTAAAGACCATGTTATCAACAAGCTCTGTGGCTCTCTGATTATAAGTAGGCAAATAAAGTTCTAATTAAAAAAGCCATGCAGTGGAAGATGCAACAGGTTAAAAATCTGAAAGCTTCTCCTTAATTTAAACTTCTTTATCATGTTTCTTTAGGGTTGGAGTTCTGCCTTGTTCTTTCTTCAACAGCCCTGTTTTCTTTAAATGGTATCTCTACATAGAGGTAGCAATACTTGCAACTTCACAGGTGACTATTTTAAGTATGGTTTAATTTAACTGGGTTATTTTGCTGGCAGGTTTTGCATGTTTGTGTTGATCAGCTGTTGCAAGAAAAATGTCTTTTCACCATAAGGAACTGGAAGAGGATGTCCAAAGACAGCATCACGCCCAGGCCTGGAGGTTTCCATAACTCAACCAGGTAATACCCTGAGCAACCCCCTCTGATCCCAGACTGGGTCCTGGGCTGTGGAAAACTCTGTCATTGACAAATTTTGACAATATCTACATGTTGTAACTAATATTTAAAAGGGCTCTGAGGAATTATTTATTATCTATTGTGACAAATAAATGCTGCACTGATCAGAAGTCCCTACCTGAATAAGATGAAAAAGACAATAAAATATATTTTAAAGAAAACTACTGAACCTATTTTATTTTCTTTCTGTTAGTACTATAGTAACCAGACTTTGGCAGCTTGCAAGATTTGCCAAAGCAGCACACAGTACATTTCTGCAGAAGAATTATTACATTAAAAGTAAAATAGGCAGCACATAGGGAGAGAAAGGTTGAAAACAGAGGAAGGAATAACTTTCTAATAAAAAAAGTATTTAATTATGCAACTACTGCCTGAAAAATTGCTGTAGTTCAATTTTGTAAAGGTGTTAGCCATCTTTATTTTAACATCTTGCAATAGAAATTAGTACAGGGATATTACACACCCCGAATGAAATAATATTTGGAGCCTAAATAAAGCTTTGTTAACAGAGCAGAGGGTACTGCCCTGCTGCGTGTTGTCACAGCTCAGTTTACAACTAAAGAGAGTTTTAGATTAGATTAGGACACTATTTATATTTGTTAAATATCAATAAATTATTGAATAATGAGTGATGAGCTTAATAAGGAGAAGCACTGAATCTACCACACTTGAATTAACTTCAAATACAAAAACCCCATTCATAATAGATTTTTATTTAAAAAATGCATCTTCATCAAAGTATTTTAAGGACTAGTACTTGAGATAATTCAGACATTAAACATAAGTTTTTAAAATTATGTTTACCCATACATCTAATTGGATGGTAGTAGATATGTTGTAAAATCACAAAAAAAATTGATTTTCAAGGTTGAATTAAATAAGAATGTAAAGTGTGATGTCAACTGCCACTTGAATTTAGCTGTGTGGGAAATGTTATCTGATTTCACCAGCTTTTTAAGTGGATCAATTTTATATGATAAAACTTGGGTCAGGGTTAAATCTGAATGATGCTGAATTTAATCTTTTTCTGAAAAAAAAGGAGTTTCAGGTGCATTTGGTGAGGAATTTGGTCCTGCCATTTGGATTAAAGGTGTTTGTAGCCTATCAGGTTTAATTCATTATGATGTGAGGAAAGTGTAATGTTTAAATTGTGAACCTTTCGTTTTCTAGAAAAACTGAGCATGTCAAACTGCACACGTTCTTTAGCAGAGTTTTAGATCCCTGGGGGCCTTCAACAGAGACAAAAGCAACTTCTGTGCTTAAACAAAGCGAAGGCTCCATGGATTCCACTTGTGGACTTGAAGGAAAGTAAGGTGGCCTAAGTTTGTCTCCTCTGTTTAAAATTTAATAATTCAAAGTCGTGTGGCATGGAGGAGTGAGCATGTCAAACATTGGGCAACAGAAAGAGCATAACTGGGAAAGAGAAGGAAAGTCCTGAAGGTGACCATCCATTTGACTTCACATTTCTGACTTTTTCTGTGTCATTTTTTCTTCATTATTCTACATGTTCCTGTGAGAATTTGTATTTATTGAATCTTGCACATACTGCTTTAAAGGCCGTATCAATCCAGTGATTCATCATAATCTTAGGATCAGTACTGAAATATTTATTTTGTTGTTGTCCTTTTAGTGTTAATAGAGAGAATATATTAGACAGATAGGGCTACAGGATAAAAGTTCAAGTGGTGCAATTCTGTTAAACATTTTTTAAATAGCTGGAGAAATAAATTTATTTAGAATATACAAGTGATTAATCTTCCTCTTGCCTCTTGATTGTAGAGTAGAGATTACCAAAGTAGCAGATAGAGGGAGGTAGTTCTACTAGTTAAATACCCAGGATCTTCCCCAAAACTTTTTCATGAGATCTGCAGCATAGTAGCATAAAATAATTCTTTCCCTCATATTTTGTATAAAAGCCACATTTGATTTCTTGTCACTAAGTTGGAACATTGCAAAGACCATGCAATTCATTTACACCTGAAAGATATTTCTGTTGGTTTAGGGGTTTTTATTAATCAGACTCTGAATAATAAAGGTTCTCTTTTTGAAAAATGATCATTATTTGTCATCGTTATTTTCTTCTGATTAAAGTGAACATGATCTAAATATTCATGGCACTCATTTGACAAAGTGCACCTAAAAACATGTTGCTCTAAGCTATGATAGATTATCTTTATTAATTGCTCAGAGGTAATTGGAATTGATATATGTAGAAAAAGTCTCATACACTCCCTAGCTGCTATAATGAAAGAAGTATATATATTTTACAGGCATGATTGAACCGCAGTAAAACAAATTAAAGACTTAATCATTCTGATATTCAATCCAACTCTGCCTGTTTCGTATTTCAAAAACCTTAAGAATCTCAAAATTAATTTATTGGGCATTTGACGAAAGTGTTTCTGGGAGCAAGGACTCTTCCTCTGCATGTGGTATTAGACTGCTTTGATTATGGTGAACTGCAGCTGAATAGAAGTGTGTTGCCTCTAAGGCTGATCATTTATTTTCCTGCAGTAATAATGTGAGTTCTACATGTCCCCTGTTTCTGTATCTGGGGTACTCTGGCACCTGTTGCTGTCAGACTCACCTTAGAAAAAGTTATTTTTTTATCACAATTTGGAAATTAAGTTTTTTCCCCTAGAAAGAAGACTCCTGCAATTGTATGTGAAATAAAGCTGTGGGATGCTATGCTGTCAACAGCTGTAACATGGGTGGTGAAAAAAGCTAGGTGCTTGTAGATTTTTCTTTTCCTAGGATTTTATTGTAAAATCCTTAGAGTCTTATAAGACCTTGATGTCTTTTGATTTAATTTACTTAAATTTAAGTAGATTTGTGTGTGCATGGCAAATATCGAGTTCCACTTTCCCAGCACCTTTGGCAATGGTGCTGGTCATGAAAGCTTGATCTGATGACATGATCAGGCTTTGGGAAAAATCTCACTAATCTATCCCACAAAACTAGTTTAATAAAACAAATGAACAAAATTAACCAAACAAAAACCACAGGAAAACAAGCAAACAAATAAACCCACCTAAAACCAGAAAGACAGCACTAAAACCCCACAAACCCCCCCCTACATTTAAAAAACTTCAAATCTGAAACGTCTTTCAAGGGCTTTTAAGGGCTTTCAATGCCTGAGTGTAGGTTTTGGAAAAACTTATTTTTTAAATGGAAGGATGCAATTAAAGGAATAGAGAAATGGTAAAAATCCTTTTCAGAAAAACAGAAAAGTTCTGTGGCTGGGAGGCTGTTAGAGAAAATTCTCACTTTTCTGCTCTGCCTTATCAATTCTGCTTTCTCCTA
Source organism: Orthonyx spaldingii (assembly GCA_013397795.1). Taxonomy (NCBI): domain Eukaryota; kingdom Metazoa; phylum Chordata; class Aves; order Passeriformes; family Orthonychidae; genus Orthonyx; species Orthonyx spaldingii. Next base: position 27,812 of record VZTJ01003872.1, on the reverse strand, counting down.
TGTCTTGTGTGCAATACATTATTTTTTACCTGTGTCTCAGGTTTTAACATCTCAGAAATCTCCATGTTTCTTCTAATCAACTCCAAAACTTGTGTTCAGAGCACTTCCCTTCAGCAATCTCTTTACTCAGTCTCAAAGCTGCTGCTTTGAAATGAAGAAAGGACCAAAAAAAAAAGTACTAAATAAAAAAGGTGTTACACTATAAACTACAAATAAACAGATGTCACCTGTACAGTGAAGCTTTGATTCTTTTTCCCTCTGCTGAGTGTTGAAATCAAGTTTTTCCTTGTCCTTATGAGTTCCTTGCCAAAGTTTTGTGTCCTGCTGTAAGATGCTCACATTCACTCCTCTCAAAACTCTCCTATTATCTACAGAAGCAAAGTTATGCCAAACAGCCTTACCAGGAATAGATCAGACTAGAGAGATCTCTTCTCTAGTCCTGATGGCGGCTTTTTGTGTGCAATAAAACAGCTCCAATGTTAATGAATTCAGAGTACAGCCAAAACTTCTTCAGAGACATGAACAGGTGAGAACTTGGTTTCAAGACTCTTTCCTGAAGTGGGCAGAGTAAATGTGTTTATTTCCTTTGTTTTTAATGTTCTAAAACTTTATTACATGAGATGCATTTTTTACATAGAAAAAGCATCTTTATTTTGGCCAGGACAAGAAGAAATCATTATTTCAATGCACAGTTTCTTTACATATTTTTAATATACATTTCTATATCAAGTGTTCATACAACACAGTGTTTATCACTTGCATCAGGCAGTTATTTGTGTAGTCAGGAAATTATGGGGTCTGACTAGGACAAAAAAATTATAATTGAATGTAACTAAAACTGAAATTACGCTCAGAAATTAACATATTCTTTTCAGAGAAACATTTACTCAGGAAAGGAAAGCACTGGGATACAGGTAGATTTGTTTGTTGAAAGAATCCCGGGACCCTGACCTCTACCAGAAGTATGGGGTTGTCCTTGTTGCATCCCACTCCTACATGGGAGATTCATAGATGCCCACAGATCAGAAAAAACAGCAAAGGCAAACATTCAGGATGGAGATCAGTGTATATTTCCCCCCTACATAATAATTAGAATAGAATAAAAATAAATATGGAAGATGGAGAGAAATGAACAGGAGAGGAAATAGGAGGGGGAAGGAGATCACCAGTCCTGTGTCCAGCACTGTTCCTGCTGACAGCACGCCCGTGGTCCTGGGGGAGACACCCGGGCTCGGTGGGGGCCCCTCTCACGGGTACATTTTGCCCTCCCTGGGATCAGGACTCTTTCTCTTCACAAAACTCATGAAAAGCAGTCAGCATTGCAGTCCAGCCTTCTGAACCTTCCTGGGAATGGGTCGGGAGGGGGTTGAGGATCTGTTATATATTCAATTTGTCGTGGGAATGCCTGGATCACTCCCCAGGGAGGGAATTCTTTGTGTCTGATGACAAATGTGATCTCTTCTCATGGAGAGATCCCAAAAAGGGTCTGGGGGTGCTTTGGGGTCCCTGGGGGTCTCAATTCCCCTCTGTTGGGCTTGTCCCCTCACCATGGCCCTGCACAGGAAAACTGGCCAACAGGAAGGTGCTGCCCCACCTTTGCTCAGCCCCTTTCCAGGCTGAAATTTCTGAGATTGTTTATTTGTAGTTTATAGTGTAACACCTTTTTTATCTAGTACCTTTTTTTTTTTGGTCCTCTCTTCATTTCAAAGCAGCAGCTTCAAGACTGAGTAAAGAGATTGCTGAAGGGAAGTGCTCTGAACACAAGTTTTGGAGTTGATTAGAAGAAACATGGAGATTTCTGAGATGTTAAAACCTGAGACACAGGTAACAAATAACGCAAAAGGGTAGTTTAAAAGGTCAGAAAAATACTATTCCCTCTTATAATTGCAATTTTTTTTCCTAGGATTTTAGGTGTGTGTTCTGAACACTTTGGAAAAAACTCTGCCATACAAGGGAAAATTGCCCTGAATAATTTACAAAGTTTATCTCTTGGTTCTTCCATGCTGTAAGAACACAGTGTTGCAGCAAAGGCACTGGATATTTTGTCAGACTTTCAAACTGACAAGATGCAAACCATGTAACCAGTTGACTGTGGTCTGCTTTCAAACAAGGATAAATATTACCAGAAAAAATTACCCCAGCATGCTTACAGAGCTCTAATATACACTCAAGAATGGACTCCATGGTTTTTTCCATGTTTTTTTTCATTTTTTCTCAAAGAAATGAAATTTGCAAATTAACAAACCTGTCCCTCCCCCCCAGGTATTGCAAATAACAGAATAGTTCATGGCAGTTCCAATTACAAATTATTAATGGCATGGCTTAAGCACCAACTGCAAAGAAAATGTAAGTTAAAATTGAAAAATCAGAATATACTCAATTGAACAGGGATGCCACTTAGGGAAAAAACAAAATTCCAACAAAACTTTGTTAAGCAAACAAGTCACAAACAATCTTTAAAAGTGAGTTCCTCGAGAATGTTTTCTTTGGGGGGGTTATTTTTGGTTGATGGTTTTTTGTGTGTTTGGGTTTGGTTTTCGTTTGTATGTTTTTTGGGGGTTTGGAGGGAGGTTTTGTTTTGGTTTTGGGTTGGGTTTGTTGGTGGGGGGGTTAATTCTTCAAAATGTTCTAAGTATGATAATTAAGCTGTATTGAAGTGTCCACGGCTCTGTGAAAAGAGCTGCTGTATTTATTTAAATGACAGACTCACAGAATCAGTGAGACTCTTGGAAAAGACCTCACGAAACACATTATCCTTCTTCAGATTCTGAAAGAACAAACTCGTGCTGTTCTTCACCACTGAAAATGGATTGGTTGACTATGAGTGAGGCACTTTAGTACATTACCGTGAAGAAAACGAAACCTGAGTAACATCTTTACAATTTGGATACACATTTTTTCACCACTTACAGGGAGAATGTCTTCTGAGGCAGCACAGGAGACTCCACGTAATGAAAAAACCTTCTTCTGCTTGGAAGGGAACTAAATTAACTTAGACTATAAGAAAAGCTGAACTTGACCAGAAAAAAGATCCATCTCTTGCCATTAGCTAAGATGGTAAAGGTAAAAATTGCAGTGCTTTGCTGATTGCCATGCCTGAAAGTTAGTTTTTCACTACTTACTTCCTAACACTTTGCTTTTGCTTCCAATTCAGAATATTCTGTGAATCTGTGATTTTTTTTTTTTTCCAGAAGTGAGATAAGTTTGCAAGATGTATTTCTTCTCTTCCCTAAAACCGAATTTCTCCCTGTAGAAATCAGACATCACTTTGGTTGGCAGGTTCATTCCTCATGAAACTGTGACTGAGTGACTGAGCGACCACAAGAAATCACGTGTAATTGTTATTAATTGGTTCACCTCTGTTTTCCTGTCATTTGTTGCCTCTCCCTGTGTTTGCAAATAATAGATAAGAAGCCTAACAGGTACAAGCACATAATAAATGCTAATGTTCCTCTTGAGACTATTCCCTCTTCTGTCTAGGAGAAAACAGACAGTGTATTTGAATCACCTCTCTTTAGCGCTTTAGACAAAGCTGTTCAGGGAAAAAAAACCCTCCAAACCTGTAGCTAATTAAATATGTCCACATTTAACTTACATTTTGTTAAATTAAAAGCCTATAATTGAATCTACAGGTTTGTGCTTTCAGAAAACATATTTGACTTATATTTGCAGAATTTAAGGTGAAAATACTCTTTAAAGCAGTATATTTGTATATTATGTGAATTGAAAAAGTTTATTAAAACAACATAAATTAGATGTCTATCTAAGCTGCCAACCTTTCAAAACAAAGATTTGGCTAAACTGTTTTACAAGTGTTCTGTTTTTGTTGCCCACAACTGTTTGATTTTTTTTTTTTTTTCGGGGAGAGGGGAGAGAAAATGCATTAAAGAAGTCAAGATTTTAATGTTAAGATTTCACTTAGATTAAGAAGGTAATTGAATGTCCCTTACAACTCAGTCCATTCTATAATTCTATGATCCCCTGAGCAATATTTGACCGTAGAAGAACTATTTATTACCTTGTCATCTGGCATCAGTCCACCCTTACAATTTTTATGCACCTGACACCTGCACTTCACTACACTTAATTATTTTCAGATGCACATTGTGCAGCACCACACAACTGTAGATAGGTAAAGAAAAGCTAAAACAATTTAAAGATAAAACAAGAGTGGATAAATGCTCTTACTAATTAGAACAACTCTCTAGGCCCCTGAGATCTGTCCAGCTAAAGCCTAATACACCTTAAAGTGTACATTAATGCCAATGTACGGACTGTTAAAAGAAATATCAAGACCATTTTACTGAACCATGAGACTTTGTGTGGTCATGTAATCTATCTAAATATCTATGCATTTTCTCATGCTTTTTTTTTTTTTTTGCCTTATGTTATTACTTGTAGAAAGCTACATTTGAGCAAATATTTGTCCAGGAGAGGTCACTGGGTCTTGAGGGGAAACAGAGGGGCAGGTCTGATCCTGGGGCTCTGGTGAGCAAGGACAGGACTTGAGGGAAGGACTGGAGCTGTGTCAGGAGGTTTAGGTTGGAGATCAGGGAAAGGTTCTTCCCCCAGAGGGTGCGGGGCACTGGATGGTCCTGGGGGGTCCTTTCCAGCTCAGGATTTTCTGTGATTCAGAATTCTTTGTGCATTTTTAAAACGACTTTTCTCCTCTGGGAGACAATTCCATTGTGTTAAGAGAGGGACTGTGCAAATCTGTCTCTGCAGAGGAAAAAATTAATGAAACAACAAATGCTTCTCAAAGAGAGGGTGTTGATCGGAGCAGTCAGATAGTTTACAAATATTTTTTCAAAGTGAAACCATGCCAAGTTGAACAAAATATGCATGTATAAGATTATCAAACCAAAATGCAGATTTTGTGGAATAATAGTAGTTTTATATTCAAATAATATAAAACCTTAACCTTCAGATTACAAAGACATAAGGATATTTGCAAGTTTTATACCTATAGTTTCTGTATAGAAATGATAAGAAATGGGAAATTGGTGCAGATTTCTCAAGGAAATTAATCTTGGTGGTAACACACATCATCTGGGCAGGTGTCATGGCCAATATTATTTTACTTAACAATAACCTGAAGGTTGTCAGAATCCTAAGGATTCTTGAGGTAAGGATCATCTACTGCAAAACCAACTTGGATGCATAATATTTCTTGCTTTAGTTTAATAGATCAATTTATGTGACAGTAGGTAAACCTCTGTATTCCTGATAAAAGATGCCAGAGAATTTGTTGAAATCTTGATTCTTTCAGTAATTCTGCAGCTGCTTTATTCTGAAATGCCATGTGCAATCAACAGAGCATATATTTATCTATGAACTCAAGTTTCATCTAATTATACACCAGCCCTTCTTGAATAGTAAAAAGGACACTGTTTCAATGCTTGAAAAGAATTGGTTTATGCTTTCAATTAAAAGTAATTATTTCAAACAGCTATGATTCTGCAGGCTGTATGTGTGTGTGTGTGTGACCATTACAAATCTTTAAATGTTGCATCTTGGCTGTTTGAAATATGTTTTTTTCCAACTAGAAGAACAATCTATTTTATAACTAAAATAACACTAAAGTTTACAGTGTACCGAGTTTTTCTTGCATAAATCTTCATTGTATGTAAAAATGCCAGTTTGGGAAGAATTTCTAAAGTGCAGCAGAATTTAAAGTAAAATTAAATAAATTATCACTCAAAATGTTTGTGTCTCTAGTGTTTTCTGAGATAAAACATCTGTTGTTATTGAAAATGGCTAATTTTTTTAATCCTGCCTTTTTTCCTTTTATAATTTATTTGGGGTTTTATTTATTTTTAAAAAGATTAAGGTTGTCAGACATAGTTAAAACTGGTTTGCCACGTATAAAGGCACTTGGCTAAAAAAACAAAGCTTCTTTAGTATTTTTCAAGAAAGATCAAATGAAAGAGGCAAAAAATAGCATACTTCCCATTTCTCATGATAGTAAATGTATGTATAGGACTGCAGTTACTTCTCAAGGAGATTTATTTTAAACCACACTAATGACTTCGTGCTCTTAACTCGTATATTTAGAACAACTTCTGTTTTTCTCTGTGCTTTCCTTTCTTTCTCTCCTGACCTTGCCCCACACCTCTTTAGCTGATTTTGGTTCCTCAGTGGGTGCAGTTCTCTCTGTCATCTGTTCTCCTACGCCGCAGCTACCACAGAAAGGAAAACTTGAGTGCCTCTTTTTGTGTTTGGCCTGTCAGAACTTAAAGATAAGTGAACACCTAAACAGTAGTCAGCTTCATCATCATGTCTGTTACAGTGCAGCATGCAAGCTGCATGTTGCATACTAACTGACATTCTCATTCATAAAATTATAGCATCCTGGAGTGGTTTGGGTTGGGAGGGGCCTTAAAGCCCACCCAGTGCCACCCCTGCCCTGGCAGGGACACCTCCCACTGTCCCAGGCTGCTCCAAGCCCCAATGTCCAACCTGGCCTTGGGCACTGCCAGGGATCCAGGGGCAGCCACAGCTTCTCTGGGCACCCTGTGCCAGGGCCTGCCCACCCTCCCAGGGAACAATTCCTGCCCAATCTCCCATCCATCCCTGCCCTCTGGCAGTGGGAGCCATTCCCTGTGTCCTGGCACTCCATACTCTTGTAAAAAACATAGTATAGGCCTCCATACTTGAATAGCATTAGGCAACAGAAATAGCAGGAGGTTAATAATTATTTGACCTGGATGATGGCAAACAGCTCCAGTCTATAAAGCTCTTCAGGTTTAAATTTTAATCCATGGCACCATTTAGTGAAAGAATTTATAGGGAATTCTACAACAATAAAACTATTACTGTGACCCCCAAAAAGCAGTATAAGGTGTCTCTGTAGAATAACAACTACTCAAACATGTCAAGGTGCTGCTGTGCTGCTGCCATTCTTCTCTCATCATCACACCAATTAAGGCTGTAGAAGTTCATGACAATTATTTTAGTATTTTGATTTGTACATTAGTTTTCTGCTAAAAATTTTTTTTGAAAAAATATATTTTAATCACAGAATCCCAGAATAGTTCAGGTTGGAAAAACCCCCAGTGGATTATTTGGTCCCACCCTCTGCTCCAGCAGGGCCACGAGGTCCCTTCTCAGCGGTGTCTCCTCTCAAGGCTGAACAGCCCCAAGTTTTTGATTGTCTGTACTCAGCCTAGTAAGACTTGAATAAAGTCTTGATCAGATGAGTGTTTTTCTTCAGGTGAGTGAATATTAAAATTTCTGGTGCCTTGACAAGGCAGTGTCATAACCCTTTATGAACGTACTGCTTGTTGGCAAGGGTTTGAACCCAAGGTCTTGATTTTCAAATGTTAGCATGTCAGGTAGGTTTTTGCCCTGATACATATCAAGGAGGATAAAGACTTAGAAAACAAATTTGTGTTTTAACACTGACACGTTTCTGCAGCAGGAATATTAAATTTAATACACTTTTGTAAAACCTGTAGGCCAATGTCCCTTCCTCCACATAGAAATAGTTTTTAGAGTAGATAAACTGGGACCATCCAGGTTCTGTGCTGATTAATTTCAAGGCTTCTAACAAAGATATTTGCCAATGGTTAAAGAGAAACCCATTTTTCTCCAGACTTCTTATAATGAATCAGAAATATCTGCACTTTTTCTATGCATAGTGATTTCTGCAGATGAATTCTCTTAATTTTGCCAAATGTTTCTCTTCATGACATCAAAAGCAGGTTGAATTGACAAAATCAGTATCAATTCAGTTTTGTTTCTTTATTCATATTAATTTTTTTAAATTTAAATTTAAATTATTTATTGAGTAGAAGAGTATTTATAGTACTTGTTGTGGAAGGTGTCCCTGCCCACAGCAGGGGATAGAACAAGACGATCTTTAAGGTCCCTTCTACCTTTGGTGGTGCCAAAATGAATTGGAATATTTCATTTCTTTTCCTATGTCTGTCTTAAAATATTTTTGCACCAGTTTTTGTGAATTACTCTCATTGGCCATTTATGAACAGTGAATATTATTGAGTGACAACACTGAGATTACAATATTTGATATTTTTGTTTCTAATCTGAACTTCCTTTCTTCCCCCCCCAAAACGAAAAGAGCTGTCTAGTCATTATGAGAAAACCTGACAATCTGATGGCACAGATGATGAGCAGAGAATATGAACCAAATCAGTCTTTGAAAACAGGGAGAAAACCACCCTTCACCTGTAGAAAGCTGAAATCCATGATGCATGCCTACTCCTGGTTTACCAAAGAGGCTTTATTTTTCTGTGGGAAATGCTGAAGTGTGTAACACATCGGTATCAGCGGGCTGGCAGCATCACAGAGAGAAATGGAGCCCGATCTGCTCGTGTATCTGGGCTGATAGGCCAGTTCAGCAGACAGAGTACCCAATTCTGGCGCTGGGGGAAATGATTTAAGCAGCTCTGAACCTCTTTCCCTGCTGCACCCTCTGAAAAGATATTGCTGCTTCTGTCTCTGAAGAGAAGGATCAGAAGGTGAATGAGAGAATCCCGTATCTGACACTTTGATCCCTGCCTTCCTTCCTGCGTTATTAGAGTGAAATGAACAGAAAGAAACTGTTCCGCACTCAGGGTTTTTTTAAGACTCATTGGGTTGAGATAGTCAACCATCTTTTTTTTTTTGCTAGTCATAACGTTTTATCTGTATCAACTTAAGATTCTTTTCTTCAATCAGCACAAGAAAGGTCAATTATGGTAGAAAATGGAAAAACATCAATAAAGTGCAGTGGCTTGCAGAAACCAGTCCAAACTATCTTGGAAATGAAGAGTGAACTTCCTCTATTAAGTTTCAGAGTTTCGATAGAATTTTGAAGGCATTTCAGTTAAAGAGACAAAACCAAAAATTGTGATACCTGTCTTAGGACAGAAAATTTTCTTTAGAAATATCTGTCTAACTTTTGTTTAAACAAAAACCACAGTGATAGAAAGTCTACAGATTCTTGATAAGATCTGGCACCATTAATAGCCCATGGTTTTGTTACAGTTAAACCAGGAAACCCAATTTACAAAGAAAAACTTAAGGAAAAAAAAAAAAAAAAAAGCTGTTCAGAGTACTGGATTTGGACAGGGATTTCTTGTTCTATCATGTTTTCCATTTCTCCTATAGATATCTGAAAATTAAGTATTATATGACTTTTGCTATGTTGTATTAAATATGTCATGGCCAAGTTCAACGAGTGGAGCACCCTGACTATTTTCCTCAATGCAGAATTGTGGCACTGAGGTGATTTGTTCTTCACACTCACTCACTGGATTACTTAGTGCTTCTTAAAGGGGTGAAGGAATATGTTTGTTTTATTACTGTGTCAGCAGGTGAACAGCAAGTTGTAATGCAGGCATCCCTTTATTCACTTCAGCACTGTAATTCCTTCTTGACAGCCTGAAAATAATAATCTTAAGTGAAATAGAATAAATTTCTGACAAAACAAGCATCTAATTAGGTAGAAAATGCTATGTATGAGATCTAACTTCTCTCACTTGAAGCTTTTTAATAGATTTTAGAACATATTCTGTTTGGGTGACATCTGAAAGTGCTAAACAGCCATGTCACTGATGAGCTTTCCCTCTTGTTTTTTAAATGTATTATTATGATATATATATATATACCCTGCATGACTTCTGCCAGTTTTTAAATTTTATTTCTCCTGCAGCTGTCATTTTTACAGCATCTTCATGCATCCAGTCTGATTTTTTTTTCTGGGCATAAAAAATTACTGTTTAGGAAATGGTAGTTTCTTCACACTGAAAAATTGAACTGGTTGAATTCACCCTGGTTTCAAGACTAATCAGAAACCACTAGTACTTTCCACAAGTTACATTATCCAGATCTCTTTATTCTTCTAAGAGACCAGGCGACGAAAACATAATCCACTTCATAACACTGGCTAAAAGTGCAATGTTAATTGATTGCATGAGGCAATCAAAATATTTACTACCTCAGTGCAATCACATTTTCATAATTTTTCATTTTGATGACTCTCTCTCTCTGCAAATAGTAGTTCTTTCTATCATTTCATTACTTCGAGTAATGGGAATGTATGAAAGGAGAACAATTTGCATTCTTATCAAACACTGAACACCCCGTTCCTTAGGCAAATGTTTGCCTCTCTTTCCACTTCAAAATTTATAGGAAAGAGATTTGTGGGACTTCAGCTTTATGAAAGAATGAAAGATCAGGGGAATCCCCTACAACAACAAACTGTGATCAGTTTGCCTCTGAACTGAAAAGCTATTTCCCTGTTGTATAAAAGTAAATGTGCACTATTGATTACTGCACACAAACAAATAATTCTGGCTTATAAAATTATCTTATTCCACTTGGGAATTTTCTTCTCTTTCCTGGGCAGTTTCCAGCATTTCTGGAATATTGAAGTGATGGGGTTTTTCTCAAAATTTGTTGCTGTGCTTGAGGATATCTTCGTGTTCTCCTCTCTCACACCATTTTAATGTTTGCTAGTGCAATGTTAAAGGCTCATTACAGTTATAAGCTGGGAATTAACTGTGACCTCCAGAAGCAAAATTAATGTAGCTAACAGGTGCATTTTCTGTAAAGAAGGAGATAAAGAACATTTCTGCCACCCCCAGGGAGAGAAAGACAATCAGGGAACCGAAGAGCTCAGTTCTGAGCCTGAAACAGGAGATTTGGGGATTCTTTTGTTTTTCTTAGCAAAACTCAAGAAAGACCTGTTGATGGGGGAGGAGGGGTTGCAGGATATCCCTCTTAAGGGTGGTCTGGGGAACTGGTGACAAGAGGCAAAAAGAAGAGTTCTAGAACCCTGACCCACAGGAGCAGCCCAAAGAACTTTAAAACAAATAGCCTTGTGATGCTTTCTATAAGCTGAAACAGCTAGAAGATACATAAATCTGATGTTTCTATGAATTTTAATAGCCTTTTGAAAAAGCTACTGCAGGGTGTTTGCAGACATACAAGTAATCTCACATTACTTTCAAACAATATAAATACCTGCCCAAGAAAATGTGTGTTGTTCTCGACAAGGATTAATTTTTTTTTTTCCCATTTTTGATGGGCAACTCTTAAAACTGTCTCAAAATTCAGGTGCTGATTTAGTTTTGAGTCATTATTTGTGTGAAAGATTAACACCGCGCTGAAGAGTTGTGCAAGCTCTTGTTTTTGTAGAAAGCCTTGGCTCAGCAGAAAACAAATTGGAACCTCAGTGCTCTAAATTCTCCAGTCAATGTGATAAATGTTTGAAATTTATTGACTGTGAATGCATAAGTGCTAAGGGTTGAATTCGGGGGAAATACTGAAAGGACTCCAAAATGAGTGCAGACGTGGGTAGCAGGAATGGTACTTCACATAGACACGCACTCATTGTTCACATGAGCTTTCTCCCCATAATATTTCTGAAAACCTGAACAAACCTGAAAGATCTTGAAAGATCATCTGTCGAAACTGAGGATTCAGCAGTAATATAATCTACCAACATTGATTCCTTTTTAAAATATAGTTGGTTTTTTTCTCCTTATAGAGAACACCTAACTAGAAAAGCTTAGAAGAACATGAGGAAGGAAAGCAAGAGCAAACTACAGGGGTGGCAAATGATTAAATTATATTTTCAAAGTGCAAATGTGATTTCATTAAATATGACTTATGCATACAAATTGCTGATATTTTTTTCCCTAAAAATGCATGGGAAAATCTTCATAAAGAATCATAGAATCACAGAATATGCTGAGTTGGAAGGAACTCACAAGAATCATCCAGTTCAACTCCTGGCCCTGTCAGGTCTCCTAAGATTAAACAAACCAGAAAGGAATTTCAATGGCAATATTTTTTTTCTTTATAATTCTTGAAAAAAATTCAAAGCCCTCACCCCATCCAAAAGATGTCTAACTTATATCTGACCTGAATTTGCTCTTCTTCTCCTTTAATAAGTGTGCACTATAAACTCAAATTCTTTTTGAAGATACACCATTGTGTTTAACAATCAAATTCTTTTTACATAAATCTCTGGTTTAGCTACACTCATTCAATGGGTCAGTCATTAGGACATTGCACTACTTTTGTATTTTCATTTTCTGTTAGATGATTTGTGTCAGGGTTCACAACTGATAGGAACCTATCTTTTTTTTTTTTTTTTTTTAATCTTTTATAACATAGGGTAAAGGTACAACTAATTCAATTTTATCTGTGTTGGTTTTAAACTGACTCTAGGAGAGGAAAGCTTTTTCAAAAAGCCAAATACATGGAACTAAATGGGGATCTACAGCATTTCCAAGAAAGGAAATTTTGCTCCTATTTCTGAAAAATGTCACTTTCTGTAAGTGCTTCATTTTGCAATTACTGACTCTCTGTGCACAGAAACAAAGAGTACCAAGAGGTTTTATGACAGTATTGCATTGAAAGATATAATCTGTGTATTCCCTGTGCAAAACAAATGGCAGTGCCTTAAGGTGTCCTTTTTTCAAATGCATTTTAAAATGTCTTTTTAAAACTGGCATTTTATCTGTATTTGAGATGAACTAATACAGCGTATTTGTCAACAATCTCATTTACACTACTTGTAAATAAATCAGTGTCTGCAGAGGACATTGCTAAATAAGCACGTTGAGCTCTGTGCTTCGCATGTGAAATCGCTGCGGAGAGATGGTCAGACAGAAAACCAGGTATTTCACACCTGGGGTGTTCTCCATTCTGCATGATCATTGGTGGTTTCAGTGTGAATTATACCCTGCAAACTCTGACACTGCCCAGCTCGGGGCGTGCTGGGTGTTCCTGAGCTTCCTTGGACCATCCCAGAGCTCTGAAACCAGCTCTGTCGCTTGGTCTGGGATAAACAAATGTCTTCAACAGGCTGAGGGGAGTTTCTGGAGTGGGTCTGGTGCAGTGTTTGCTCTGTGTTCCCTACAGAATCATAGAGAGCAGTTCTCTGAGAATTCTATACTGGCTTTTACTGCTTTTGAAAACATTAGAGCTCCTGTAGAATTTTTTTCCTTCTGCTAACTCTACAAGAATATCTACAAGATATTGTTTATGCTGTCTAATGAATACTTTTGGATAAGTTTGAAACCAGAATGTGGGAGTGAAAAACCTCATCTTTTAGCCATCTCCCTTTGCTTAAGGAATGCTCAAAAATAATGTATTGCTTCCCCTGCTGGGCATGCTGTAATGTTTCCAAAGCACAGGGGATTATGGAGAAATCTTCATGTTCAAATCTCTGTTTTGGTGTAGGCTGGACCAAAAATCTGGGGCACTTCTTTGTAAGTCTAATAGTTTCTTAAATATGTGTTCAAATATTGCTTTTTTTTTCTTTTTTTTTTTGGTAGTATTGAGAATAGCTGTTAAGAGATCATTGAATCAACATCAAAATTTAAATATTAGGAAGTCATTCAATAGGAAAACAAAGTTAAGTAATCTGTAAAGGAACTTTAATTCTGTGAGTACTAGTAGTTATCTAATGTGACAACAATCTATCTAGTAGCTGAGGTAAAATAAATCTTGATTTTATTATATTCTGTACTGGAAGATGAGCTGGAATATACTCCATGAAGTGAAGTAAATGCAACTGTATAACTTACTAGGTGCCAAACATTTTAAGAAATATAAAAGTTGCAAGGGATATTTACAGAAAAGTTCTAGGAGCTTTTGAAGTTCTACGGAAAACTGAACTTGAAGAGGGTTTGTACTTTGAAGTGCATTTTACCATGGTGATATGGTGGTTTTTGTGTATTCTTTTAACAATAATAATAATTAAAATTAATTTGGTGAATAGAGGTGTAAAACCAAATCTGCAAAAGGAAATCACAGATATATATCCCATACTGCTTTTGGTCACACAGACTCTATTAAAAAAAAAAAAAAAAAAAAAAAACAATTG
>VZTJ01003872.1:0-13951 GCA_013397795.1 Orthonyx spaldingii | reverse complement strand
AAAAAAAAAAAAAAATCATTGTAAAGTAATTTAAAACATCAGAATCAGACCAGTAAGATGTAGTCAGAAACTAAGACTCTTCCATTCACCTCAGTACAGACATCATTAATTAGGGGGTTATTGCTAATTGTTGATGGTGGGGAGTGTGGCTGTGTGAATGCTGACACGTCCCATGTTTCAGACAGTGCAATGTTTCCTTTAACTCAGATTTCTCGTTCAGACAATCCCGCATTTGACCACTCCAAGGCATTGAATAAGCTCTGCCAAGGAACTTCAGTGGTCGTTTGGGGAAAACGAGGCAGATCTGGGCAGGGATGTGGCAGAGACACAAAAACACAGGGAACAGAGGTGGTGGAGGGATGGTTTCTGACAGAAAAAGTGCAGCTAGCCACAAGCACAGAAGATAAAAAGTGCTGTTAATCCTCTTGGTTTTGATAGTGAGAAGAGGAAATTAATTTCTTTGGTTAGGAAATGGATTAGGATCTGATTAAGCAAACAGTAAGATTCCTTTGCTTCCCACTTCTGCCTTCCTAAAATAAAAATTGTCTCACTGGGAGACACAGGGGAATGTGAGAATTATCCACACAGGTATCAAAGACTTTCCTAATATATCAGCTTTTCCTGTAATTCAATAGGGAAATCTTCTAAGAGCCTGTAATAAAATTAGACACAAATAAAAACACATGAAAATTACCTGTTTGCAAGGAAATTTTGGTAAATGTTGTTGAACCTCTCCTAGAATGGAAATAGGATGTTTTGTTTTGCTTCTCATGGGTTCTCAAGGGTGACAACCTGACAGCTGGAGTAAAACTGAGAAGGTTTTTCACCTCAGGAAAAATGAATGTGATATATTAACTTCAGCAACAGCTCTAAAAACAGATGTCTTTCACTTTTTACCACTCCTGAGACATAACTTAAGCCTTAAACCTGTGGGGATAACATCTCAACTGCAGAACCCAGCAGCTGCATAAGAAAACCGAGGAGCCAACATCTTCTGTGCAGGTCAAGTTCTCATCATGTCCAGGTCTGCACCTGAGTGATATTAGAGGGATCAGATGCTCCTTTTCCCCTGGTCATGCCCAGGGCCAGGAAAGAAGAGTGTCTGTCTGCATTTGGAGGGATGGGACCATGCACTTAGGGAAGAGGAGCATCAGGACAAGGACAGTCAAGGTTAGACACGAGCACCAAGGATGGTTCTCTCCAAGCAACCACATGGGTTCACAATGACCAATAACATCACTTAAAAGGGAAAACTGTGATTTGCAAGCTGGCCAGAAAAGCTGAATTTTTTGTCTTGTCAGTCAAGATTTACCATTGTATCTGTGGATTTTTCTAGTGCTGCACAAGACTTTTTCTTTTTTTTTATATATAACTGAAGTCTTCACCAGTGTTGAATTTATCAAGACTGATGGGTATTTTTCTTCAGGGAATTCTTCCATGCGTATCAAACTGACGTAAGTGCAAAGTGGATAACTTCTGTAGTTGTCTTCTTTTGCAGCAAAAGGAAATATCTTAACTTTCCATTCTTGGAAAGTTAATCCAGAATATTTTGGTGTGTAAACTATTGCCCCCTTTAGAAATACGGGTGTACATTTTAGAAAACTTTCTGGATACCCTCAGACAAGAAGTTAAGTACAAGCTCAGCTACTTTTGGTCACAGTTGGTCTTCAGTTTGAATACAGTGAGAAAACTCAGCTGAAGTAAAAAGACATACTTCACTCATAACTTCTATTAATCTTTATTTCTGTTTATAAGGAAATCAGGGCAAATGCAGCCTGTGGATGGTGGAGCAGGAAATACTAATGACATATTCTTACAGGAAGGCGTGGGATTCCCATTGCTTGAAATGTTTTCAAATTTAACCTGCAGACACTCATTTGATTCTTTGATCTACATATTGTTTTCTCTACCTGCCCACCTGAGACTGTTTGCTTATACCACTTTGCTTGCATAAAACTGTCAGGGTGTGCAAGCTTTTAAGAGAACCAATATTTAAATTTCCCCCTGAGTTTAAAAAGTTTTCATGATAATGTATCAGAAAGCATTTGGTGAAACTAAAAGGTATTTCAAACCTTGTTTAGTCAGTTCTGCTTCTGGCCTATGTGCCCAACAGTTTGGGTGACCTTTCTAAAAAACCTCTCAGACAAAACTTTTGCATGTTCAAACAATGAGCTGGTGTTGTGATTTGACATCTCTTGCTGTAGCTGGAACACATAATACGAGCTCCGTCAACACAGCACTTGAGAGCACACTGCTATGTGGCTACATGTGAATATGAATACCAATTGCCACCCATATTGTGAACCAAATTTTGCCATCTGGTGCAGCTACACCACTTTACTGAACTGAACAGGGGAGAGAGTGTGTGTGTCAGACAAAAGAAGGAGCACTAATTAATATTCATTAACACTCATTGCTTATTCTTCTGCATGTTGTTTGCAAATGGATTGTAAAATTCGCCACTAAGAGTTATTCATTAATTTCTATGTGAAATTTTCTCTTTCATGTCTAGTGCACAAAGGCGTTGCTATAAATATTCATAATTCAGAATGTGTTGACTGGTTGCATAAGTCATAGGATGTTACTTCTGCTTTCTTTTGGTTAATTTATGTAAATAGCAAGTACAAGAAGAATGGTAAATTTCAAATGTTAAAACTAAATGTGGAGCTCAGGATTAGCATGTGGGAAATAGGCTTTTTTCTTGCAAACATGTATTGAAAAAGACAGAACAGAATTTTCAAGAGCATACGTGTAATTTGGAGTATACTTCTAGGAATATAAATAGGCTGTGCCCTAGGTTTCCTATGAGATTTTGAAAACTAGTTTGAATATTTACAGGAGGGGATATATAATACCTGAATTTGAAAGCAAGCTTCTGATTTTTTTTTCTGGAAAGCACCTCTGGAAAAAAGGCTGGGGTTAAAACCGAAGAGAACTGGAAAGTTGTAGACACAGTTATAACAGTATGGAAATTTTGGGGGTAAATGTAGGCACTCTCTAGATGGAATATGGCAGATTTTGTTAGCTGACAAGCCACATAAAAGCTGTCAACCAAGAGAGGTAAAAGAAGCCAGCAACCATGGCAAAATCACTCTCTTCAGAGGTAACAGTGACATGGCCATCCATCCCAAAGTTACTTCAGACGTAATCCTGATGTGAACCTCCACCCCAAAACCACCTCAGATGTAATCCTGATGGGGACATCCACCCCAAAGTTACCTGACTCCAAGGTACGACCACCCCTCACTGACCATGATGTACAACTAGAGTCACTCAAGCTCCACCTGAATGTGAAGAAAGAGTACAAAAACAACCTGAGAATGGAGAAAGTCCCAGCACAGCTTCTGTGACCAGTGACCAGAGAACAGGTTGAAGTTCTCTCCCCATCCATGGAGGCACCTCTTGTGTGAGAACCACAGTGTAATTGCATTAAAGATTATCTCAAGGCAGCTTTTGTTGGGGATTACAGCTTGTCTGCATATTGCTCTGAACACATTTTTGCAGTCAGACTCTGTCACCAGCGATCCCTAAACCTTAACCTGTCACANTTTCCATTCTTGGAAAGTTAATCCAGAATATTTTGGTGTGTAAACTATTGCCCCCTTTAGAAATACGGGTGTACATTTTAGAAAACTTTCTGGATACCCTCAGACAAGAAGTTAAGTACAAGCTCAGCTACTTTTGGTCACAGTTGGTCTTCAGTTTGAATACAGTGAGAAAACTCAGCTGAAGTAAAAAGACATACTTCACTCATAACTTCTATTAATCTTTATTTCTGTTTATAAGGAAATCAGGGCAAATGCAGCCTGTGGATGGTGGAGCAGGAAATACTAATGACATATTCTTACAGGAAGGCGTGGGATTCCCATTGCTTGAAATGTTTTCAAATTTAACCTGCAGACACTCATTTGATTCTTTGATCTACATATTGTTTTCTCTACCTGCCCACCTGAGACTGTTTGCTTATACCACTTTGCTTGCATAAAACTGTCAGGGTGTGCAAGCTTTTAAGAGAACCAATATTTAAATTTCCCCCTGAGTTTAAAAAGTTTTCATGATAATGTATCAGAAAGCATTTGGTGAAACTAAAAGGTATTTCAAACCTTGTTTAGTCAGTTCTGCTTCTGGCCTATGTGCCCAACAGTTTGGGTGACCTTTCTAAAAAACCTCTCAGACAAAACTTTTGCATGTTCAAACAATGAGCTGGTGTTGTGATTTGACATCTCTTGCTGTAGCTGGAACACATAATACGAGCTCCGTCAACACAGCACTTGAGAGCACACTGCTATGTGGCTACATGTGAATATGAATACCAATTGCCACCCATATTGTGAACCAAATTTTGCCATCTGGTGCAGCTACACCACTTTACTGAACTGAACAGGGGAGAGAGTGTGTGTGTCAGACAAAAGAAGGAGCACTAATTAATATTCATTAACACTCATTGCTTATTCTTCTGCATGTTGTTTGCAAATGGATTGTAAAATTCGCCACTAAGAGTTATTCATTAATTTCTATGTGAAATTTTCTCTTTCATGTCTAGTGCACAAAGGCGTTGCTATAAATATTCATAATTCAGAATGTGTTGACTGGTTGCATAAGTCATAGGATGTTACTTCTGCTTTCTTTTGGTTAATTTATGTAAATAGCAAGTACAAGAAGAATGGTAAATTTCAAATGTTAAAACTAAATGTGGAGCTCAGGATTAGCATGTGGGAAATAGGCTTTTTTCTTGCAAACATGTATTGAAAAAGACAGAACAGAATTTTCAAGAGCATACGTGTAATTTGGAGTATACTTCTAGGAATATAAATAGGCTGTGCCCTAGGTTTCCTATGAGATTTTGAAAACTAGTTTGAATATTTACAGGAGGGGATATATAATACCTGAATTTGAAAGCAAGCTTCTGATTTTTTTTTCTGGAAAGCACCTCTGGAAAAAAGGCTGGGGTTAAAACCGAAGAGAACTGGAAAGTTGTAGACACAGTTATAACAGTATGGAAATTTTGGGGGTAAATGTAGGCACTCTCTAGATGGAATATGGCAGATTTTGTTAGCTGACAAGCCACATAAAAGCTGTCAACCAAGAGAGGTAAAAGAAGCCAGCAACCATGGCAAAATCACTCTCTTCAGAGGTAACAGTGACATGGCCATCCATCCCAAAGTTACTTCAGACGTAATCCTGATGTGAACCTCCACCCCAAAACCACCTCAGATGTAATCCTGATGGGGACATCCACCCCAAAGTTACCTGACTCCAAGGTACGACCACCCCTCACTGACCATGATGTACAACTAGAGTCACTCAAGCTCCACCTGAATGTGAAGAAAGAGTACAAAAACAACCTGAGAATGGAGAAAGTCCCAGCACAGCTTCTGTGACCAGTGACCAGAGAACAGGTTGAAGTTCTCTCCCCATCCATGGAGGCACCTCTTGTGTGAGAACCACAGTGTAATTGCATTAAAGATTATCTCAAGGCAGCTTTTGTTGGGGATTACAGCTTGTCTGCATATTGCTCTGAACACATTTTTGCAGTCAGACTCTGTCACCAGCGATCCCTAAACCTTAACCTGTCACAATTTTATTAACAAAGAGTGTTATTCTATAAGCTGTCAGGGCAAGTCCTTCCCGGGCACTGGCAGCTGCTGGCAGTGGGGAACACACTCCAACAAAGGTGTGGAGACCTCGAAAATATCTCTCTGTACTCTGCTAAAATAAATATAAAATAATCTGTTTAATAGATCTTGAAGATGCCAGCAAAGATATTCAAATTTTTCATGTGCCTTCTTTCAGTGTTAGGACTGAGAGAATTTGTCAGGAGAATAAAAGATGTGGATATGGGTGAAGGGGCACAGCCCAGGCCTTTCCCATCCCAGGTAAGGACAGTAACCCCTAGGAGGCTACCAGGTAAAAGGAAGACGAATAATTCACCTTTGTACATTCTCTTAAATGTCTTAGAAGAAACTTTTAGTTACAGGCACCTCCAATCAGATTTCATTCCAATACTTTAAAAAGTCATACTCTATAAAACTTGGTTTGTTTTGGCCATGTTGGATTTTTAATCTGGTTTAGGGGTGTGTTTGCTTGTCTACTTTTATTTTTTAATTTTTTTTTTGTCTCCAGTTTAGGTGATGAGTTAAAAAAATTATCTGTATAACCCTTCTTAATCTTTGGTTTTATTCTTCCAGATGTTGACTTGTCCATTTACAGTATTATGTAAGATTTGGCAAAAAGTTTAGCTCATTATAATTTCTCTTAGAGGGTTGTTATCATTTTTTAAAGCAAAAAAAAAGAAAACCCCAAAATATTTTCACATCACATACTATTACTAGTTTGGAAGTTATGATTGCTCTAGTTCTTCTGTATAGCTGCCAGGTTGTTTTATTTTTCTCCTCATCTTATTAATTTTGGAATATTTTTATTATTGTTGTTATTACTATTGTTATTTTTATTATTATTATTTAAGAATATCTTCCTGTTTTGAGCTGACAGTTGTCTGTAATCTCTGGGATTTTTTTCCCCTAGGGGGGCTGTGTAGGGCCCAATCCACAACTTTGAGAACATTTATGCAGAGGTACAAAGAGTGAGGGCAGGCATACATTGCTGCTGTAATGGACTGCAATACTGTAATGGACAGGTATATTTATATTTTTATATGCTTTGTAATCTTTTTATAATTTCACTGTGAAAATAAAAGCTCTGGCTTGTAAAACAGTATCTAAAAGGAAAGATGTGGCCACAGAAGAAAAACAAAAAAACCAAGGTGTTATGTGGTGTGAGCACCAAATTATCTGAGGATATTTATAAGATAATATCACAGAATGCATGAGGCAATATTTGGACAAGAGGCTTTGCATTGCATTTGCAATCTCTTGTATGTTTTCCCAGCACTTAATGATGCTACCTATGCTGTATGGTCCACTTACATATTTCCACATAAATTTAAATATTTAACTAAGAAAATTTAAATATTTAAGATTATTATGCTGTTAGAAGGGTGTAGGGATCTCTAAGTCACTCTGAACAGCCTTTTCAATATCACTTGATGCTCCGAAAGTTTATTTCATACTCCAATAAAAATGACTGAAACTTTCAGAAAAGGATATGAGGGTTGATATAATCATTTCTGCAAAATTTTGAGGTGGGAAGAAAATTTCACAGTGGATATATTGTTGGTAGCAGCTCTGTATACCATAGTGATGACAGAATGCTATTAAAAAAAAATAAAACAAACGAAACAGCAAGGCTGTGGAGTAGAATATACAAAACATTTTGGAATGTGGAAAGCAGGAGTAGGAATATCAAGGTTTAAGTAGGTATGGTTTGAAGAAAACTTAATGCAGGGTGAAATATGAGGGGTAATCAATGGTTGTGAAAAGGCATTGGTAACCAGATAATTGCTCAGGCACCAGTGCTCCAGACAAAGCTTGTGACAGTCAGCTGCAACAGATAAACAGGCAAATCTAATATTTGTTTTACATTTGCTTATTTTGCCTTGTGTGTTTGTACTTTGTCACTGAGACTCTGAGAAATTCCCACCTGACTTAGGAAGTACCAAAGCCCTGCCATCCCACCTTGCAGAGACAAGAACATTATTTCCCAGTCTCTGGTTTCAAGGAGGTTCAAATGCACTTTTTAAATTTTGTTTGGTTTGGTTCTGTTTGGGCTCTTTAAGTTTTATGCTGACAAGGCTTCTCTACTAATTGCTCCTTTCTATCAATATGACTATATTTTTAATTTGATGGGTTTTTTTAAAAAATGTATTTCCATGCATGAATACGTATTAATGATCACATTATTGGGCTGGTTACACTTTTACAAATAGCCCCAAATTATAGCACGATGTTTGAGCAGTACTATGTTAAGATTAATTGCAGAGTAAGCACAAGAAATGCTTGTTTGTATTTCTGAATATTTTTTTCTGAATATTTTGTATCCTTTTTTTCCTTGCTTTTTTTCCCAATGCAAATTATGAGTTGAGCTGCATGTAATGTTTGAAGGCATGTTGAAAGAAAAACACTTTGCTATTCCAGTTGAAATGTCCATGTTTGCCAGCAAATCTAAGAGGTGAAATAATGACTCTAAATTCTCAAACATTGTCATGAAAAAATAGTAAGAGGCTTAACTTACAGAAAGAACGAATTCTGATACAAAATCTGTATCCCAGAAAATTGATGTGCCCAAAAACAAATAGAATAATAAAAATTGTAATTTTATCACAGAAATAAAAAATTAGTTTTGTGCAGACTTTAGGTGGATGGTCATTGTGTTCATCCTCTTCCTCCAAGACAGAACTGGTGTATTTCTTGGTAGATATATGACTAGGCAGGGGAGCCTTTTTATTTTTTCTAAGGATGGAAATCCATTAAAAGTTGATGTAGAATAATTATTTAGGCCTTGATGAGCCTGCCTTTATCCTAGAGTTTTATCAGAGGTGCCTAAAATAAGAAACTCTTCACATTATGTTTCTATTTCCAATGTGGGGAGAGAAATATCTGAGAAAGTGGCCCAAACCTGAGTGGTCCTGAGCATCTCCTTCATACTCCTGTTTGCATGTATTGACTGTGTAAAGGACTTTTAGGAGCCTCAGGTTCTTGAGAGGTGACAAAATCTGGGATTTAGTCCTGCAGCAGCACCTGGCTGTCATCCCAACCTTTTTTTCCAGGGAGAAACCACTCGCCTGAAGGAAGGAACCACCTAGACCTGGCAGTGGCCATGTTGTCACTGTCTCTCATGGATGTTGGGAGAATTGACAGAGCATATTCTGCTTATTTTTGGTCTTGCTGATATCTCTCTGCCATGTTTCTGTTCATGACACTGAATCACCTCTTGGACGTTGCTGCCATAAAATTCATTGCTTTAATTATGGAGAGTCACAGAAGAAATGCAGATGTCTCTTATTCTACTTATTTGTTTGAAGAAAAATAGCAAATTCAGATGAGGAAATTCTTTCTTTTTGAGGAGAAACATTTCCCACAGGGACATTGAAGTAGGGCAAACACACAAAAGGTTTTTTTTTGTAGTGCTTGAGTGAGGTTGTGCTCTGAAAGGTGAAAGGAGAATAGTTTTGTTTATAAATTGCTGAAGTGCCAATCACCTTTATTCTGTCTTGATATCTTGCTCCACAGAGAGAGCACAACTTTGAGGACAGTTAAGATAATTAAGAGCCAGTTGCTCCTCTAGTTCATGAAATTAACTGGTTCAATAAGGATTTAAAAACCTGCAAATGAACACTACGGTTGTAAGGACAGCAAAACAAAACTTCTCTACCTCTACAGCCGAATTATAAATATGATTTAGATTTTTGTAACAATCTATTCATTCAATTGTCCTCTTGGAGCAGGAAACCCCTCTGTCTATGTAAGTTTTACTTCTGAAATCAGAAATATGCTGGCAACATAAATATTTATACATTTTACATTACATTACAGTCAGACTGTAGGTTTTGATTTTGAAGCTGCAAAACTACTGGCAGCTATAAGTGAGAATTTTAATTTCTGCTGAAGAAACCAATTAGGGTTTTGTGTGTGTGCTGTTTGTTTCTTTGTGTCATTGGATCTTTTTTGTTTGTTGATTTCTTTCCCAAACATCCTGTAATATGAAGGTCTGTTGTAGACTGCTAATTGTCAGAGATTTCAGATTTTAATTAGTTTATCTTAACTGTTAAAATTTCCCTCGTTTTACATATGGAAAGTAAGAATAATGAATTTGTGGCATGTGTGTCTCTCTTTTGTTTGCCTTAGGCACTCCACCATCTTTTCCAATACTTTTATCAATACAAGAGTTGCAGTAGGTATTATATATGTGTTTGGTAACAATTTATATCTAGTTCCTGAGAGGTTTACGTAATCTGATGTTGTTGCACAATTTATAATATCTTTTTACTTTACGAGAAAGAGACAAAAAGATGGCAAGAGAAGAATCATGGTAAATTTAAGGGAAGTTACTTGAGTAAAAATTGTCTTCAAGGAGGCTCTGCAGAGGGATCTGGACAGGATCAATGGGGTGAGACCAACAGTGTGAGGCTGAACAAGGCTCAGTCTTGGGTCCTGCCCTTGGGTCACACCGACCCCGCAGCTGCAGGCTGGGGCAGAGGGGCTGGAAAGCTGGAAGGGCCCTGGGGGTGCTGGGGACAGCAGCTGGACACGAGCCCAGGGTGCCCAGGGGGGCAAGAGGCCGATGGCCCCTGGGCTGTGCCAGCCATGGGGTGGCAGCAGGGCCGGGGCAGTGACCGTCCCCTGGGCTGGCCCTGCTGAGGGACTCGAGTGCTGTGTCCACTGCTGGGCCCTGACAACAAGAGAGACACTGAGGGGCTGGAGCGTGGCCAGGGCAGGGAACGGAGCTGGGAAGGGGCTGGAGCCCCAGGAGCGGCTGAGGGAGCTGGAAAGGGGCTCAGCCTGGAGCAAAGGAGGCTCAGGGGGCCCTTGTGGCTCTGCACAACTCCCTGACAGGAGGGGGCAGCCGGGGGGGTCGGGCTCTGCTCCCAGGGCACAGGGACAGGAGCAGAGGGAACGGCCTCAGGCTGGGCCAGGGGAGGCTCAGGTGGGACATCAGCAGGAATTTCCCCATGGAAAGGGTGGTCAGGCCTCGGCAGGGGCTGCCCAGGGAGGTTTGGAGTCCCCATCCCTGGAGGTGTCCCAGGAAGGGCTGGAGGTGGCACTCAGAGCTCTGGGCTGGGGACAAGGTGGGCATCGGGCACAGCTGGGACTCCATGGCCTTGGCAACATTTTCCAACCTAAATAAATGATTCTGTGTGATATCTACATCACCAGGTATATATGTGTGTGTATATATTTGTATCATCTATATCTGTATATTTTATATATAGATGTATATTTATGTATTTATCCATATCTATTTATTTATATCTATATCCATCTATAGCTGTATTTATCTGTATATTCTCTGTATATGCATTTATTTCTCTCTATATAGTCACACCTATATCTATATATCTATCATCTATCTCCCTCTCTCTCTAATCTGTATCTACATAATCTCTATCTATAGCTCCAATGGTACTTCTGATTCCATTTCCAGTTTTTGTTTTTTGGTTTTTTTGGGTTTTTTTGGTTTTTTTTTTTTAATATTAGTGTATGACACTACATGGCATCTGTATAAAGAACTTTTTTCCAAATTTGTCTCCAGGTCTCTGGAAAGTTTGTGTGCATGTCACACAACGAGCCCTTAACCATATTCAAAACCCAGCAATGGCTCACACCTCTAGATTCTGTCTTATTTGCTAGACTTATGTGTTTTTCATGTTTATTTTAAACAGTTAGATAAACCTAACTGTATATCATAACTCTGATCTTACGACTTGTCTCATGTGAGAACTGAACATGTCCCATAAATTCCACACAATCTTTGCTTCTGCTGCTATAATTTGGTACTAATAAACAAGGGATACTTCATATTATTTATAGAAAACTTATTTGTTTGTTTTGCTTCTAAAACTGGATTCTCACCATGATCAGTGGGCATTTTCTATGCTGTATCCAAGATGAAATAGGCATAGCTTTGCCAATTACATTCTTTAATGGGAATATATGTTATATTTAAGAACTTCCACAGAAATTGGTGCTGAAGTGTGTTTTTTGTCAGTACTACTTAGAGACAAGAGATTTTGCACCATGGTAGGACTGTCAGCAGAAATTTGAGAAGTGGGTTGTGAATCAAATGACTGAGGGGTTGTGCTTTTGTAGCAGGGGGAATGAGTGAAGGTTCCTATTGAGTAATCAAACTCTGGGAAATATTCTGGAAAAAATTCTGCATTTTTATATTCATGGCAATGTTTCCACAAAAGAAAAACCAAAACCAAAACCAAAACCAAAACCAAAACCAAAACCAAAACCAAAACCAAAACCAAAACCAAAACCAAAACCAAACCAACAAACCAAACCAAACAAATGAACAAAAAAACACTCAGAAAACTAAAACAAACCAAAAAAACCCCCAAACCAACTAACCAAACAAACAAAAAAAAGCATCTCCAGAAAACTGTTTTTAAACTGAGAATATTTTTGAACAATAAGGAAATTAAGTAAGGAAAATGTATATAGTATTCCTGGTTTTGTTTCAATACAACTTTGAGTGATAGCTTAAGTAAAGTAATCCTGTAAAAACATCTGTTTTATTTACTTCTTATGATTAATATGTAGCTTTTGTCTGTACCTGAGGAATCAAATGGTGAAATAAAACAAAATATGGTCTTGGGAAAGCATTGTAGTTCACTGAATAGGGCTAAGGGCAATTGTAATGAGAAAACATTGTATTTATAGCAGAATTTACATGGCTAATCTGGTAAATGCATTTCTACTTGAAGTAGTCCCTTCAAGCACTCCCTCCAGCAACCTTTGAATTCCTCCACTACCTCTGCAGGGCCAGTTTCTGTCAATACTCACACAATTTTCTGAAGCACCTTAACAATATCAGTCTGTGACACAGCTTGCACAAATTGTAGGGTTTGCAATTTTGGAACAAAAGCATTTGGCAGAAAATATACTAAAATGGTATACGTGTACACCTGACCTATGAAATAATTGCTGACTTCCTAGGAGAAATGTGCCAGTTTGAAATCACTCCTGACTTTTTCTGGCTGTATATTGACCTCCAGAGCTTTTAAACTATTGCTCCTTTCCTAATCAGACTGGGGCAGTTCCAGGGTTCCCCCCACTGGGGTGTCTCCCCATGAGGTGAAATGAATCAACCATGTGTTTCACCCCAAATGTTAAAGACTTGAGTTTTCCATTACTGGAAGACTTCTTGGTTAATTATTGGGGATGATTATCTGCCTGCTACAGCTTATTCCTCAGTAGAAATACGGCTGCTTTCCTCCCACGTAAGTTTGTTTTTAAGACTTGTCAGAAAAACCTTACAAAACAAAAAAAAAAAACAAAACCAAAACCAAACCAGACTAGAAAAAACGTATGATTCCTATTATTGAAAGAAGTCTTCTTCCTCCTGTGCTGACACTTTGATTTCCTGAACTCCCTCCAGCTTTATTCAGGCGATGTTTTAGAGAAAAAGCCAGAACCTCAGATCTTTTAGCCCACCTTTGGTGCCAGACCTTCATACAAGTGCACATCTGATAATCACATCAGACACGTTTTTCAGCTGCAAACCAACACTTCACCAATCAGTGTTTGACCAGAGACAAAAAGAGCGGCCTCTGTTCTCTACATCCTGACTAATGCGTCTGGGCCTTGTAAAATCTACCTTGGTATTTTTCAGTTGCTCTTTCCAAGCATTGGTGCTTCACCGGGCTGCTCTTGGATGCCAAGGCCAGGTTAGAAGATCAAACTGGATCCTGATTTGCACAGTAATTGACCCAGGCAAGAGCTCTTGGACCAAGCCACGAGGGTTAATTTCTTGAAGAAATCAAACTGGCTTTTCTTTCCCCTCACAACTTTGAATGTTGCTGTTATGAATTAGTGATAGCTTAAAACTCTAGAGATATTCTAAGACTGAAAATCAGAGTCAAAGTATGATATTGGTTTTCTTGTTTACATGGGTTACATTTATTAGTCCTGTAGTTTGGGCTCTCATCAGCATTCATCACATTCCTTATGTGAGAAAAGGTCTGAACCCATCTCACCAGCAAGTATTTGGTGTGCCAGCATACTTTTGAACTTTTCAATTCTAATTTTTAAATTAATTGTTTTAATGGCTTTCATGTGTTATTTTTTTCTGTTGCAATTTTTTTAAATGAAAAAAAAAAGCCATCTCACAAAATGAAGGGGATTGTTTTGGTTTTTTTAATTAGGTGGGGTTTTTTTGTTTGTTTGGGGTTTTTTTTTTTGGGTTTTTTTTGTTTTTTTTTTTTTGGTGATTTATCATCACAGCATAAATATCCACAACCCAAATTTCAAATCTAAAAGTGAAAGACACTCTTTCAGGAAGGCAAAAAAGCAAAATAATGTAAACATCTCACTGTCGCTGACCGCTAGCT
>VZTJ01003871.1:305011-318112 GCA_013397795.1 Orthonyx spaldingii | reverse complement strand
CCTCCCCTCCGCTCCGCTCCCCGCTGCAGCGGCGCCCGGGCCGGGAGCGGCTCCTGCCCCGGCTCAGAGCGCGCCGCGCCGGGCTGGCCCAGCCAGCCACACTCCCCGTCCTCTCCGGACTCCGGCACTGCCCAGGACAGGAGTTCTGCCTCCTGCCCAGGGGGAGCTTCCTGGGCTCAGTCCCTGCCCGTGGCTCTGGTGCCATTGCTGGGCCCCGGAGCAGAGCCTGGGCCCTGCCCTGAGCCCTCCCTGCACACAGGGACACCCAGGGCTGAGGGCCCCTCTCAGCTGGGGCTCCTCTCGAGGCTGGACAGCCCCAGCTCCCTCAGCCTTTCCCTGTCACAGATGCTCCAGGCCCTAAACCATCTCCGCTGGCCCCGCTCCAGGAGTTCCCTGTCCCTCCTGTCCTGAGGAGTCCAGGACTGGACGCAGACTCCAGATGTGCCTCACACGGCTGGGCAGAGGGGCAGGATGACCTCCCTCTAACGTGCAATACATACTCTTCCCAATGCATCCCAGGATCCTGTGTCTCCAGCCCAGCGTAAACCTTGGCACTCAGCAAGCTCTGGCGGTCAGGACTCAGTGAAGGGCTGGTGGCTGTGATGGGTCTCACAGGAGTTAAACCGGCCTCAGTGGGTGCTCAAAGAGAAGACAGCAGAATTAAGAAGAAACAGAGCATTGACAGGCCTTTTGCTTTGATTCCTGGAGCTGTCTTGTGCAGGGCAAGGGTTTGGCCTTCTGTGATCCTTGTGGGTCCGTTGCAACTCAGGATATTCTGTGGTTCTGTGGTTTATCTCCCTCTGTCCCACTGCTGAAGCACAAGGCTGAGGGTGTTAACTCAGGTAGGGGATCAGTGAAACCCTGCTGTGATTTCAGTAGTACCTGAGCATAAACAAATGGCAGCACTTATGGGGAAAGCTGTTATCCCAAGGATGCAGTGGTACAGATTTCATACAAATCCAGCTATGCAGAAGGCAAATCTGTGAACTCAGATTGGAAGAACAACAAAGTACAATCATCTGCTTCCATCACAACATGGAGCATGTGGAAGCGAGGGAAAATTTGCCTTGATGTCATCACTTGCAGTTGCTGATGAGGAGGACTTAATTGACAGACAGATTTGATTTCTTTTACCTCATTAGTCTTTAGGTAGAGATAAGGAACATAGGAGCTCTGTGCACTAAAGCAGATTTCTTGCCCAGAGACCTTATCATTTCAGACAGAGCCAGGGAATCCACCATGGACCTCCCTGAGCAATGTGAACCTACCTGCTGAGACCAGGTTTTGAAAGCATTAGATTTGGTAGGTTTGAAATAACAGAAGCCTGAAATTAGCATGTTTTAACTTGAATGAGGTGCAGGAGTGCTTCCTGAAGGGACTGACTGTCCTTTGGGACATCTGCACTCCGGTCCCACGTTTGAAACTTGAGGTAATGAAGTTGTGTGCGCTCACATTCACCATGTGTTGGAAGCACAGACACATAACCCAGAAACAGAATTAGCAAGAGGGGAAAAGACACTCTACAATAAATAAATTCAAAATAAACTGGTTACGGATCTAGAAAAGTGGTATTTTACTGAGCACACTTTCCAGGGCAAAAATCCTTAAAAATCTGTGTCAGTAACAGTGGTCAGTGAGAGTGATGGACACCCCTACCCCCCAGCAGGAACGGGGACTGGCTTTCCCTGGGGATTTCAGGTGTTTGCAAGCTGTAAGCTTTGATTTCAGTACCTCTCTCCTGTCTGCTCCCCAAAGCTGCCACGGGGAAGTTGGGGGAGGCAAGGTCAGTCTCAGAGACGATGAGGCCCAGCTGTGACAATGAAAATGGAATGAATATTCACAACGTGATGTTCCAGTTCCTGCCTTGCTGCTGGTGCTCCTCTGGTGGGTCCTGCCAGCACAGCAGATGGCAAGCACTGAAAGGCTGTTGTGCCAGTGGAAAATTACTGAGTTTTGCTGGTCCTGTGCATGTATGTGGATGTGCGAGGGGGGAAGTGGGGCAAACTTCCATTTATTTAATTATTTTCCAGAGAGAAAGGGAAACAAATGGTTCCCTAAGACTACAAAAATTACTGGCATGTAAAGAACCAGTCTCTTGTTTTAGAGGAATGAGGCATGTCTGTTTGCATTTTGAGTTTTCCACATAATTCCCTGTAACTTTCCTCATAAGTCAGGATTGTGAATTTTTCTAAAAAAGACGTGCAATTAAAAGGAGAAATAATATATTAATAAAAGCCCTGGCTCTTGCTTAACAGACCTATGGAAAAATGATGTATTTAACGTTTCTATTTTTATGTGGCTGTAAAAGTATTTATGTTAGTGGACATTCCATCGCAAAACACACATGGTTTATTTTAATTTTCTAATTTTAAATATATATTTTTAACAGAGCTGTACACATAGAAGGTTATCTCACTGCTCTTAAAGGCTGATTAACGGGTTCACCACTGTTGCAGTTGAAGTTAGTGGGCTGATGCCTCATGTGAATAGTTGAGCTTGTCCCTTGTCTTTGAAGGTCTGCACGCCTAAAGAAACTTACAGCCAAATGCTCACCCTGAAATGAACCGTGCCAGAACCAAACCTGCAGTGTCTGTGCAGGCAGATGAAGTTTGTTTGTTGTTGAAGGAGAGCTGACAGAAATACCTGAGGTTTTAACCCAAACTGTGACGCAGTATGACCATTACCAACAGCCCAATACACTTCTCTTTCTGTGTATTTCCACAGTTAGCCCACAATACAGAAACATAAGCACCTATTCACTGTGTATAAGGGCAGCAGCCCTTTAAGCTGCCAGGCTGCTCTGAACATGCAGACTTCTGCAGGCTGTGTGCTGTCCCAGTCCTGCAGGCTGTGACAAGCAGCCAAGGTCCTGCGCCCTCTGCGCCGGCGGCCCCGGCTGCAGCAGCAGCAGCAGGATCCACCCCGGGGCGCAGCAATTAAAGGCAAACACAAAAGCCCAAATACCTCTTGTCAAATTCCACTGAACCTCTGAAGCCTTCAGAAAACTTAGGGGAACGTGTGTGGCAAACCAAAGCAATGTTGTCCTCCGTATTGTAGTTCAAAAGAGGGAGAGCTTGTCAGAGGAAGGACATTTGTGAGGGTTTGACATTTCTTTCTTTGCAGTCAATTGGTGTAACAAATCCAAATTGCTGTATCAGAGTCATGCTGGAGATGTCTCTTGGAAAGATTCAGAGGGGGTTTTAACCACGAGAGCGCCTTCTCCACATCAGAAATAACATATAAATGTTTCATTCACAAGTAGTTTGCATCTAACTACTTAATCAACATTTAGGAATCAATTCTAACTTTCCTTTTTTCTTTCTTACTGTTTTGCTAATATAGTCCAGGTGTATTTCTTAAGAATAAGCCAGAAAAATTCCAAAACATTTAAGATTGGTCAGGAACTAGTGCAGAGCTAGGTAAGCATAGTGCAAGCCATTCAGAAACATTCCCACAAATTTTCTACTGCCTTATTATGACTTTTTTAGCTGCTGTTGATACTACTTGTAATCCAAATTTTACTTGTAACTCCCTGATCTGTCTGAATAACAGAAGTCTATGTTTTTTATATTTAACAGGTAGAAGGTCAGGAAAAAACCTGAATCTTTAATCTGTTTTATGACACTTTAGCATTGTGCTGTTACACAATTCTGATAAGATTTCACACCTGCTGAATGTACTGTAGACCTTTAGTTGCTTGATTTCAGAGGGGCATAGTGGTGAATCAAATGTTTAGAAAATGCTGCAGCATAGACAAAAATGTAACTTCTTAATAGGTGGAATGAAAATTTAAAAGGAGGCACACGTGGTCATACTTCATGTGCAGTGTTTCACAGTTGAATTAAACAGTTAAGATCTTGAGTCTGCAAACTCTTGAAGAATGAGACAACACAGAAATCCATTGGGTTTGCTTCTGTGAGACCATTCATGGAAGTAACATTTGCTCACTCAGTTGTTTCCTGTCATGCTCCATCTTTAGGAAATCATAATCAATATTTAAAAACACCTAACGACCTCAGAACGTCTGCACTGGTTCACACCTGGGCTCTGTCTTGGTCACATTTCTGTCTTCCTGGTGATCATGGGCTGGCATCTGGCAAAAACGAAGAATAGGAAAAATTCACAAATGATTCTTTTAAAACCTTCTCACCCTTCACCTATCCTGAGCCTGATGTTGTCTGTCTAAATAATAACTTCAAGGGTTTGCTCTTCCAAATGCATGTGCAGTCTACTCTTAAAAGCCTGGAAACATCCCGTATTCCCAGCACATGGGACAACCTGTTGGGTGAAATTCACCTCCTTTGGCTTGTCCTGAACCTGGTTCTGAGAGCATCTTGGTGTGGATCCTGATTTTGTTACCAGCACAAACTGGTAAGCCATGTCCATCCTGGCAGTGCTACCCTTTTTTTTATATCCTGTTTCTTCTCAGTTTTCTTTATTCCTAACCTGGAAGCCATTCCATACTCTCATCGGTCGTGTTGCCATGTTGCAATTTCTATTACATTTTTGGAAGTAAAGAAACCAGAATTTCACTATTCAAAGTGTGGACAAAACATTAATTTAAGCAGGGGTATATAATTTTTGCCTCACCTCTTAATCTAGAGGCAGAACATACCGTTTGCTATGTCTGTAAAAAGTAGGAAAATGTTAAATGATGTCAATAAATAAGTAATATTAGTTCAGTTTTGAAAATGAGATGCCTTTTGAGGGTATTTGAAACAGTCCTGCTCTGTTCCATCCAGGCAAACACAGACTGTTCTATATCCACACCCTTTCTTAGAAAGTTCTAGGTTATACCTTCCTGAAAGCCCAGATAACTTGCTTTATATTAATAGCATCTATGTCACAGGGAAACCATTTCTATTTCCATGTGCGTAGTCTAAGGAACAAAGCAACTCATTCAGCTCTACAAAGTCAAGGAAATTGGTATAGTCACCTTACAGACTGTCAACTCATATCCTGAACAGCTTAGCAACTCCCAGCAGTCCTTCCAAAACCAGGATTTTGCCAATTTTCAATACCATTGAAATTACTTCTTTCCTATCTAAGTAGTAGTATTTTTTTTAGCATGAATTTCTGGCTTGGCTGTGACTTTTGCAGGCAATTTGGAACCCACAGCATAGTTCTTCCTGGCACACAGATACCAGATTCCTCATGCAGGAGTTAAGGATGTGACAAATTCG
Organism: Orthonyx spaldingii; assembly: GCA_013397795.1. NCBI lineage: Eukaryota > Metazoa > Chordata > Aves > Passeriformes > Orthonychidae > Orthonyx > Orthonyx spaldingii. The sequence continues at coordinate 312,929 of VZTJ01003871.1, read as the reverse complement.
ATTTGTTTTGTAAGCAATTAAAATATTTATAGCTGAGTTTGCTTAAACAACGTCATCTCTTAAAATATTATTCCTGGATTCTCCTTGAAGAAAACCCTTGGTGGACTTGCAAGAGACATATTTAGTAGATGATCTTTTTCCATAAACAAAGAAATATGGAAAGTCTGGAACAAAAAAGTTAACAAATACACCAACTAATAATAACAACTATTTTTAATTAAGGAAGCTCAGTATTATTCATCAGTTAGCATAGTCAAAATTGCCCTTTCCTTAAAATTCCAGAGAAAAATGAAGGTGACAATTTTCCTAGTCCATCCCAGGGATATAAAATTATATATTAAACAAAAATACTCATGTTTTCCAGACATCTTATTCTCAGTCAATATATTTGATCTGTTCTTACACTGGTTCAGCAGTGATCACATGCATTTTTCTTCTCAGCAAAGATTCTCTGCAGATTCTTTGCTAAATCCATTGTTTTTTTCACATTATCCCGAGACACGGGAGATCACTGTTACAAGCTTAACCACACAGTCTGTCTTCTTACCCAACATTTGCTTCCTATGTGGTGACCAAATGCAGCTTTTCTGTCTGACATAAAGCTCTCAAAATAAATTAGGGAAAAGAGAAACTGGAACAAGATGTAAACAAAATGATGCAACTCGCCGTTACATTCTGTTCCCTGTTTTTCAACCCTAATGCATCTATTTTAGGGCCTGATACTGAAGTCCCAGGAGCTATCCCAGTGATCACAGCTTCTGGAAGAGCCCAGGGAGAGGATGTTGTTGCTTGGAAGGGATGGCTGGCATCACAGCACAGTGTGGCTGGCACAGGAGAACCAAGGACAAGCAAAGCAGGCACAGGAGGCATGGAGACTGACCAACCTGGCTGGAACTGGAGCTGCCTGGTCTTGGGATGTAGCTCAGAACACCACTCTTCAGTCACAGGGCACAGGCTGGCTCTGGTCCTGCAGAATGGGGCTGGAGTGACAAGCTCTCCCTCTTGGTACCTCATGGATTGATGGTCAGTTGCAGGGGAGTCAAAACCTGTGGTTCCAGAGTCTGCAGCTCAATGTAAAGAGCCAGTATGGGAGGTAGGAGGATGGGTTACAAGGAAATGGGGCAAATCTCAGTGGGGCTGTGAAGAAGCACTTCTGGAACCATGAAAGGTTTGTGCAAAAAGGACTGGGATAAGCTTAGAACATAAGCTTGTGGTCATGTTCAGGCTCTCCATTGCTAACCTGAATGATCCAGCTGTACCTCAGAGGAGCTGCACGGAAGGGAGGAGGGTTTGGTGAGGGAAGAGATCACAGCAACGGTCAGAGATAACCTGAGAAAAGCACAGGTTCAAGGATCAAGGAGTCTCGAGAGCAGAGCCGCTGTTTCCATGGTGGAAGAAGTAAGCCCAGTGTAAAGGGATCACCAGAAAGAACTTGGGAGGGTTTTCTAACCCAAAGTTAAGATAATCCAAGGTTAGGGAAGCATTGCAAACCCTTAAGGACTCAAAAATCTTAAATGAGCTCTCCTCTCCTAAACTTTCACAAAATTCACAGAATCATGAGTCTGGGGAAAAAAGGAGATGATGGTGATGAAATCCCAGGGTTTAGGCAAGAGCTTTGGCTATTTAATTTCTTCTGCCCTGTTCCTCCACTACTCTCCCTTTCAATGGAATAATTGAAAACCTGAAAAACTCCGTCCTAAATCCTCACACAGAGATGCAACTCCTGCTCTCCTGTGTTCTTGATTTACATTCCAATCCTTTCACTCACTGTCTTCCAGCTCCATTCCTTGGAGCCTTCCCAGGTCCCTAAGTCCATTGAGCAGTACTTGAATGTTCCTAGTACGTTTCCCCAACCACCGACAGCCTGGCAGAGGTTCTCCTCTGTTTCCAGTGTGTGTGAAGCATGTTCTTGTGATGCCTTTCATCACTGGTTCTTCTTACTTAACAGGATAGGGGGTATTTTCCATGTTGTTTGCTGTTTATAAATGGGAGAAGTCTGTTTTAGATGTTTAATACTAGTCTGATCTTCAGTGACAAAGTTGCAGAAAGGACATTTCTCCAACCTAGATAGCAATCAGTAATCTTTGGTTCTGCTACCCAAAGAGGGAGAGAAAATTCTTTGCAGAACCAGAGCTGTCAGCTGTTTAAGTCTGGGTATTTTTCACACATCAATGAAATGCAAGAAAAATCTTCAGGGATAAAAAAATGATAGTTCTCAGTTTGGCAAAGGGCAGTTCTGAAATGAGCTGGCTTTGCACATTGGTGTGGTTACCTTTAGCACCTAATGTGAAGCAGGAGATTCTAGGCAAAATATTTCAACATCAAAGTGTAATACTCCTTTGAAATGGGGGTTTAAGAGCCAGTTTCCCCAAGTCTCACACAGTCACTATAAATATACAGAAAATTAACCCATTTTTTAGGAGAAGATTGATTGTTTTGCTGGTGAAATCTTGATAAGCTATCAAGAATCGGTTCTCAGTTGACAGAGATTTTAAGGGATCCCTGTCCATTTGTCTGTCCTACTTACAAACACATCCACACACAGTCTCATTGAATCTGACACATGAAGACGTCGAGTGTACCGGCCTAACCCAGCAAAATCTCTTGCATTCTGAAGTTTTAATGCCAATAAAGGACAAGTGCCTTCTCCCAGTCATCCCAAAAGTGACCCTCTGAAGGTTTCCAGATGAAGTGCTAACAGCTCTGGCAGCTGCACAACAGCTTTGGCATTCCAGCAGGAGTTTTCACAGGTTACTAAGGAGATGAACTGGTCAAACATTGCATTTGTAGGTCAAACCCGTGTGAAATTGAGACAATCACCCAGTGAAGATGAACCTGCTAAATGGAATGACATTTTGGAGGCTCACCTGTGTTGCAGGCAGAGTTTGCAGTGATACCAACATCTGCCCAATTTAGCCTAGAGATTTGTTCAGGCAGCATTTTATACCACTTTTCGTAGTAAAAAAAAAAATTATGTAAACATGCTGTAATTTCCTGTTTGCTCCTTTTCTTTGTGAAACTGACTTTCATTGCCATCCTTCTTTCACTAGCAAGATAATTGCAAGCATAAATTCCATAACTAGCCTTTTCACTTGTAATATACCACAACTGCATCCTGGAATGTAATGATCTAAGCACGGTCTCCATCTGCAGAAGAGAGGACAGCGATACCAAGCTAACAAAATAGCTACAAACTTAATGCAGCCTCACACTTGTTTAGACTACTAATGAGGGAGAGCAGGGAAAGGAAAACAATTCCATTCCATTCCACTTATCTTACGGGCTTGGATCTTTAAATGAAAATAATCCAATTAATTGTCACAACATGAAGAAAACAGTTGGGTCTGATAAAAACGAGGCAGAAACCTAAAGAAAAAATGTATGCTTAAGGTCTTAATTGAAGCCAACAAAAGATCTCCTGGTTCCCATGGACTGATTCCAGAGCCTTCTGTGCGTTGTCCCTGAATGGGTCCAATGACACAGGGAGGTAGAGCAGTCAGCTCCGGCACATTACACAGGACCAGTTGGACCAGTTGTGTAATGCTGGATCTCTCTGACTGTCCTGTTGGATGGAATTCTCCCCGAGCTCTCAGGAGCACAGAAGCAATGGAAGCAGAGTGAGTAATTAAGCCTGCAGTGCTCAAGCCTGCTGTGGAGAAAGGCCACAGGGGGCCCAGGGAAAAAAAGCTTTTTAAAACGACATCAAATTCCCAAAACTCTGTTCTTACACTCCCAGTTAACAGTCAAGAATCTGCCACGTTTTTCAGAAATTACTGTGATTCAGAAGCACAGGCAATAAGCTGCCAGCGGGGTGTCGCTGGAGCTGGAGCTGCCAAAGCCTTTTCTCAGTCTCTCCAAAGGGAACAGAATGTTAATCAATGTACTAATTTTTCTCCTTCCACTGTAATTAGCCATGCATGACCACAGCTTGACCACCTGAGTTAACTCAAAACTGTGGAAAAAAAAATCAGTGTTCTCAGGATTACTGACCAAAGAGAGTAGCTATGGAAGGATAAGAAGCAGTCAAATATCTAGCCTGCTTTGGTGAGGGTCAAAGCAGACAGTCTGATGATAGGAAGTGCATACAAAAAGATGTAAGCATGGACAAAAACTCTCTTAGGTTTCTATGATTTAACTAGTTTCCTGTCTTCCTGGGACAGCAGCATTCCTTAGTATAAAACATAGCTCCAAGGCTATTTCCAAAGAGATTGCATATATTAGAGTTCTTCCACTAGCTGGAAATTTTTCATCAGCTGAACTAACTAGGAATCTCTACTCTTTAATGAGACTCTTGTCCTCCTTCCAGAGGGAAGCCACATCCGTCTTGGCAGTGTCCAAGGCCAGGTTGGATGGGACTCTGAGCAATCTGGGATAGTGGAAGGTGTCCCTGCCCATGGCAGGGGGTTGGAATGAGTCTTTAAGGTCCCTTCCAACCCAAACCATTCTATGATTCTTTTCCATGTAGAGGTGGGGAACTGACCCATGGAGTAACTGTAAAATCACAACTGGAACCTTTATTTCTGCACCTTAAGTACTGGCTGCTACAAAAATATCATGGCAGTGAATATGGAGAGGAAAAATATGTCAAAAGCAAATAGCAACCAAATTCTTCAGAGAAGCTGGAGAAATTTCTCATGAGAAGAAAATATTTCAGAAGTGCACAACTGGTCAAATAGTTGAAGGAGGAAAAGAATATCTTAACTCACTTTTCATAAATGTTTGTTGCAATAAATAAGATCTGGAAGTGTACACCAACAAGGTAATAACATGAAAAACGGCGGAAATACCACCACACCACGTTTACCTCCTAGCATGAATGAAATTGCTCTCTAAATTCCCTTCCAAATCTGTCTGTGCCTGTGAACCTGGAGCACAGCAGCACTGACTGGCAGGGACTCTGCAAATCATTATGTCCAAACACCCGCTTGAACTGGGGCTGCCACCAACTCTACAATGGGTTGTCGTGTCTAGCAAGGTCCTGAAAACCTCCAAGGACATCTACTGCAGTGTTTTTCCATCGTCCCACCAACAACATATCCTAATGTCCAATCTGGACTACCCAGAACAGTTTGTGGCCTCCACATCTTCATATACCACCTTAAAGTGCTGAGGAGAATTTGGCTCTTCTTTGACTTGACATTTTTGTAGCTCCTCTCCAAGTAGTTTTGTTTTCTCTTTAATTCATCATTTTTCAATGATTAAGCTACTTTACAGAATGCCAAAACCACTATGTGATCCTTTTTGTAACTGGCAGTGGGAAATGGGTCTCTACACAAGTAGTATTTGCTTATCCTGCGGCTGTTTGCAGGAGTAGCACACCCAGTGAGGTCCAAGGACATCAGTCAGAGAGAGGAGATCCAGAGACATTTGTTTTTCTTTAGGTTCAAATGCCTTCTTTTAATTTTGAAGCATTTGTATTCTATATTACAGACCTATTAATCAACTGGTAAACATTTAAACCTCATAGCTGGGACTATGAGTTGCATCTGCAGCTGATAATCCCCAATCAGCAGTGGGCATCAAGAGGTGTTGCTTCTTTACTATTCCCTGAAAGGAGCATTGGCTGTAATCTCTAATAGCCCTGAGCATATCTGAAAACTCCCTTTTCCCACACAGATTCCTATGGATACTGTAAGAATCACACTGCTCTCAGCTTCTGTGATCACCTGGAAGTTTTCTGGAGAGCTCTAGGACTGGTTCAATGTGTTCCTGTTAAACCATCTGGCTGAGAGATCTTTTTTCCCCCAGAAGTTGTGCTGGAGCCCGAGTATAGAGCTCTTGATGGCACACTGAATGTTGCACAGATTTAATCAGGCCTTTCATTGCCTTTCATTGCCTTTCATTGCCTTTCATTGCCCATTAGAGGTTTTCTGGCAATGGCACTGAACTGCTGTCAGTGTGTTTCTTAGGCTGCCCCTGAGGGTGGTTTTGCTCTCATCAACTCTCATCTGATTTTGCTTATTTAGATGATTTTTTGTTAGACAACATCAGTTGCTCCCAAAACAAGCACAAAACATACTTTGCAGTAAGCAGGTATTTAGGTGAAACATTTTGTGAAAGTGGACTTCACTGAACACTTCTGTTTCCTGAGGTTTGGGGTGCTTTGGGCAAAATCCAAAGCTGTGACTCTCCACACTAAGTTCAGGGGTAGTAATAGAAGTTTGATCACAAGAGATGCTAATCAGAGTGTTCTGCTTGTTCCTCCCCTCTCTGGTAGGACCTATTTTACTAAAATCGCTAAAATAATTCCTTACAGTCCTCTACAAAATATTGGTGAAAATGAACACTGCAAGAACCTCCACTTTCCCCTCACACAAGAAAAAATCTACTTCAGGCATGGTTTTTATGCTTCTACTGTTCTGGCTTGTCAGACTAAGCCACACCATTAATTTTAGCCAAGCAATCAATGCATTTGTGCTTTTTGGAGCTTGCTCTTTTAAATCTATTCTTCATTTGATTTCAAGTTCACATGCTGTATTTTAAGCATGAAATTCGTCTACCAGCTATGTGAACAGAGATAATCCTGTCAAAGAACAAACTATCACTACATTATAAATAATTGTCTGTAGACTGGTCCAGGATTTCTTTACTATTCTTGATTAGGTAAAAAGATGAAAAGCTACTTCTGTTGCCAGCAAAAATCACATTTCACTAGCTAGGCTCGTGATGTAGCACAACTAAACCCAAGAAGGCACAGCTTATGCCATTGTGTTATTACCCTGTCCAATTGTGCCATTCCCCTGTCCAAGAACTATTTTGAATTGAGTAGAACTGCAAAAAAAAAAAAAAAAAAAAAAAGTCACTTGAGAGCTCCTGAAAAATAGAACATTCACCAAGGACTAATTCATAAGTAACCTACTGATAAAGCTGTTTCATGCTTCAAGTGTTACCACATCTGGTCCAGCAATTTTGAGTTATCTGAAGGTAAAACTTCCTGGTTTTGTTTTAAATTGCTGCAATTTCTTCCCTTTATGTCAAAAGCACCAGGCAGTGCCTTCTGTAAGCTGGAGCAAGTGGCCAAATGTCCCAGTTCCTTGTGGAGCAGTGACAAGTCACTTTTAGTACAGTAACTCCAGAGTTGCCACATCTTCTCCGGGTATGGACTTACCTCATGGAGCAGATAGATATAAGCACTGATAAAACAGGGCAAATAGCTGGAGATCTGCAAGATTAACGTGTTATTTGTAAAATTACATCCGCTGTAAGTAGGAGAGGTTCCCAGAGACTGGGTGGCTGCAGTGGCATGAAGCAGGTGACATTGGTGAAGCTGCTCTTGTCTGTAATGCTGCTCTGAGGTGTGCAGTAACATCAGTGAGGCAATCAGGGATAAAAACAACAAATGCATCTCAATTAAAAGTTTCAGCAAAGACTACACCCCTTTGCTTGTGAAAATTTCATCACACCCTTCTTAAAGTGACACCTCTGAACTAGTTTGGGGATCTGCCAGGAAAGGGAATCCTTAGAGAGACAGCTCCCGAATGTGAGCGATTGACAAAAGTTCAAGCTATTGCAATATTTAAAACAGGCACTAAATAGCTCAGTCCAGTTTCTTAAGCTCTCTTAAAAACACTCTCTTCAGCAAGACTCCTGATTAATCCCAAAATAAGATCTTTTCAGGTAAAGTGTTCAGAGAAGCAGGCACCATCCACATTGTTTTCAATGACAGAACATGGCAGCACTTACCCAGTTCCAGTTCACAGCTGAATTTCAGTCCTACACTGTTCAACTCAAGGGATGCTGCTCCTCTGATCCACTGTCACCTCTGTCTTCCTGCTGCGAGGTTGTTCCCTTCTGACATCACTTGTGGGATGAAGCCTCCCTGACTTCTGGGCACGTGAGGTTATGGCTTTAGAGACAGAGCTGAGGGCAGCAACCACATGGCTTACACACTGCCTCTTCTCTCTCATTAATGGGCTTT